>CM060909.1:461017712-461522712 GCA_030737875.1 Allium sativum
CATCTTAAGTAGTTGAGCGGGTCCATAGGAGCGGGCGTCCCTATGAGAATGAATGCTTTGCAAAATTTTATAAGAGCAGAAAGTGGGACTGGAATCGACTCTCCTTTGTTCCTTGCACGACCAACCATCTTGGTTCAAGGGCGCTCGTCTTTTTGTTTCCTTCGTACGGTGTTGTTTGTCCCTACGGCTACGCTATGAGGTCACTTCTGCCTATGTTGAATGGACGACTTGCTTTGTTTCGGTGTTTGAGCGGCTTTGTCTCAATATGAACGACCGATCTTGGCTTCCGCACCTGAACCACGATTCATGTCTAACTTTGGTTGGAGACATAGTCACATAAGATGTTGCAAGCGCTTGTATTGCAACTCCATCTCAGGCTTGGTCTTTTAACGGGAAATTAGTGAGTGACTTTGCAGGATATACGATCTCTATCCTTTTTGGGCCGCACTTCTCGTTACATATCGTGCCATCATCCTCGGTCGTACTGGTTTACTTGACTTTTCTTGGGCTTGATATCATGCACGATTGACCCTGATGATATCCATTCTGCGTCCTTTGTTCAATGTGCGTATGATTTTTTTAGGGATTAACACTTGCCTCTCGAAGTCCATGATTTCCTTTAGTAAGGAATTACTTGCTTCAACATTTTTGATCGCACATTGTTTGGTAGGTTTATCCTATCTTTTGAGGGGTCGTTCATGCAAAAGATTAAGATTACTTCATTGTAGTTGATTGGTGTCTTCACATCTGAGTGAGACGCTTGACCTATTTTGTCATTATTGAAAACAATTAAATCATGGGGAAGTGAACACGCTAACTAGCCTCTGATGGGACACCCATTTCAGTACTCGAGAGCTGACGTGGCGAGGAGTGCTTTTGATATGTGTCCTTTAGTCTCCCCCTTTATTTTCTTATATCTTCATTTAGTTTGCTCCCATTTCTTTCCAATAAGGTTTCTCAACCAGGAAGAAAACTCCGTATTTCTTTCTATCGCTTATTCAGGTTTGTCAGTTTCTATTTATGCTCATTCTTCTTTTGGACCTCATGGTTATTCCCTAATCTGTCTGCAGGATGGTTCCATCTCCATAACGATGTCGATGGGAAGCTTTCTTTGATTTGGATGTTCCAATGGGTGACATTCAATCAACTAGTCAACCGCCTATAAACTCTCCCTCCAGTCCCTCTTATACAGAGCTTCAAGTTATCATTAACAGGCCGCGCCACGCTCCTGGGCCTTGCAGCCCTAGGCTAACTAAGCAGTTTCGGGGGTGGAGTTTGCAGGGAGTACCTTCGAATATGGATATATTCCCATCTGATTCTCAGACTTTATCTTATGACATGACTGCGGCAAAAGGTCAGACGTTGGCCTGCCTCGAGACTGCTGTGCATCAATTTGGGAAACAAATGGATTTGCTGAGAAATCATTCTGCGAAGTGGATGAACGGCTGGCATATATTGGCCTACGATCTCCAAAGACTTCACAAGGACAATCTTGAGCGCATCTTTGTTCTAGAAAATGATAAGGCAAATTTGATCCAAGCTCTCAGGTCTAAGGATAGCGTGGTTGCTGCTTTCGCCCCAGGAGATGTTGAGTCGGTGGTGCCTAAACATGCTGATGAACTTCCATCCTTTTCTGTTCAGGTTAAGAAGAAGGTAGGCAGGCCAAGGAAGGTCAGAGACTTGTAATCTCCTTTTCCTCTCTTTGGCAATTTTTCTTTTTAACTTTTTAGACCGGTTGTGTAAGCGGGTGTCGGTCCTTGCTCATGACATTATGCTGTTTGTGACTTGTGTTTGATTTGTGACACTTCTGCAATTTTGATGTATGGTTGTTTGGCTGGTTTTACGATTATCTCCATGTCTTTGTCACGCTATGTCTCTTTGCCATGCTTAACAACACACACATTTTTAAAAAAAAATGCGGCGATCGTGCGTTAGTATCGTATTATGGGGCGTTTGTTCGCACGTTAATATCGTATCGCGGGGCATTCGCACGTTAAAATCCTATTATAGTTAGTCTTATAACGCTCTTATTAGGCTGGGATCATTCAGTTTTTTAGTATTTGGCTTGACTGGTAGGCTTTTCGTTGTTTTAACTTTGGCAATTTAGCCACTTAGATTTTTTTTATTAAATCTCCTATTTATTTGTTCGGGGTATTTTCGTGCTGCATTTTTATGCGTGCCCCCATGGGAAGAATTTGGTTCCAATGTTGTAATCCAATCTTGGCTTTATTTGACTTGGTTAACAACAAAGAACAAGAATGGATACCACCTTTCGGCTAGGATTTCTGACACCCCCTTTCAGCTAGGATTTCTGCTTTGCTCTGGTCCTTCCAGCATGTTTAACCCTTCCCCATTTTTATGCTACATCCCAAGGAGCAAACACTAATTCATCTCATCGAGCTTTCACTCAAAAGGGATAAAATTCGTGTCCTTCACCTAATAAGGTTCCCTTCGTTTTTTTGGATTAGAAATTTTTCCGTTTCGGGACATGTCAGTTTTTCCGACTTTGTGCTTTGCCCTAGGAAACAGAAACTGGTTCGCCTCATTAAAAAAAACAAAATTTTCAAGTTGGTGAATCCATGTCCAACACCTAAGAAGGTGTTTCTTTTGTGGGCTCAGCGATTTTATCCGTGGGACTTAAACCGTGGGACTTTTTGAGTTGCTTTTACTCCAGCATTGACTCTTTTAATCTGTACCAAGCTTTTGTTGTTCCTGTATTGAGAGATCCAGTGTTTCCTGATGAAAGTCGGAACACCTCGAGTTGGCGCCCCCTGGTCGCTCGTTTGTCGCTTCCACCTGCACGTTCGCTTGTGGATGAGCGACTGTTGAAAAGCTTTTCTGTATTTTGTACTTGGCGCAAAAGTTTTGGAACTCTTCACTTTCAAATTAGGTCCCGTTGTCTATGATTATCATTTGTGGTACCCCAAACCTGCATATGATATTTTTCAAGACAAAGTTAATAACTTTCTTCGAAGTTATATTGGCCAAAGGTTCCGCTTCAGCCCATTTTGTAAAGTAATCAACGACAACAATTGCGTATTTAAAACCGGATTTTGCAGTGGGAAGGGCTCCTATGAGGTCAATGCCCCAGATAGCAAATGGCCATGGGCTGACCATGTGGGTTATTGTTGTGGATGGCATCCTTGGGATCTTGGAAAATCTTTGGCACCTGTCACATTTTTTAGTGTAGGCCATGGAATCCCTATTGATGTCTGGCCAGAAGTATCCATATCATAGGATTTTCTTGGCCAAAGTTTGTCCGCCGGTATGTCCTCTGCATTCCCTTCGTGCAATTCCGCCATGATTGCCTTAGACTCCTTCTCAGTAACACAATGAAGTAATGGTGTAGAAAATCCCCGTCTATACAGTCATCCATTCTGAATAAGGTATAAGGGAGCTTTTCGCAAAAAAATTCTTTAGAGTTTAGCTTCAGCCGGGAGTGCCCCAGTTGCGAGGTATTATTTAATTGGCGACATCCATGAATTTGACTCATCAGTTGTTCCCATGATCCAATCCATTTCAGTCTGCTTTGTGCTCGGGCTGGAAAGGACTTCCACTGGAACTAACCCCATTAGCTGTGCATTCCCTATGCTTGCATATTTGGCTAATGAATCAGCTTTAGTATTTTCCTCTCTAGGAATATGAGATATAGTGTAATGCCCAAAAGCTTCCAATAATTCTAAGGCTTTGGTAAGATAATCTGGCAAGTTGCCTATTTTGGCTTGGAATTCTCCTAGAATCTGGCATACTACGAGTTGAGAGTCGCTGAAGATTTGTATAGTTTTTGTTTGCAACTCTTTTGCTAGCTTTATTCCCGCGATAAGGGCTTCATACTCAGCTTCGTTGTTGGTTGATGGAAATTCTAGCCTTAACGCATAACATAAGGATCTTCGCTCAAGGGTTTTGAGAACTACCCCTGCTCCAGAAAAGCAATCGTTCGATGTCCCATCTACAAATAATTTCCACTGGATATTAGTTTCAATATCATCTTCCTCCTCAACCTCCCCTCGGTTGGTAAATTCTGCGATAAAGTCAGCAAGTGCTTGTCTGTTGATTGCTTTCCGATGGTGATACGTTATGTCTTACTGACTGAGATCTATATTCCATTTTAATAATCTTCCGGAGGTTTCTGGTCGGGACAGAACTTGCCTCAGAGGTTGGTCTGTGAGAACCCTGATGGGATGAGCCTAGAAGTAGGGCCGGAGTTTCTTTGATGCGATGAGCAAACAATAAGCATGTTTTTCAAGTTTTGGATAATTAAGCTCTTCTTCGGATAACCTCTTGATGATTTAATAAACCGGTTTTTGTACCTTCAAATCTTCTCTGATCAGTGCTGGGCTTAAGGCATGGGAGAAAACCGCCAGGTATAAAAATAATTCTTCCCCGTCTCTAGGCTTTGATAGCATAGGTGGCGTTGCCAGGTGTTGGATCAACCCCTCGAAGGCTTTTTGGCATTCAGGGGTTCACTATATCTCTTTCTTTCCTTTTCTAAGGGCATCGAAGAATGGAATACATATGTCCGTTGCCCTAGATATAAAGCGATTTAAGGCTGCGTTCTTCCCATTCAAACACTGAAGTTCCTTCTTGGTTTTTGGGGCATGCATTTCTCTCAAAGCTGATATTTTAGATGGATTAGCTTCAATACCTCTAGCGTTGACCATGTACCCAAGGACTTCCCTGAGCCGACTCCAAAAGAACATTTCAAGGGATTCAACTTCATGCCATATTGGCGTAAGATATCGAACATTCGGGCTAAGTCCTCCAAATGGTCTATTTCTATCTTTGACTTAACCAACATGTCATCGACATAGACTTCCATTGTCCTATCGATTTGCTTTTTGAATATAGAATTTACCAGTCGTTGGTAAGTTGCCCCTGCGTTTTTTATACCAAACGGCATCACCCTATAACAGTATAGACCGAAATCAGTAATGAAACATGTGTCTTCCTGGTTTGGATCATACATCACGATTTGATTATAGCCGGAATATGCATCCATGAAAGATAGCAATTCATGACCAGCAGTAGAATCCACCAATTGGTCGATTCTGGGAAGATGGAAACTATCTTTCGGACAAGCTTTATTCAGGTCTGAATAACCTACGCAGACCCGCCATTTACCGTTTGACTTCTTCACGAGTACTAGGTTGGATGCCCATTTCGGATAGGTAGATTCTCTAATAAAACCATTCTCCATTAATCTGTTGATTTCTTCCTTTAAGGCGCGTGACCTCGCCGGCTCCTGGGTTCTTCTTTTTTGTTTGACAGCCGGAATGTGTGGGTCAATGTTTAGCTTATGGACCGCAATGTCCGGAGATATGCCGCACATGTCGGAATGGTTCCATGCAAACACATCTAAGTTAGCTCTTAGAAAGGCAATCAATTGATTTTTTAATTAGGGGCTTAGCCGAGATCCTATGTTCAACACACGGTTTTGGTCCTTCGGATTTACAGCTATTGGAACTGTGTCTTCGGCCGATGTCGCCCTCTACACTGGCTTCCCTAGGATCGATCTCTCTTTGCACTCCACTATTCTCGCCAGTGCATGGACCCTTCTTTAATTGTTATAAAGGGGGGGTTTTAGATGAGGGGAAGATCCTCCGCATCCTTTGCCAAGTCTTTTATCTTAGCTTCTTTCAGTTCGGTCACATAGCAGTCCCTTGCAGCGATTTGGTCGCCCTTGGTTACACCGGTTCCCCTTTCAGTTGGAAACTTCATGGTCAAGCACCATGGAGCTAATGCAACCTTGAAACCTGAAAGAGTCGACCTACCAAGGAATGTGTTGTAAGATGAAAACTCATCTATTAGAACAAAGGTTTGTACCATGGAAGCCCTACGTTCCCCATCTGCCAATTCCACAGGTAAGTCTATCGTTCTGATGGGTTGCGTAGGTTGACCTGTAAAACCGTGGATCTTATTTGGGTATGCGCGGACCTTTGCGATAGGGAGATTCATCTTTTGGAAAGTGTTTATAAAAATCACATTTCCAAAAGATGAATCTCCCTATGGACCTCCAAATATCATATTGATTACTGGCCTCGAGTCGAGTGGCATTTGGGCTTCTTCACTCGAGTTGGGCTGGCTAGCCGCATTGTTATGTCCTTACGCAGCTGAAGTAGTTTGGGGATTTTTCACATACTGCTAGAGTCGGTTCTTCCTGATGAGTTCTTCAATTAAACTCTTCAGGTGCCGACATTCGTTGGTGTTGTTCCCTGGTTGGCTATGAACCGGCAGAATTTTCCAGAATTTGCCTATTGCTCAGTTACCTTCTGCGGCTTCATCTGAGGAAAAATGCCCGAGTCCTTTGCGGCTTGGTAAATTCTTTCCGGGGTTTCGTTTAGAAGGGTTAGCTCGGATGGCTTGTACAACCGCGTCTTCTTATAAGCTTTGTTATTCCTCTCATCGTTTCCCCTCTTTTGTCCTAACTCGCTCTTCTGCTCAACCCTGGACTCATTGATCTTTCCTTCTTTAGTGGCGTTACTTTCTATAGTCTTCTGGGCACTTGAAGTTTCATCCTCTACACTCATGTACTCCTCAGCTTTTTTGTAAATCTTCTTCAGAGTTTTTGGTTTCTTCATCTTGAGCCATTTTCCAAATTCTGACTTCTTATCGACAGCTCCTTCAGGGCTTCCAATAAGTACCAAGGCTCTGGTTCCATGACCTCCGCTACTGCAACATGGAAGCGCGTAAGGAAATCTCTAAAATGGTTTCCCCATGCTTCTGTTCGATTTCGCATAGTGATATTACATCCCTTGCCTTGGTGGTTTGTAGTCGGAATTGATCTTGAAATCTCCTTGCTAGATCAGCAAACTGGTCGATACATTTGGGTGGAAGTATGGTGAACCATAATGAGGCCACACCTTCTAGGCACACGGGAAAGCGTAAGCACTTGATTTCATCAATGGCCCTATCTCCATTCATGTGTTGGTCGTACTTAAACAGGAAAATGGTTGGATCTCCCACTCCGCTATAAGGTGCTATTGTTGGGGGTATGAATTTCTTCGGGAATTTTGCTTGACGGATTTCCTTTTTGAATGGATTTTTGCTGGGAGAAAACTCCAATTCTTTCTCCTCATCTTCTTGGGTCACCTTATCCTTCATTATTCACTGGGTCATGCCCGTGATGCGCCTCTCATCACCTTCTTGTTCATCGGGATCGGCACTGATGTTTTTATCAGCATGAGCACAGTTTGAGCTTCGGTGCCTTGCATCCTTTTTGAGGGATGTTATGTTGGTGGGACTTGCGACAGCCCGGGCCGCACTTTCTTCTTTGCGTTGTGGAGATCTGGCCTAGGATCCTCAACACCGACCTCTCCCCTGTCTCCCACTAGGCTGTGAGGTTGTCCAGGGTCTGAAGCTGATGAGTCCTCTTTTTCACCAGTATTAACCACAGTGTTTGGCGGTAACAGATTGGCTTGAACATTGGTCAGGACATCAAACCTTTCCATTATCATCTTCATTGTATTATCCATTTTTTCGTTTAGGCCGGTTACAACCACATTCAATTCATCTCGCATTATAGGTGGCCTAGGGGTGTCTCATGCCCCTTGATTCAAGATTTGAGGTGTAGCTTCGTTAGCATTATCATCCTCACTCATCGTAGTAACTTTAGTAGATTTGCCGCTTTTCTTCGATTCGACCATGGTTTCAAAGGAGAAAGCATTTTTGGATATTTTTTACTAGATTGCTGAACTACGAAAGGGAATTATGAACATGGCCCCACAGTGGGCGCTAAAATGTTTACACCAAAAATGGTCTATACACCCAAGGTACTAAAACTATACTTCACCAATTTGGTAAGAAATAAATGGAACTGTGTTCAATTAGCAATTGAAAACGAAAAATGCTAGAAAAAGTAAAGTAGAGACGAGATTTATAGTGGTTCAGCTGTTAATTAGGCCTACATCAACTGTGAAGGTGATTTTCAATCTTATAATGAGGATTACAAAATACATCAATTCTCTCTTTCCATACTTCTCTATGTTCACTCAATATACCCTCATTTATATATTTCAATCTTGGAATTATACAAGAGAATGGTAGAATTTGAGGATAAGAAGGATGGATGAATGATTGAGAAGGAGGATGTCTTCGTTTTCCTTGATCACAAGATTGCTCTTGACGCCATGGCTGAATCAGTAGTTTAGGATAGAATTTAGCAGCACTTCGTGGTTTCAAAGATTGGATCCCCTTTATGTTGGTAGCCATGGTGTATTTATAGGGGAGCTTCCCCTGGGAAATGATACGAAATCCGTTTATGCGGGCTAGGACCGCTCATTCTATTAATTACAATCATGCCATCGGCTAGCTGTAGCCAACTGTCCAGAGTTGTATTTGGTTGTCATGCACGAGTGACTCAATGGAGCGAGCGTCTTAAGTAGTTGAGCGGGTCCATAGGAGAGGGCGTCCCTGTGAGAATGAATGCTTTGGAAAATTTTATAAGAGCAGAACGTGGGACTGGAATCGACTCTCCTTTGTTCCTTGTGCGACCGACCATCTTGGTTCAAGGTTGCTCGTCTTTTTGCTGCCTTTGTACGACGCTGTTTGTCCCTATGACTATGCTATGAGGTCACTTCCGCCTATGTTGAATGGACGACTTTCTTTGTTTCAGTGTTTAAGCTGCTCTGTCCCAATATGAACGACCGACCTTGGCTTCCGCACCTGAACCACGATTCGTGTCTAACTTTGGTTGGAGACATAATCACATAAGATGTTGCAAGCGCTTGTATTGCAGCTCCATCTCAGGCTTGGTCTTTTGACGGGATATCAGTGAGAGACTTTGCAGTATATACAATCTCTATCCTTTTTGGGACGCACTTCCCATTACACATCATGCCATCATCCTCGGTCGTACTAGTTGACTTGACTTGTCTTGGGCTTGATATCATGCACAACCGACCCTGATGTTATCCATTCCGCGTCCTTTGTTTAATGTGCATATGGATTTTTTAGAGATTAACAGTCGATCTCCTATCCAGTGAAGTATTTGTAACTTGTTTCTTGTATTATATAGGCAGTCATGTTGGAGATTTTGGTGCTTTTGTGCTGCTAGAACCCAGGCTGCAGTCTATCACGATTTTGATTTGCTACTAATCAATGAAACTTGAACTCAGGCTGGCTATCACGCTCAATCTTCGCGGCCTCGACTGGAGTTTTATTAGGCTGATATGTTTTTACCTTTTTTGTTAGTTCGTAACGTGATGAAAATCTTTGACAGTTTCCTTTTATTGTATATGTTTGTATGTACATTGTGTTCATGTTATGACAAAACTTGTAATGCTTTGTGTGTGTGTGTGTATATTGTGGTATATATGCTCTGTATTACGAAAAATATGTGCTATAGTTTTTGTTATATATATATATACATGTATATATATATATATATATATGTGTGTGTGTGTGTGTGTGCACACACATATAATTAGATACGGTCAAAGGCCATGTCTAATTACACTTTAGATACGGCTAAGAGCCGGATGTTGTTTCTAGTGAGATACGATTTATAGCCGTATCTAATAATTTAACGTGCCATTTTTTGATATGGCTTATTATTGTGCCTAACCATTTTAGATACAGCTAAAAACACAGCCTAATTAGCATATATGGTGTAGTGATGTCAACCAATTTAGGCTCAACCTTGGAGTCTCTTTGGAGTAAACTGCTAATCTGTTCAACTCAAACTCCAAGTCACCAAGGAAAACCCTTATGAGAACCCAAACAACCCTCGCACTACAACAACCAATTCCGTTCTAAGAAACGATATGTCGTATGTACACATAAGTGTCCACACAACATTGCATAGTCAACTCACCGCACTTGAGCACCATAACTAATTAGAGATTTTAGGGCATCTTAGATAATGGATCGTACCATTGTTGAAAACATAAACTGTAAATTAAGGACAATAGTTATTAATCCTCGCTGACTCTCAACTCCAGAGATGGAGTAATTATAAGTATTCCTCATTTGCTAATCATCTAAGACAAGTGGTTAGGATGATTAGTGGCTAATAGAGAAAACTATCCCTATGCACTCGTGTTCAAAATAGCTTATGCTATATACTAATAATATATAGATTTGAAAACCAAAATATATACAAATACATACTCTCTCGTGTATGTTAGTTCTCAAATTCGATACGACTTAGGTTAAACAATGCAACCTAAGCTCTAATACTAAATATGGTGACCCACCATACGCCATCGATGCTCATAACTAAAAATTGTATTGTACAAGCACCCGATCAATGTAAAGCACTCGTCAAGAGAAAGAAATAGCATATAAGAAGAGAAAAGGGAAAGGAAAGGCGGAGATGGAAGAGAAGAGAAATGGGAGAACATAATATAAACACAATCATAGAACCTATCATATATCTCACCGCGCATCAGTTAACATATATAACAAAAATATCAGAAATAAAACATGTGAGACAGTAATAACTGTATAAAACAGATAATCAAAGTATACAGGCTTATAATGTTACACAAAACATAAATAACGTTTATACAAGAGATAAATAGACTCAATTTATACACTGTTTCTAACAGAACATATAGCACTGTTAAGGCTCCACAGTGTTACACAACGGAGTAAACAATAATGATACTAGAATAGTAGGAAAACATCGCCTCCTACGAATCCACCTGCACAGCTCCGAATAATACCGGAACATATCACCTAGTATGCTTATCAGCATTGTCGATGAGAACCCAAGGCAATAAGAGGAAATAAAACATTCGGTCAGAAAAAGTCTGGTGTGAGCGATAAAGAAACCTCAAAGTACTGTAAAAGTTGTAATATGAAATATGGAATGGAGGGTATGGAGAATCATACTTGTCCTTCTCTTGCATCCATAGAATTATCACATAATAGTCGATATATGCTACACTACGATAAACATCATATATAGAAGATGTGATAAATATCTACATACTGAGTGGTGATAAATAAGTAAACCACCATAACATCCATCAAACATCCTCACATTCACTCACTCAATGCATAAAGCATATGGAATTTAGTACGTTGGTCTCACAATCAATCAATGCACTGGTAAGCCCCACCACATGAGTTCCACCCAACTATTAGTGTGCCCTCCGCATGAGCTATAACTGATAACCCTACCCAGTCCACACTGCATTGGCTCTGGGGTCTAGGCTGATCAGTCCGCACCGCATTGGCTTAAATATGTCCTTATGTCACTCTCTCAAAGTGTACCGAAGTCATAAATACCAACAACCCCTTTTCATATGTTCTCTGCAGCAAATTCCACCGCTAGACTGTTCATATGACTCTTCTGAAGTTGTCTCGATTATTCCTGACGGTCATCGCATGTCGTAGGATATCATCATGTGTCTCCCTTCTCTCTCTTTCTCTCCGACAATCTCTCTCTCTTTCTCTCCGACAATCTCTCTCTCTTTCTCTCCGACAATCGACTCAATGCGACTTAACATCATCTTTTTGCATCTTAGTAAAAGCAACCCATTGCAGCAACCTTGCTCTCCATCCTAGAATTATCGTTATCGGATGACACATCATTGCATAGTAGCACCATATCTCATCTCTATCCAAAACCATTAATCGAAGATTCATCGTCTCGAAACTGCTATCGAATTAATTGTTACCTCCCGCTTCTCGAAATCGCAGAGTCGTCGATGGAAAATTAGCCAAGGGCCAAGAACAACAGTAATCGATATTGACTACTTTATAATAATTGATAAATGTTAGGGACGAGAATCACAGATCTTAAGGCAAAACTAACACTAGAGGGGGTGAATAGTGATTTAAAGAGATTATGGAAAACTTAAACAATTATTCAAACAACTATATGAATCGCAAAATGAATATCACAACAGAAACAATCATGGATGCAGATATAAACAAAAATAAAATGCAGAAAAGGAAAGAACACACCAGATTTTATACTGGTTTGGATTACTCCTACGTCCAGGTCACGCAACACTGATTGCGTAGAGTTTTATTAATACTAGTATCAATCTTACAACACCCTTTATTTCAAGGCTACAAGGTTAACATCGATTTCACATCCTTGATTTCACGGTTACAAGGTTCACGACGATTCAACACCCTCTATTTCACGGCTACAAGGTTCACACCGCTCCCTTTCCTTGATTTACGAGCTATAAAGAACACACCCTTTCCTTAGAAAATACAAACATCCCTAGAACTCTTGAATAACACTTCCAAATAGAGAGTATTTGATAGAGAATGAGAAGAGAAAGAGAATGATATAATTTGTATTGAAAACGGTAGAATATAAGCGTAGAAATCAAGAAATTAAGAGAGAGTAATGGCGGTAAGAGTAAGGATGAAGAAGGAGAAGAAAAGTTAGTTAAAATTCGAAAATGACCCCTTTATATAGAGTTCTAAAGGTAGAAACAGTTCTGAAACGTTTCAAATAATGAAAAGGCACTTCCTTTGAAATTTAAAATCGTGACGGTTATATGTCGACATACCAATATATACATGTCGACATATATATAATATTTGAATTTTTAAAATCATTTTCAAGTGTTTAAACCAATTTGTATTTGGAAATTCTTGAAATAAATTAGTTTTTTAAAATGAATTTTTACGGTGTAAAAACATGGTAATATATAATTTAAACATATATATATATACACATAATTATATGACATAAAACTGTATATTATAAACATATATATATATATATAATTATAAAACTTTATAATATATAAATTGTATAATAAACATATATATATATATATATATTTGAAATCATAAGTAAGAACCTTAATAATTTGAAATCATTTAGAAAGGAGTTTGAAGTAACTTTGAAATCAATTAAAAAGGAATTTGAAAATAATTTGAAATAATTTGAAAGCAGAATTTGAAAGTGCTAACTGGAGTTTTACATATTAACTAGACTCTATTACACTGATGATCTTGAACTCTTGATATCTTGAAAATTCATAAGTCTTGAATCTTATATCTCCTTTTGGAATCTTGAATCTCTTAAACTGTACAGTCTTCTACATCACCTGTATATAATTCCTGCATATATATCTATATATATTTTGGATAAAAGATGTTAGTATATATTTTATAATCAATAATGTTAGTAATTGAAACAAGGTTGTTGTCATAAAATTCCATTCTCCAACATTCTCCCCCTTTCCACGATGACAACCTTGGTTTATGAAATATTCATACCTGATATTACATGTTATTTTGATTCCTTGCTTACTCCCCCTTTCACCATGAATTCTTCCTAACAACCCCCTAAACTAGGCCTATCTTATCCAGTTTTTAGATCCGTTTCTTCGTTATTTTCTGAATTCTGAATCGTTTTGAAGCACATATTTGATTTTCCAGTTTCTGGTTCTTCACCACTTGATGATGAATCCGAGTCATCAAAAGTTGATGCATATACCCTTTTCCTCTTCTTTGATGAATTGTTGTCTATTTGCTGATTTGATTTACCAGCATATGGACACAGTCTTTTTATATGACCTGGTTTGTTGCAATTGTAGCACCTATCGTCATTTTTTTCCCGAACTTCCTTGATTATTTCTTTGAAAATTATTTCTCCTTTTGTATCTTAGAAATTTCCTGAAATTCCTTGTCATAAAAGCAATTTCTTCATCATCTTCACTACTTGAATCAAAACCGTCAGTTGTTGCTTTAAATGCTATAGATTTCTTTTCTATCGGCTTATTTTCAATTTTGTAATTGTACTTCGAATGACATCAAATTTCCTATTAACTCCTCAATTTTCATTTCACTGATATTATTGACCTCTTCAATTGTCATTGTTTTCTGATCCCGTTCTGTAGTTACTAAATTAAGAATTTTTCTGATTTGGTCCTCTTTAGAATTAGTTTTTCCCAAAGTCATTAATGAATGCACGATTTCCTGAAGCCTGCAGTACATATCGGAGATAAATTATTTTTAATTCATTTTAAATAACTCAATTTGATTAGTTAACATTGATATCTTGGTCTATTTGACTTTATTGGTTCCTTCATGAGTAACCTGTAATGTTTTCCATATACCGTGAGCAGATTTACAAAAATGATATTCTATTAAATTCGTTTCTATCTAATGAACATAATAGCATATTCGTAGCCTTAGAATTACTTTGTGCAATAGCCTTTTTTCATTAGTCCATTGTGAAAAATTAGTAGTGGGTTCAACATATTCAGTCTATGTGATATTCCAAGTGTCTAATCATATAGATTGCAAATATATTTTCGTCATACATGCCCAATATGACTGATTACTGCCAGTAAATAATGGTGGTCTAACGGTGGACTGACCCTCTACAAATGAACTATACTTGTTAGCAATTCCCGTGTTGGTTGCCATTTAATATTTCCAAAATTCAAATGATGAACTTTTGAAAACCAATGCTCTAATACCAATTGTTAGGGATGAGAATCACGGATCTTAAGGCAAAACTAACACTAGAGGGGGTGAATATTGTTTTAAATAGATTATGGAAAACTTATACAATTATTCAAACAAGTATATGAATCATAGAATGAATATCACAACAGAAACAATCATAGATGCAGATATAAAAAATGTAGAAAAGAAAATAACACACCAGATTTTATACTGACTTGGATTACTCCTACGTCTAGTCCCACGCAACGCTGGATTGTGCAGAGTTTTATTAATACCAGTATCAATCTTACAACACACTTGATTTCATGGCTACAAGGTTCACACTGCTCCCTTTCCTTGATTTATAGGCTACAACGAACACACCCTTTCCATAACAATTACAAACAACCCTAGAACTCTTGAATAACACTTCCAGACAGAGAGTACTTGATAGAGATTGAGAAGAGAAAGAGAATGATATTATTTGTATTGAAAACGGCAGAGTATAAGCGTAGAAACCAAGAAATTAAGATATAATAATGGTGGTAAGATTAGGGATGAAGAAGGAGAAGAAAAGTTAGTTAAAAATTCGAAAATGACCCCTTTATATAGGGTTCCAGAGGTTGCAACAGTTCTGAAACGTTTCTAATAATGAAAAGACACTTCCTTCGAAATTTAAAATTGTGATGGTTATATGTCGACATACCAATATATACATGTCGACATATATATATATATATATATATATGTGTGTGTGTGTGATATTTGAATTTTTAAAATCATTTTTCAAGCATTTAAACCAATATATATTCTGGAAATTCTTGAATTAAACTAGTTGTTCAGAATGAATTCTCTAAAGTATAAAACAAGGTACTATATAATTTAAACATATATATATAATTATATGATATAAAACTATATATTATAAACACACATATATATATATAAGTATAAAACTTAATAATATATAAACTATATAATTAACACACACACACACACACACACACACACATATATATATATATATATATATATATATATATATAGAGAGAGAGAGAGAGAGAGAGAGAAAGAAAGAAACCATAAGTAAGAATCTTAATAACTTGAAATCATCTAGAAACGAGTTTGAAGTAATTTTGAAATCAATTTGAAAAGGAATTTTGAAATAGTTTGAAATAATTTGGAAGCAGAATTTGAAAGTGCTAACCGGAGTTTTACATATTAACTAGACTTTATTACATTGATGATCTTGAACTCTTGAAACCTTGATATCTTGAAAACTCATGAGTCTTGAATATTGTATCTCCTTTTGGAATCTTGAATCTCTTAAACTGCACAGTCTTTTATATCACCTGCGTATAATTCCTACAAATATATTTATATATATATTCTGGATTAAAGATGTTAGTATATATTTTATAATCAATAATGTTAATAATTGAAACAAGGTTGTTGTCGTCAAAATTCCATTCTCCAACAATAAAGACTACTCGGATCACGTATTTAGCAAAAAATTATTAAATTGCATCCCAAGAAAATGTCTGGCATTCGTTGCGAAATCCAGCTCATCGCTAAGTCCATTTATCATCTTAGATCGGCCATCAAGCTCCAATGACGCTCCATCTTCAAATATGGCATCAAACTCCGATACTGCCCTATCATCGGACCCATCCATGCACTCTGAAGCTACTTCGAGAATTTATCTTATCGGTTAGACTTTACCATCCCAGTGCGCTTAATCTGTACACACCCACTAATGCATTTGAACGATAAACACAAACCCTTACAAAAAATATTTTCCTAATACTAAATCGCGGCTATGAACGATTTTTTTTTAAACTAAGCAAACAATTCAACTATGGAACCAATAGTTAATATAGTCGAAATAACATGTAATAGTGCGTAAATGTGTAAAAATGTGAAAATTAGGTTAAGTATATATAAATCGTTGTCTAATCTTTTTATTTATTAATTACTAGGTTCAACAATCCAAAATATCATGTTTTATATCAGAAAACTATTTAAAACATCAAATCCATACTATACGAACAAATAAAACCTAGTGAGAGATAATATTACTCGCCTTAGCCAAACCAACCCAAATTAGCTCTAAAATGTAGAGCTTGTCAATACGAGTTCAACAAAAGAGACGACGTCCAAATTTGACCTTGTATGAGAAAGTTACATATGGTATAAGTTGCAAGGATTTGAACAAGTGATTAAACTGACATAATTAAATAATTAGTGTGTTAAATACCTAACAAATCACTTCTTCCCCGAATCCTATGTGCAGGTCATGTACATTGTGAACAAACCAAGCAAAACTCGTGCATCTTCTATAGTGATAAACTGCAATATATGAAACTCAAATCGGAGAGCACCAATGCAATCTCCTTTGTAAACCCGACTCGTCTATACCAAAAACATCACGCTGGTCAACCACTGTAGATCGCGACCATGCCATACCTTCCCCTCGGCCTGCTGTACAGGCCACGGCCCAAATTAGGGATGGCCTACAAAACTCCTCCACCAATGCCTCTCACAACCCCGAACTCAAATATGATCATCTCATGACATATCTTCGCCGAACCCGCTTGAGATATCAAACCCTAGGTTTGAACAACTAGGCTCGACCACGACAAGAATTATATGGGCTTAAAGCACTTGACCAATTGAATATTATAGTACATGTTTCACGATTTTAGGTGTATTGGATTGAGGGATTTAATTTTTCAAAATTTGTGAAAATAGCAACCATGAAAGAATAGAATGGTAACCTTCGTTTTTTGGGAATAGAAGAGCAAGTTGGCCAGATAATTACTGTAGCTTAAGATTAGGATATTTTGTTATTTAATTTGAAATTCTCCTCATGAAATCAATGCGCGTTTTAATTCATCATGATCAAGTGATCCATTTAAACACTACAAAATTTAACGGCAAACATCCTTTCGACGATACGATCCTAATGGTACAAGTTTCATTGTAATCCGAGACTATTGCCCAAAACAGTGGTTTCACATTTATATTAAGGTCTTTATGACAACAAAATGGTCCAAACTCAATATATAGCGATCCTTATACTTTTTATTAATGTAGCGAACCATGTGAACTCAATAGGTTAGTCTCGAGTCCCAATTCGATCATTTATAAAAAAAATCACCTTTTGGGTCTGTCAATCAAATAATTAACAATCAAAATTTAAAAAAATTATTTAAATATTCAATCGTTAAAATATAGTCGTTACACAAACACAATTGGTGCACCCTACTCGGATATCTTCTCCGAATGGATCCTTTACTCAAAAAATTATTCACTTGCACCTCCAAATCTTGTTGTTCTATAGGCTCTATCCACCAAAGTGGCATAAAAATAGGTCTGGCTCCATCCATTAAATCAACACGAAAAATTATTTCCCTTTGCAGAGGCAGTCCATTGATCTTATCAAAGTCATTAGAAAATTCTCTAATGACCGACACCGATGACAACCATCGTGTGGATTCACAAGCGAATATAGAAATCTGACTAGGAACACATCCATTGGCAGGCAGAGTATCATAATCGTTCGCCCTTCCATATTCCTGATAGCCACCTTGAGCTTCTCGCAATCCTCTATTATCGCATATCTCTTGAGTCATTCCATGCCCAGAATAATCTCAAATCCAACGAAGTTCAAAACAAAGCAATCACATAAAAAAGAGCAACCATGACCCAATAAGGCTAGACCAGGATAAAGCAAACAAAGAATGGAAAATCCCCCTACTAAGTTAATCACAACCAATAGTCCATCAACAACCTTAGGTTTTAAACTTAACTTGCACAAAAGCTCATTACAGATAAAAGAATGCGATGCTCCAGCATCAAACAAAACTATAACTGAAACACCCTTAACAAAAAAGCATATCTTACACAATAACACTCTTTCGCTTCACTGTGATAATATGAGCTTTTGAAGAATATGGTTCAGAATCCAATGCATATAGTTTCACCACCTACATATCCTTTAGAGGTTTTGGATAATTCTTCTTCAGGTGCTTGATCTTATCGTAGTTGTAACACTTCATTTCCACCTTAGAAGCCTTGCAATCCTTAGAATAATGGCCCTTTTCATGATAATTGAAGTAGGTAACCTCACCCTTAAACTTCTTATATCCATTCTTCCTATTTCGCCTTTTCTTATTCCCATCAAGTTGTTGTGGCTTTGACTCCTCCTTATTATCAACAACAACTTCATCCTCCTTCGGGAACAAACTCTCATGCCTCAAAGATTTCTTGCTTAACTTCTGAAATGGAATCTAAATATGGTCCGTAAGCTTCTCCCTAAGATATTCATTCAATCCTGTGATAAACCTCTAATTCTTCTGATAAGGAGTCTCGACAAGAAGGCAGTCATGCTTAGAAAAAGCATAAAATTTGCTACGTACGCAGCCATAGGTCTACTATCTCGTTTCAGCTCAATAAACCTGTTGTAATAAATCGACTTCTGGACTGCATAAATCGACTTCTAGACCATATAATCGACTTCTCCTTAAATTTTGTCCTAAATCTTAAACAGATCCCTAGTGATATGGTCTTCTGGAGTCTTAAGAGTAACATAATTTCACCAATCCATAGGTTGACCCTAAAGTCTCCTCAATGCAAGCTTCCTTTTCATTGTATCCTCGATCCCCAAGTCTCCGAAGATGTGAACACAAGTATCCAACCAATTTGAACTTTGATCGAAGATTCCACCCTAATAAATGGCTTGCCACATAGAGAAGTGTAGTCCTTGCACAGCTTAGCAAAGTCAACAACCCTAGTTTCTTGCATAGGAGCACCATCATATACTGCCACTTCTGGAGTTGTTAACCTTCTCATGATCAATGTCATCACGGCCTTGAATATAGCTGGAGCATCCCCCGATTGACCAACTTCTCCTACCCCTCTAGAAGAAGGCCCATTCTTAGTAGCATTCCTCTTATTTTTTAGATCATTCTTTATTTGAAACAAGAATGATCAGTCCATATCAAAGAAAAGAAACAATAGTGCTTAAGTGCTTACTAATCTATTATATTGTATATCATATAATATAGTTACTATCCAAATCAAATTTCAAGTGCATCTCTCTTGTGTAACAACCCGAATTTTTAAGACGTAGTAATTAATTAATAAAATAATAAGTTGTAAAATTATCAGAATTTAGCTATGGAATTGTACCACTGGGTCCATGGCAATTTTCTGGCCAGCTTGCATATTTGGTTCCTTAGAAATGGAGTCAAAACGATGAATTTATACTAAAAACAAAATACAATTATATATATATATTACCCAGCGTGGGCTGACCTCTGGGTTGATCTAGGAAGGGGATGAGTCAATCCACCTGTATGTTTGGGCATAGTTTACGCCTAGGAGAAATCGTGACAAGATGGGACATGTTTTGTTATTTTTTAGCCGAGTTGACTAAATTTTATTGGTTAAAAATTTAAACTGGGCTGACATAGCAAGTTCCTATTGGTCACGTGACATAGCTGGCCAAGACTTAATCCAAAAATCCAACGGCCAAAGATCCCTAGCCAAACTTATAAGTAGACACTTAGACCTAGCTAATTATTCACAACACAATCTCTTCCCCTCTAGGTTCTCACTTTTTAAGATGGACCTGACCAAATTTTTTTAGCGGAAATGAAGTATAAAATAAGTTTTGTATTTATATATATATACACACTCTTTTAAAAGCGGTATCCAGTGGCCATGGACGAGTGCTTTGGACCATGAGTGAGCTTGTAATTATTTAGATTTTTAATAATTTAGAAAAATAGGGTTTCTAATAGTTGTAGATATTTATGTAGTTTTTCTTTATAGTTTTCTTAATATTAGTAATTACCTGTTTTTCTCTGTTTTTTGAGTAGGTTACAAGTAGGTAATGAATCCTGTTAATGCTTTTGACAAAGTTTTTTTGGCAATTGGACATGGTTATTGGTAGAAAATCAGAGGAACATAAAGTGCAGTCGAGCCATGTATATGTAGCATGTTTGATGACCCATTTTTCAACAATATCAACCTCCTTTTAGCTTGGAATAGTCAACATCACTACGTGCAATCGAAATGTGTAAGAAGACTACAAAACACTAATTTATCCATGTTGGAATTCACAAGCGGGGCAGAGAACTAATTAATATGATCATTTCATTTCATGTGCTTAACGCCACCATAAGGAAATTAGGTAATATTATGTATGTTTTATGTTATGTTGAGCAAACTGATTAATGTAATCATTTCGTTTTAAGTTTGAAAGAAATATATAGGAGTAAAATTTATATTGATACAAATAAACATGAATGAACTAATTAATATGTGTCGGTCGAATAGTCTTGTTGCTAACATGTGAAATGATCAAACGAAATGAGTAAATGTTATATGTATGAAAATAAACATGAACTCCAAAGACATGCAAGTAGATTGATGATGAAGAGTGGCAGAGGTATTTACAGAACAAAGACAATTATTGTCATGCACACCATAAAGCTGATTTGTTGTCATTGCCAACATTCACATATAAGGTGTGGAAGGTAGATAAATGAATATGAAAGTTGAGTACGTAAGATGTAAATACGCAGACATATTATATCAGTAGTGCGTAAAATGCATGTTAAAGGAGGCAATCCATCGATCAATTGATGTGCAAAAAATTGAAAAATAATGCAGGAGACTAAGAAGTGGGTATCATATAGCTTGATATGTTGCGAAATTTTTTTGGCTCGATTATATGAGCGTACACAAACCTGATGCTAAAAAAAGACCTAATAATAGATCTGAAGCGTGCATAAGTAGACGCCAACTTGGCATTTCTTTTTTGTAAATAAATTCGCTGACATATAGTAAAACAACATACATTTTTCTTTCGTTTACACAATTAATATTTTAATTATCTTTTAACCACAATCTTTATGACATACATTTGTACTTGTATGCTTCTAATACTGTATATGTATGTGTGTGTATGCTTATAATACATCTATTATTGTCATCCCTTCTATTTTATTCCATGCCCATTTTCTCCTATTAACTATATTATTCCAAAATTTCATGTATTGAACATAGCACGAAGGGCAACCCATACGTTCACAGGTGGAATAAAATATTAGGAAGACCAAGTGGACTCCCATAATGAAAGCTAAGATAGCTTATATGTTAAATGCAATATTTGTTCCGTAAGTTGCATAATTCTATTGCAATTATCTACTCTATACACATATATATATGAGTAATGTGCCTTATTGGAAGAAATACGAACAAAAAAATAGGTAATAAATCCATTAACTTAGAAAAGTGGGTGATAAATGATATCAATATAAGTTTTAAGAAAAAACAACAACATACAAAATGAATAGATTTGCAAACAGTCAAGTAATTCAGTAATTTAATACCTTTTGTACCTACTTCTTAACAATCCAACCAAATAGATTTTGGTATCTGACAATTTGTTATTGCTCACAAGCACGTACACATCTGGATAAATATTGATTTTGTTTGCGATAATTTAAAATAATATACAGTTACATGTGTGAAACTGGGACACAGAGTTCAAGTCCCATAAGATCAGTAAATAATTGTGTAGATATAGTATAATAGACAATTGTTCTCTGCAAAAATTGGAGCAACAAATATGAATCAAACCTAATTAGTCGTTTGTAGATGTAAGTCTTATTAACATTTACATTGGTGGAGGCATGAACAAGAAGGAATAAAAACCTTGAACTTACTCCATCACGGTACATATGCATTGTAATAGAATGTGATGTATATAATCAAGAAATGAATATAATTTATAAAAGCATGATTCCCTATAGATGAGAAATGAATTATTTTTGCAGTAATGGCCAAATCATCCAAAAATATGTTTTGCCAACAATTTGAAGAATAACATTTACATTGGTGAGGCATGAATAAGAAGGAATAAAAACCTTGAACTTACTCTATTACGCACTGCACATGCAGTGTAACAAAACATAATGCATATATAATTGAAAAGTGAATGCAATTTATAAAAGCTCCCTACAAACGAGAAATGAATAATTCTTGCAGCAATTGGGCAGATCATCCAAAAATATGCTTTGCCAACAATTTGGAGAATAATAGAAGGAAAACGAAATAAAATGTACTAGCGATGGGAGAAATGTAATAACACAAATCCCGACAGACCGAATTTTTTTCAAAAATCCCAATCTATCGAAACTCGAGTTGGCTTGTTTGGTATCCTACAGAAAAGACAGAGATAATAAATATATCAGAGCTCTAAAAACATCTCACAGCGGAATGGAATATAATAAAATATAGCCTTACCAAAGTAATAATGCTACCTAACCATTATCCAAAGCTATCATATCTCTGCCATGAACCTAACCTGCCAGTATGTTATGAGGAGAGGGTCAGAACATAAATTCTGGTAACTGGACTAAATTACACATTCTGGAATAACCCTACATATACCGTCAGTTACATTTTCTTATTTATTAGGTTGTTTGGGTTAATAACATTAAATGCTTTATACACACGTCGTACCTATCTACCTTCCAATAGATTATCCTAATATAACATATATGTTGCTACCCCCAATATCAAGGTACTTCCCATGGTACCTTTGAAACGACCCGCATATCCGTGCTATCTGAATTGACTAATAACACCACACGTCCAACCCAAATTGCACAGAATTACGAATCATTATTAGAAAGAAGTTAGAGGGTGAGAATAGATAAGATAGAAAACTTAGAATAGAAGAAAAACGAAGATCACAACTCACAGCGGAACGAATAAAATATATTATATAACATAAGCTTTGAAATACAAATCTGTTTGGTACATATATACATACCATCATCAGAGCATAACAGTCATTTCTGAAACAGTTATAAACACCTGTTTCCAGATACAAACAAGGTCCACAGCGGAATATATGATAGCCTATAGCTAACCGGTGAAGCCTCCTGCTTCCAGCTCCTTCAAATGAATCTGTGAAAGCCTGAAACACTTGACTGCCCGTACAAATTTGGGCACCCAAGAGTTTAGGGAAAACAAAACAAAATAAACTCTGGGTCAGTCATGGGACTGGTGTGAGTAAACTCCAATCATTTGTTTAACTTTCAAAACCCTTTTCAAAAGAAAAGATAATAGTAAGACCAGCCCACACATAAACATGGATGGTTTTTACCTTACTATAACCCAAAACACTTTGATATCAAATCCAATGATATTATAATAATGTCTACATCAAGTAAATAACCAAATAGCAGAACGCTTGCATCTCACGCTCCACATATATAGTATAAAATCAAAAACCGCATGGCGCTTATTGGAGATTGGATTTCCAACATGACAAGGTATGGAACCACCTTCCGATGATGTATCTCTAGAGGCAAATACACCTGGTTCAACAAGAACGTCTTGCAACCCGGCCCACACATGACCGACCACTCATTTCGCTTGAGTGTATCGAATGTATATCACCAACGGTTGGACTCAAACCACCGTTTCCCGAATGGGCAGAATCGATAGATTTAGAAACAAAAGGAACTTCTCTAGATAGGTGATTATACACCCTAATGGGTGCGACCCACATAGCCATGCTGCCTGCCCGATTTTTGTCCTTTCCCGGTTGTTGAGGCCTGAGGCTACGATTACTTACCATTCATTGATAACACAATCACTTTGAATGCCACATTGTCAGATCCGTTAATCACTAGTTGAGTTTGCACAATATTCTGGATATTATGCTAAGGGATAAATCCGTTGCAACCATATATATTCATACAGACCAACCCATTTGATCATTGGAAATACTCTGTCAGACATTCGTCCATATACGTTCGTTCTGGGACTGAACGAAACCGAAGGCACTATTTCTATTTAATAGAAAAGCCCTTGCACTTTACTCCGTCTACAATATATTCAGCATACTTGGTTCGCAACGCTTATGCCGATACGGAGTGGTTCTTCGGATAATAATCCAACCGGTCTCTCCATATTGACAACGATGGTCAAAAACTTCGATAGTCTGTGATTTAACTATCGAATAAAACAAGTGTTCATCCAAACATATCAAACAAATCACTGGGCTCTTTAATTAATATTCATTAATTAAATCTCTTTTCCATTTCCTTAACAATATTTGTTAACCAAATATTTTCCATAATCATCTTGGCCCTTTACGCTATTTTTGATTTCATTTCCTTATCGAATTCTATATATATCGATATATAGATTTCTAATTTTCAAATTCCTTAAAAATATTCTATCTCCTTAAATTTCCGGAAAATTTCGCCATAACCTCCCCTGTATCGGGAGCATCGGGAAATTTCAAATAGCTTCCCGGTATCTTCCTCAATCAAAAAGAAAAAGGAAAAGCCAAGTGGCTTGCCGATACGGCGCATAAAATCTCATATATGAATTAAACATGTACCTTTTTGTCGAGCACATTATTTATATACCTGCATTATCCTTGTCCCATACCTGTCTCCTGTATGTCTATACCTGTCAAATTTATTTCAACTTCACACACTCGTTTTGACCCAACTCGCTAATTAACTCGTTAATTAACTCGTTGGTCTATTTCGCTTGTATATTGGAATATAACATATTTCAAATATATTTCAACCTACTTATCAAATAATGGAATTCAAATTTGAATTTAAGCGCTATGTTCGATTTCGAATATATATATTTACGAACGCCAAATTTACTTTTCAAGGTTCGACTTTAGTTCAAACTCGGTTAACTAATTTCTACTTGACTTAGTTAATCCTAAATAATCAAAATAGGGTTATTGTTTCAAAAATCTCTGTACTTACTTCACTTGAGCTCGCCTTTATTTTCTAACTCAAGATTTGGCTTTTAAAATGGGACTTTGGATTTTTATTTGCTTAAAAATCCTTATATTTATATATAAAATCCATTATGGTTTATAATGGTTTCTGGCGCTGCGTTTTTTGAAATTTTGATTTTGACATAACTCAAAATCTATACGACGAAATTCAGATTTTTCTCCTTCATTAGAAAACTATTATCGAATCGGTCCTGACGTTTCTTGTTTCAAAGAAATCCGACTTCAATTGAGTCATGTATACTTGATTGAAGTTCGAATCGCTATTTTACGAACTGCAGCGCTGCGGCGAGTTCGTTTTAATTATATTTATATATATAAACTTTTTAAACTTCTTAAAAATGAATTCAAATTTATTTAATTCTATTTGAATTCCTTGATTCAAATTCCAATCTCACTTTGAATTCCATATTCAAATTTCAATCCCTTTTCTATTTGATATTCAAATTCAATACTTAAATTTCTATTTGAATTCCCTATATTCAAATTCAATACTTGAATTCATTTGAATTCTTTTATTCGAACTCTATTTTTAAATTCCATTTGAACTTCTATATTCCAACTTTTATATTTGAAATTTATTGAAATTCAAATATTCAAACTCCTTTTTAAATTCTAGATACAAAATTCCATAGTTTAAAATTCCATTTGAATTTCATATTCAAATCCCATAGATCAAATCCTATTTGAATTCGATTTGAATCTCTTATATTCAAATTTCATTTTCCTTTTCCATTTGAATTCTAATATTCAAATTCATCTCCAATCCCATTTGAATTCTAATATTCAAACTTATTTTTTTTACACCATTTGAATTACTTCACTCAAATCCATTTGAATTCCCTTTAAATTCAAATTCCATTTCAAAATCATTTGGATTTCCTATTTTGAAACCCTATTTGAAATTCTATTTCCAATTCTACTTTGAAAATCCTATTTCCAAAGTTTATTTCAAATTCTATTTTGAAATCTCATATTCAAATTTCTATTTGAATTTCTGTATTCAATTCCATGTTCAAATTCAATACTCGAATTTCTATTTCAAATCTCTATTCAAATTTCATATTTAAATACCATTCAAATCTCTATTCAAATTTCACATTTGAATTCCTCTTTGAAATACTATATTTCAAATTCTATTCAATTTTTCTTTGAAATTCTATATTTCAAATTCTATTTTGAAATTCTACATTTAAATCTCTATTTGAATTTCTTTATTCGAATTCCTTTGAATTCAAATTTTATTTTAATTCCTTGAATTCAAATTCTATTTTTGATTCTAATTCCATCTATTCAAGTTCTATTTGAACTTCTATTTGAATTTCTAATATTCAATCTCCTCTTAAAATTCAAATATTTAAACTCCTTTTAAAAATTCAAATGTTATACTCAAATTTCATTTGAGTTATATATTTAAAAATTTCATTTCAAATCCTATTTTGAAATTTCATTTCAAATCCCAATTTCACACTTGTATTTTTATTTCTGAATTATCAAATGATAATTCTTTTCACTTCATTTATAACTTCGTTATAAAAGAACTATTTATAAACTTCGTTTAAAAAGAACTACTTGTTTTATTTTTCAAAAACAAGTTTATATTTTATTTCCATTTAAAATTCAAATTCTATTTAAAAATAGAATTTTTCCTTTTTAAATCTCAAATATCCTTCCACGATATTTTAAATATCATTACTTAAGCCCAGTGATATTTAAACACACAAAGCAACGAATTATTTATTTTTCTAACACATCATATATAACAATATATATGCAAACAAATAAACAAACAGATAATATATTTTTGAGGAATCCAGTTGGATTCCTCCAACCTGTTTTCCTGCATCCACAGATGTTAGTACATAAATAATACCCATTCTGCTTCGTGGCAGAATATCGCGGTATAGAAGGTCATCCACTAATCATAGCGTGGGGCGTATAGGGTAATCATCCGCTATGAAACTGCGGGCATCCGCTAATGAGACTGCGGGAATCCAACCAATCAATCAACCCAATATATATATATAATAGCCTAAATAACTAATATATATAAAACAAGCAGAAAGCATCCACACAAGCAACAAACAATTATTTTTAATGAAATAAAAATAATTCTAAAGGTGAGTGAGATTTACTCACCTTATTATTCGTTTGTCGAATATCCGGTTTAATTTCCATATCGTCTTAGCTACATGTCACCTCGAATCGTTGCGAATAAATTGTTTCTGTACCTTACTTTATGCTATAAAACAGCTCTTGCCGAACAATCCAAATCGAATCGCCACTTCATCGCTTCCCATCACCTAGCACCACCATATCAACAGCGTTTTGCATCCAAACCTGACTTACACATTTCATCAAACACCTACTGAGCATCAGCATGAGCTCCGCTTTCATCTCCCCTTCTCCTTTCCACTGTACAAAACTGAAGCAAACATCACCTCCCTCAACCGGCCACTGTCGCACACCAATACCATCAGAAAATTGAACTCCGCCTCAAACCCAAAATTCACATTGGTATGCACCTCGTTCAACTACCCAACTCCCCCACTATTACCACTACGTCACATCACTCCTCTACCTCGCTACCTCGCCCTCCTATCCCCTGCTTCAATAGCCCGCAACTGAGATGATCCTATACCCTCACCATCGCTAAACGAGTGCCACATCTCATTGCAACCCTTTCAATCCTCACCGCTAGTCCAGAAAAGCCACAAACTCCATCGCGATCTAAAATCGACCCCCTTCCAGTGATGATCGGACCCAAAATCGAGCACGCCATGGTGACGCTCTCCCTTGCAACGCGATGGCACCAGTACTCATTCGAGCTTCAGGGTCTTGGCATTTTGAATCGCAGTCCCCCTTTTGATTTCCGTTCTTTTTTATTTTTCTTTTCAGCATCGGTGGCTCGCTTTGGGTTTAACTGGGAAAAAGGAAGAACAAAGGGGATGAATTGTTTCGGACTTGAGAATCTGAAATTATACGAAGGCTCGGTTGATTTATAGGAGCGAACTGGGGAACATTCGTACGAGAGGCCATTAAAATGTTGTTTTACTTTACTGCGAAGGAAGGAGCAATTTCTACAGCTCGAGGAAAAACTTAGGTCTGCGATGTAAATGAAGATAGGTCGGCTGAAATGAAAATATAGGCTTTGAAAATATCTTGCGGTCCTTTCATTCGAAATCCCAAACCGCTATCTAGTCGCAACGACTGATGTTAACAACCTTATACGATATTCTAAACTCAACGGGAGCGGTTCTAAAATTTAATTCGTTCGTATATATGGAATAACCCTATTAAATTAATATAACATAAATAAAAATTCAAAAACAAATAAATTCTTCAACAATAAATCGCTATTATCGTTGTTTATATGTATTTATCATCTGAACTATTACGATTCAGTTTTATCTTCGAATTGAATTATTTTTGTTCTTGTATTCCGATTATTAAATCGATAATCCAATAAAATACCATTTATATTATAAATTCAATATTTTAAAACCATAATAAATATTTAAAATAAATCGAAAAAAATCTGGGTCGTTACATTCTTTCCCCCTTAAAATAATTTCGTCCTCGAAATTGCTAAGATAGGAAAATGGTACAAATCCATTACTTTTCAAAATCTCACTTATGTCGAAACTCAACTCCTCATATTTCAACAAATTCAATTCTACCAAACTTTTGGCTTCCATTCATATTGAATATCACACACTATATATGCTTTCATTCATTTAACTCTGAATGCTTTACAATTAAGTTATTCACATCCAACTCATATTCTATTCATATTGGTTCAACCCCAATTTATCCAAATTGATTCTAGTCAATTGATTCACTTCAACCCATTTACTAGCTTAAGTTAAATTCCAATTCCAGAATTCAAATCCCAGGGTTTTTATTTCAAATTCTTTTGAAATCCCATAAATATACACATATATTTATTTTCATTTCAAATTCAAAACATTTGAATTTTCAAACCACTTGTTTTCTTTCAAACAAATTTCCATCAAAAACTTTTTAAGGTAGCAATCCATCACTTAGAAACTTGAAAATGAACACTGATGATGTTGCAATCATCATCAGAATTATTTTCCAGCCACTGAAGTGAGTTCAGTGCTTATTTACTTTCAAAATCCATTAAAATGATTTTCTTTCAAATCCTTTTAAAACAAACCTATATTCAATATACTTTGAAAAAATATTTTTCAACTTCCCAGGATTTTGAATTCTTAATTCTGGTTTGAATTTAATTCTAATTCATCTCATTTTTATATTTCATTCATATACAAGTTATATTTGGTCATCCATAACTATTTCAATTTTTTATAATCTCGTTTGATTATAATCCTAACAATTCAACACATCCATATAAGATAATAATTCCAGAAAATTATTTTTTCTATATCAAAATAGAAATTTTGGGTAAAATTATTTCATTTACCCACTTTAAAACAATATCATGTTCAATCTTCTGTTTAAGCGTTTAGAAATTCCTATCGACTTCGTGGCGTCCCACGATTCGACTAGAATTCATAAACCACTCAACAGACTAGCCAACACAATATAAAACAACATTTATATCAACTAACAAATACGCTCTCTCGTATATATATACACTCAACTCATTCTAGGATACTACTGACCCTATCTCTAATGAGCACATGCCACACAAGCCTAGGTGTTCGCTCAACCTAAGCTCTGATACCAACTGAAACGACCCGCATATCCGTGCTATCTGAATTGACTAATAACACCACACGTCCAACCCAAATTGCACAGAATTACGAATCATTATTAGAAAGAAGTTAGAGGGTGAGAATAGATAAGATAGAAAACTTAGAATAGAAGAAAAACGAAGATCACAACTCACAGCGGAACGAATAAAATATATTATATAACATAAGCTTTGAAATACAAATCTGTTTGGTACATATATACATACCATCATCAGAGCATAACAGTCATTTCTGAAACAGTTATAAACACCTGTTTCCAGATACAAACAAGGTCCACAGCGGAATATATGATAGCCTATAGCTAACCGGTGAAGCCTCCTGCTTCCAGCTCCTTCAAATGAATCTGTGAAAGCCTGAAACACTTGACTGCCCGTACAAATTTGGGCACCCAAGAGTTTAGGGAAAACAAAACAAAATAAACTCTGGGTCAGTCATGGGACTGGTGTGAGTAAACTCCAATCATTTGTTTAACTTTCAAAACCCTTTTCAAAAGAAAAGATAATAGTAAGACCAGCCCACACATAAACATGGATGGTTTTTACCTTACTATAACCCAAAACACTTTGATATCAAATCCAATGATATTATAATAATGTCTACATCAAGTAAATAACCAAATAGCAGAACGCTTGCATCTCACGCTCCACATATATAGTATAAAATCAAAAACCGCATGGCGCTTATTGGAGATTGGATTTCCAACATGACAAGGTATGGAACCACCTTCCGATGATGTATCTCTAGAGGCAAATACACCTGGTTCAACAAGAACGTCTTGCAACCCGGCCCACACATGACCGACCACTCATTTCGCTTGAGTGTATCGAATGTATATCACCAACGGTTGGACTCAAACCACCGTTTCCCGAATGGGCAGAATCGATAGATTTAGAAACAAAAGGAACTTCTCTAGATAGGTGATTATACACCCTAATGGGTGCGACCCACATAGCCATGCTGCCTGCCCGATTTTTGTCCTTTCCCGGTTGTTGAGGCCTGAGGCTACGATTACTTACCATTCATTGATAACACAATCACTTTGAATGCCACATTGTCAGATCCGTTAATCACTAGTTGAGTTTGCACAATATTCTGGATATTATGCTAAGGGATAAATCCGTTGCAACCATATATATTCATACAGACCAACCCATTTGATCATTGGAAATACTCTGTCAGACATTCATCCATATACGTTCGTTCTGGGACTGAACGAAACCGAAGGCACTATTTCTATTTAATAGAAAAGCCCTTGCACTTTACTCCATCTTCAATATATTCAGCATACTTGGTTCGCAACGCTTATGCCGATACGGAGTGGTTCTTCGGATAATAATCCAACCGGTCTCTCCATATTGACAACGATGGTCAAAAACTTCGATAGTCTGTGATTTAACTATCGAATAAAACAAGTGTTCATCCAAACATATCAAACAAATCACTGGGCTCTTTAATTAATATTCATTAATTAAATCTCTTTTCCATTTCCTTAACAATATTTGTTAACCAAATATTTTCCATAATCATCTCGGCCCTTTACGCTATTTTTGATTTCATTTCCTTATCGAATTCTATATATATCGATATATAGATTTCTAATTTTCAAATTCCTTAAAAATATTCTATCTCCTTAAATTTCCGGAAAATTTCGCCATAACCTCCCCTGTATCGGGAGCATCGGGAAATTTCAAATAGCTTCCCGGTATCTTCCTCAATCAAAAAGAAAAAGGAAAAGCCAAGTGGCTTGCCGATACGGCGCATAAAATCTCATATATGAATTAAACATGTACCTTTTTGTCGAGCACATTATTTATATACCTGCATTATCCTTGTCCCATACCTGTCTCCTGTATGTCTATACCTGTCAAATTTATTTCAACTTCACACACTCGTTTTGACCCAACTCGCTAATTAACTCGTTAATTAACTCGTTGGTCTATTTCGCTTGTATATTGGAATATAACATATTTCAAATATATTTCAACCTACTTATCAAATAATGGAATTCAAATTTGAATTTAAGCGCTATGTTCGATTTCGAATATATATATTTACGAACGCCAAATTTACTTTTCAAGGTTCGACTTTAGTTCAAACTCGGTTAACTAATTTCTACTTGACTTAGTTAATCCTAAATAATCAAAATAGGGTTATTGTTTCAAAAATCTCTGTACTTACTTCACTTGAGCTCGCCTTTATTTTCTAACTCAAGATTTGGTTTTTAAAATGGGACTTTGGATTTTTATTTGCTTAAAAATCCTTATATTTATATATAAAATCCATTATGGTTTATAATGGTTTCTGGCGCTGCGTTTTTTGAAATTTTGATTTTGACATAACTCAAAATCTATACGACGAAATTCAGATTTTTCTCCTTCATTAGAAAACTATTATCGAATCGGTCCTGACGTTTCTTGTTTCAAAGAAATCCGACTTCAATTGAGTCCTGTATACTTGATTGAAGTTCGAATCGCTATTTTACGAACTGCAGCGCTGCGGCGAGTTCGTTTTAATTATATTTATATATATAAACTTTTTAAACTTCTTAAAAATGAATTCAAATTTATTTAATTCTATTTGAATTCCTTGATTCAAATTCCAATCTCACTTTGAATTCCATATTCAAATTTCAATCCCTTTTCTATTTGATATTCAAATTCAATACTTAAATTTCTATTTGAATTCCCTATATTCAAATTCAATACTTGAATTCATTTGAATTCTTTTATTCGAACTCTATTTTTAAATTCCATTTGAACTTCTATATTCCAACTTTTATATTTGAAATTTATTGAAATTCAAATATTCAAACTCCTTTTTAAATTCTAGACACAAAATTCCATAGTTTAAAATTCCATTTGAATTTCATATTCAAATCCCATAGATCAAATCCTATTTGAATTCGATTTGAATCTCTTATATTCAAATTTCATTTTCCTTTTCCATTTGAATTCTAATATTCAAATTCATCTCCAATCCCATTTGAATTCTAATATTCAAACTTATTTTTTTTACACCATTTGAATTACTTCACTCAAATCCATTTGAATTCCCTTTAAATTCAAATTCCATTTCAAAATCATTTGGATTTCCTATTTTGAAACCCTATTTGAAATTCTATTTCCAATTCTACTTTGAAAATCCTATTTCCAAAGTTTATTTCAAATTCTATTTTGAAATCTCATATTCAAATTTCTATTTGAATTTCTGTATTCAATTCCATGTTCAAATTCAATACTCGAATTTCTATTTCAAATCTCTATTCAAATTTCATATTTAAATACCATTCAAATCTCTATTCAAATTTCACATTTGAATTCCTCTTTGAAATACTATATTTCAAATTCTATTCAATTTTTCTTTGAAATTCTATATTTCAAATTCTATTTTGAAATTCTACATTTAAATCTCTATTTGAATTTCTTTATTCGAATTCCTTTGAATTCAAATTTTATTTTAATTCCTTGAATTCAAATTCTATTTTTGATTCTAATTCCATCTATTCAAGTTCTATTTGAACTTCTATTTGAATTTCTAATATTCAATCTCCTCTTAAAATTCAAATATTTAAACTCCTTTTAAAAATTCAAATGTTATACTCAAATTTCATTTGAGTTATATATTTAAAAATTTCATTTCAAATCCTATTTTGAAATTTCATTTCAAATCCCAATTTCACACTTGTATTTTTATTTCTGAATTATCAAATGATAATTCTTTTCACTTCATTTATAACTTCGTTATAAAAGAACTATTTATAAACTTCGTTTAAAAAGAACTACTTGTTTTATTTTTCAAAAACAAGTTTATATTTTATTTCCATTTAAAATTCAAATTATATTTAAAAATAGAATTTTTCCTTTTTAAATCTCAAATATCCTTCCACGATATTTTAAATATCATTACTTAAGCCCAGTGATATTTAAACACACAAAGCAACGAATTATTTATTTTTCTAACACATCATATATAACAATATATATGCAAACAAATAAACAAACAGATAATATATTTTTGAGGAATCCAGTTGGATTCCTCCAACCTGTTTTCCTGCATCCACAGATGTTAGTACATAAATAATACCCATTCTGCTTCGTGGCAGAATATCGCGGTATAGAAGGTCATCCACTAATCATAGCGTGGGGCGTATAGGGTAATCATCCGCTATGAAACTGCGGGCATCCGCTAATGAGACTGCGGGAATCCAACCAATCAATCAACCCAATATATATATATAATAGCCTAAATAACTAATATATATAAAACAAGCAGAAAGCATCCACACAAGCAACAAACAATTATTTTTAATGAAATAAAAATAATTCTAAAGGTGAGTGAGATTTACTCACCTTATTATTCGTTTGTCGAATATCCGGTTTAATTTCCATATCGTCTTAGCTACATGTCACCTCGAATCGTTGCGAATAAATTGTTTCTGTACCTAAGATGATTTAAAAATTTATTTATCGATTAAACATCTTATAAATTTCTAACAATGAATAAATAATTTAGTCCATGTATTTTAAAATTTTGTTAAAAAGAATATACCTTACTTTATGCTATAAAACAGCTCTTGCCGAACAATCCAAATCGAATCGCCACTTCATCGCTTCCCATCACCTAGCACCACCATATCAACAGCGTTTTGCATCCAAACCTGACTTACACATTTCATCAAACACCTACTGAGCATCAGCATGAGCTCCGCTTTCATCTCCCCTTCTCCTTTCCACTGTACAAAACTGAAGCAAACATCACCTCCCTCAACCGGCCACTGTCGCACACCAATACCATCAGAAAATTGAACTCCGCCTCAAACCCAAAATTCACATTGGTATGCACCTCGTTCAACTACCCAACTCCCCCACTATCACCACTACGTCACATCACTCCTCTACCTCGCTACCTCGCCCTCCTATCCCCTGCTTCAATAGCCCGCAACTGAGATGATCCTATACCCTCACCATCGCTAAACGAGTGCCACATCTCATTGCAACCCTTTCAATCCTCACCGCTAGTCCAGAAAAGCCACAAACTCCATCGCGATCTAAAATCGACCCCCTTCCAGTGATGATCGGACCCAAAATCGAGCACGCCATGGTGACGCTCTCCCTTGCAACGCGATGGCACCAGTACTCATTCGAGCTTCAGGGTCTTGGCATTTTGAATCGCAGTCCCCCTTTTGATTTCCGTTCTTTTTTATTTTTCTTTTCAGCATCGGTGGCTCGCTTTGGGTTTAACTGGGAAAAGGGAAGAACAAAGGGGATGAACTGTTTCGGACTTGAGAATCTGAAATTATACGAAGGCTCGGTTGATTTATAGGAGCGAACTGGGGAACATTCGTACGAGAGGCCATTAAAATGTTGTTTTACTTTACTGCGAAGGAAGGAGCAATTTCTACAGCTCGAGGAAAAACTTAGGTCTGCGATGTAAATGAAGATAGGTCGGCTGAAATGAAAATATAGGCTTTGAAAATATCTTGCGGTCCTTTCATTCGAAATCCCAAACCGCTATCTAGTCGCAACGACTGATGTTAACAACCTTATACGATATTCTAAACTCAACGGGAGCGGTTCTAAAATTTAATTCGTTCGTATATATGGAATAACCCTATTAAATTAATATAACATAAATAAAAATTCAAAAACAAATAAATTCTTCAACAATAAATCGCTATTATCGTTGTTTATATGTATTTATCATCTGAACTATTACGATTCAGTTTTATCTTCGAATTGAATTATTTTTGTTCTTGTATTCCGATTATTAAATCGATAATCCAATAAAATACCATTTATATTATAAATTCAATATTTTAAAACCATAATAAATATTTAAAATAAATCGAAAAAAATCTGGGTCGTTACAACCTTCCTCATACGGTCTCCACCGTCACGCTATAGAAGTGTATGCAACTCTTATCCTACGTTGAACGACGTACGGATCTCCATATTATTACGCCATGTTCTGCACAGAGCTGCTATTGCTATGCCATGTAAGCGTACGGACTGCCATATCTGAACTCCTCAGTTGAATCAGGTCTCAGCATAGAGTAATTCCCTATCATCAACAATACAACACCCTGTGCGGTGTGCATGTACCTAGACCCTTACACGTACGTTCTGTCTACTTCCTAGGTCGAACCAAGTCTAAGCACGGAGTAATGCCCTAATGTCAGCGATACACCACCCAATGCGGTGTGCATGTACCTAGACCCTCACACGTACGTTTAGTCTACAACTTTGGTCAAATCAGGTCTCAGCACGGAGTAATGCCCTAACGTCTATGATACACCACACGATACGCTGTGCATATATAAAGACCCTCACACGTACGTTATGTCTACGACTTCGGTCGAATCAGGTCTCAGCACACAGTAATGCCCTAACGTCTATGATACACCACCTGGTGCGGTGCGCATGTACCTAGACCCTCACATGTATGCTCTTTACTGTACACCAAATCCTTTAATAGGGCTACATCTGAATGCATGGAACTCGGTCAGAGCTTTTCAATTTTTGTATAGGTCTGCTAAAAGGGAATAAAGTACTATTTACTTATTTACTTAGTTCTTTTAACTAAGCTCTATCAATAAGTTTCTTTCCATTTATTATGACCTACTTTATAATTTTTGCTTGTCCCTAGGACATGCCTACCTATTATCTTCCATTCTTTCATTCATACTTAATCATAATAGGTTATTACTATTCCCTGTTCATTCCTACTCTTTTACAGTTGTAATCTTTCTTTCTTTATTCACTATCATGCATGTTCCTTACTTCTTTAAGGAAAACATTTCATGCACCTTATTAGTTTGATTTACAGAAATATGCGGTGATTTATTTTCATAACGTACGTCTATATAGATCCGTAGTTGCAAGTTATTTCTTTAATTTTTCACTGTGGCTCTAATTGCAACTACGTTCTAAGAATGGTTCGTTTGGCATAGGTCCCTATTAAGTTTCAAAACTAGGATCACATTCGGTCATAAATTTATTGTAAATTACATCCCTATTTTTTGAAAATTCATTAAAAAATAAAAAAAATCATGTAAATTCATAATAAAAAAACAATTAATTGGGAAAAAATCGGGGGAAAAACAATAAAAAAACACGTCAAAATCAAAAAGCACACAAAATAGCGAAATTGTAGTAAAATGCACCACATATGCACATATATTCAAATAGTTGTATGCATTATTTTAGTTCTGCGTCAAACTGCATCATACATGCGTACATATATGTAGACTTTATGAAATACATGCATGTTTTCGTGCAACAATTCAATTTCTTCATGTAAAACATGCATACTTGTATATCCGCATGCAAGTATGCAGTTATACATAAAAAAACTATACACAAGTATGCAAATATTGCTATGCCTTCGGCTATCAACACATTCCTGCATACTTGTATGCGGTTATTCAGAATAACTGCATACTTGTATGCAATTATTCAGAAGGCGTGGACAAATTCTTGCATGGGTATCCAAATATTTGCATACATGTATGCAACTATTGATAATATTTGCATATATGTATGCAACTTTTTTTATATCCGTAGACTTCTGGGAATGTTTCCAGAATTCAGAATTTTTTTTATATAGTAGCGCATGTTTTTCTATCCAATGGAACTTTTGAAAACAGGGACCGGGTTTGCTTTTTAAAAACATAAGGGATGTGAGCCTAATTAACTCTGAAAATAGGGATGTGTGCCTAATATTCACTTCTAAGAAATAGGTTACTCAGGGAAATATATCACTTTTCCTCTGAATCCAACTAACTCAGTCCACTACATCCCTTCCTTTCTTATTTTCCAAGTTAGACGTTTAATTTCTATTTCATATACCATTCACAACTACTGTAATCTTTTCCTTTTAACCACAACAAGCATATTAAATCTTACTTCCATGTTCACTTCTTAATTCAGGTTTCGTGATTACAGTATTACAAAAGTTACTTAACATATACACAAATCAGGCTTTATACAACAGTAACAATTTCAACGTATTCTAAACAGATTTAATAGCCAATTTCCACAATTACCAATTGTTCAGCATGTTAAATATACATATAACGGGGAATGCAAATAATAGATATACCGTTATCAAAAGTTATAATTTAAATCCACTCACTTGACAACGTTCCAATCCTTGAATCTGAACAAGATTTATTATTATGCGGTCTTGCTAACTGAATTTAATATACTAAACAACCACGGATTCACAAATCTGACACTAAAAGAGGGGAGAAACCTAAATAAATCAGATCCGAGAACTTACCTCACGTTGATCAAAATTGTAAACACTTATATTGTGACGACCGCCCGTAACCCCTACACTAAACAAGAGAAATAATGCACTGAAAGGTGTGCCAGCAGCTATGGACGATCATCAGAGTAGGTAAACACAAGCGGAACCTGTCCTAGAACTCACAATGCATGGATAAAATATAATAGAACTTATACAACAAGTAATAGTAATGAACCATCATATAGCAAACTTTTGAAACTTTCTCAACATCCTGAAAGGTTATCCAACTGGTATTAAAGTTTGTACATAAGGCCTCACTACAACCTCATAGAGCACTCAAACAGCGGAAATATAAATACTAGATAGTAATAAAACTGGTATGCCAGCCTCCTACTCGCCTCTGCATAGCAGCATCGTCCTCACTAATCACCTGTAACCTGCTACTTAATCTGCCCATCCACAACCGGATGAACGACCCACAACACCAGAGAAGAACTCAACCATATCTTCCCCACATCGGACAGTGATAGCCTTTACGACAAACAATTCAACCATTCATCCATGGAAACCAGAACACTCATTCAACAATGGTAAGCATTCTGAACATCCAAATTATATGTATCTCATGTAAACCATCCTAATCGAATTCAACATCCCTCAAGCATAAGCCCCAGAGGCCTAAACCAATATCAGACAAGCACTCAAGAAACATCTCCTTTGACGTTGGACAATCTACATGAGACGGTACAAACAAAACAACCAATCATCCATGACTGACTCTGGCTATCACCGCCAATCCTACTTTGAAACCATCGTTAATCTTATGATGGCCAACCTTGCCATATGTCAAGGGCTAATGACAACCCCAGTTCTATCATAAACTCCATACGCCTTTCAACGATATGTATGTATGTCCAAACTTGACAACTAGGCCTTTCAATGATACCCTAGGTACTTGACCTACAACCGGTCTTTTGGGTGCCCCCATCGTACCCCTACTTTGAGTCTGCTAGAACTTACGAAAACGGTAATCTCTCAGCCTTCTCATCTCTAGTCATCCAACTTGATGACTTTTCATAGCCCAAGAAACTTTCTTGAGCAACCATTATCCACCAACTCACAACCTTTGAGTTGTCACCTCATTCGCTGTTCTACACCGATCAACGAGCACCTTTCAATACTTCGAACCTTCTAACTTAAATTTACTTCGAAGTCACAACATCATTGAGCCAAGTTACACCACTGTGCTGCGGCTTGAGTAGGGTTCGGGGGGTTGCCCCAAAAAAAAATATTTTTTCAAGCCTTTTCTTCAAATTCGAGTCATACCCGAAAATATAAATTTTCAGAATATAACCCTATTCGACCGATCCCTGGCCTGCTCGACCGACCCACCTTGCTGGACCATACCCTGCTCGAGCCACTCACTGCTCGACCAGACCACACCATCAAGACCGACCCGATTTATGCTCGACCCAAAGGGTGCTCGACCGACTCAACTTCATCTCGTGACCGACCCAGCCATTCAGGAGCGACCGACCCTAGCAAAGCTTGACCGACCAACCCATTTCTTTTCCTCCAAGAAAACCTCCCCATGGTTCGAACGACCATCACGTTCGACCCACCATGTTCAACCCACCATGCTCGACCCAAAACCTGCACCTTCCAATTCAACTCCAATTTCGACCAAAACTTCGCCAATACGATTCATTCGACGAAACTAACTCAATCAGTCCTTTCAACACCATCATGAATCATGGTATGAAACCACTAACATCACTAATTTGGCCATTTCATCAATAATCATGAAAAATCCACCCAAATCACCATAAATGTACATATGAGCAAAACCATGGATCTAACTTGCACATTCATATGAAATGTTATAGAAATTACCTATCCAAACTTGCTAAATTAGATTATGGGGTGGCTTATGTGAAAATGGACTTAATATGGCATATATCTATGGAAAACACTTGAATTTAATGAGAAACATGCACAAACACTCATATACTTCATTGCATTCATGTGAGAGATGTAAATCACTCACTGATTTGTCAAAACAAGCTAAAATGATAGAAATAAGGATCTGGACAGCAAGAACGTCGCACCGAATCCCTTGATCCAATGAATCCTTACTTAAATTGATGTAGATCTAGCCTCCAATGGTATAGATCTTCAATTCCTCTCCTCGGATTATGATTTCTAATGGTGGAAAGGTGTTAGAGGAAGGAGGAACTCAAGGTACCAATTAAGAGAATGGAAAACTAAAACCATTTCCCATTTCCCATACCCCCCTGTTTATACCTTTCCAATAGCCCACTAACGGGCCTTCCCAAAATAGCCTATCATGGCTCTCCAAACCTGAACAACCAACTGAAAAACCTTAAAATGGCGATTCCTCCCAAAATGCTGAGCCAAATCTTTAATGTTACCACTCTACAGAAAGGCAATCATCAATTCCTTTCCAATGGTACAGGTCCCACCCTTTGATTCGACCTGAGTCAAAAGTTATTCCCTGTGCAAGACTGACAGAGGCAAAATGGTCACAAACAAAATTGGTAAAAATTATGGACATGTCTTAAGCAACATATCAAAAGATGAGAATGATCCAACCCTTAGGGAATGAAATAAAAATATTTTACGATCCTCCGATACGTAAAATGCGGGCTATTATATATGTTTTAGATTTATATCTCTTGTCTTCAAACCTTGATCAGAATCCCTAAGAACCGATATTTTATTTTCTGAAAAGGTTTGGAGATGAAAGAGAATAGCAGAGCCTAGGTAGCATCTCACAAAATATGAAATTAAAGTTAGGCTCTGTTAGTCTATTTACAGGTGTACGAGAAGGTCTAGACCATCAGATTTAATCAAAAAAAAAATCTGAACTGCATAAACTAGAAAACCACATCACATAAAATGGATTTGGGCCTGACTGGGTCGACCCCTGTGCCGAGCCGCCTTAGAGGTGGGTCGATCCCTAGGTCGATACATGGGTCGACCTATGTATGACCTGGGTCGACCCATTCTGGGTCCAAGCGTGTTTTCTACTGTGTTTTGTTTTTTGGTTTTAACGTTAATAAAACACATTAATTTTATTACTTGATATAACATATCTAATTTTGAACGTTAATTAGTAACGTTATTCAATTACTTAATATAATTCTTCTGATTTATATTATTCTAGTTATAAATTATATTTATTTTTGAATTTCAAATATACTTTTATATATATATATATACACACACAATCTCTTTATTATTTAATTCATTAATAACTTACCTTTCAATTCCTTGTCCTTTAATGGCTACTTATTTAATGTAATTAATAATGATACTAATTCATTATTTTATTCCCTTTTTTAATGCATTATCTTATTACTCTTTTTAATGTATTAATTTATTCCTCTTTTTAACGTACTGACTTATTTCTGCTTTTGAACTTTTTATCGCATATATTTATTTATGCATTTATTTATTTCTTCTCTTAACTTGCACCTTTTATTTCAACATTAAAATTCTATGCATATATACATTTTTTGTAATATTTGTTTATTACCTATTTTATTATTTAATTAAATGCAGGGTGTTACAGGAAATTTATGGGTTTACTCCTTGCGAGTTTTTGATTTCAGAGGCTGTGGACCACGAAATCGCAGGTAGTTGTTCTTTATGAAATATGAAGCAATAAATACAAAGCATACCTAACTAGCTGGAGTTCGTAGATGTATGTCTCATTAACATTTACATTGATGGAAGCATGAATAAGGAGGAAAAATGTCAAATAGTTTTATGTAGAAAATAAAAAATAGTTGCCAGGAGACCCAAAAATAATGTAAGTATCACTGTAGGCATGAGGTTAAAGAACTCACCTCAACGAAGAAAACTGCAGTGTAACAACCCATAGTCGGAGGTGGAAAGCGAGAGGCTGACATTCCACTGTTATAGGCAGTAGGCTATGAAAGCACCAAGCCAATGCCGTGTTCAGAGGTGGAAAGCGAGAGGTTAACTATTGACTATCATAAGCAGGTAGGCTTTAGACGCACCGATCAGGTGCCAATAATTGTGAAGTATTCGATACGCCGAACTAGTGCCAGCAGTGGTAGATTGAGGGCCGATGCCATAAGAGATGAGGAAGAAGGTTTTTTTTTGGAGAGATGGCATGGGAGTTGTAAAAGCATACATGCATCTGAAGGGAAAAGGGTCGCAAAAAGGATGTTGTGAAGGAAAACGTGGATCTAAAGGGAAAAGGGTAGTGGAACTAAAACCGAAGGCAAAAGAGTAGTAGGGTCAGTTTTTTTAAGGAAACAAATTGAAAACTAAGGAAACAAACAGTAGTGAGTTATAACGATGTCCATGTTAACAACCTAGGTTTCCACATTTCCGTTATAGATAATAGATATATAAGGGTGTTGCACTAACTAATTTTGTTATAACCGAGTGGTCGAAATAAGAGGGCTAAAGGGGTACACTATTTTTAGGGTGCTTTTGAATGCTATATATATATACACACACATACATACATGTGTGTGTGTGTGTGTTTATAAATTGTATTTTCTTTTCATTTGGTTTATTTCGCTAAAAGAGTCTTTCTGCACAAATATAACATATTTTTATAGTGCATATTTTGCATTTAAATATATGCAGGGTGCCAAGGATAAAAATAACATTTTTTTAATATATGTTCCCATTTTATATTTAAAGTCATGTTCGCAAGTATCTTTATTTACTAAATTTAATAATTGTTTGAAATAATCTAATTGATTTGTTTGGTTTTTTGTTCATTCTTCTATCAAGGAAACTAAAAGGTAATTCTTTTTTCTCTAAACCTTCTAAAGATATTATAGAATATATTGTAAAAGTTTCAAATACGTCTGAAGTTATTTCTATCAGGTCTTCTTTTACTGAATCAACTAAATTTGATTCTTTAGTGAATAGGTTATGTATTTTCGGGCAAGCAAGTCCTTTCTCATTGCATGCGAAATATGTGATCGTATTTGTGTACGCTTTTCTAGGATTATATTTACTAACATGCTTTGTTTTATTTAGATATCGTTTCTTAGCAAACATATTTTATAATAAAAAAAACATAATACATCAGAGAGCTTATTTATTCCAAATATGCTTTGTTTTATTTACCTATATATATAAAACTGCCAATAGCAATTATGTAATGCTGCAAGTAAAAATAAACAACAAATATAGAATGCTGCGAATAAAAATGCTGCCAAAACCTATTATAATCCTCCATCTTCCTATTTGGTATCAGGTTGATTAAGATTAAAGTCCAATAATCATGAATCATGGTATGGACCCACTAACATCACTAATTTGGCCATTTCATCAATAATCATGTAAAATCCACCCAAATCACCATCAATGTACATATGAGCAAAACCATGGATCTAACTTGCACATTCATATGAAATGTTATAGAAATTACCTATCCAAACTTGCTAAATTAGATTATGGGGTGGCTTATGTGAAAATGGACTTAATATGGCATAGATCTATGGAAAAACACTTGAATTAATGAGAAACATGCACAAACACTCATATACTTCATTGCATTCATGTGAGAGATGTAAACCACTCACTGATTTGCCAAAACAAGCTAAAATGATAGAAATAAGGATCTGGACAGCAAGAACGTCGCACCGAATCCCTTGATCCAATGAATCCTTACTTAAATTGATGTAGATCTAGCCTCCAATGGTATAGATCTTCAATTCCTCTCCTTGGATTATGATTTCTAATGGTGGAAAGGTGTTAGAGGAAGGAGGAACTCAAGGTACCAATTAAGAGAATGGAAAACTAAAATCATTTCCCATATCCTATACCCCCTATTTATACCTTTCCAATAGCCCACTAACGGGCCTTCCCAAAACAGCCTATCATGGCTCTCCAAACCTGAACAACCAACTGAAAAACCTTAAAAATGCGATTCCTCCCAAAACGCCAAGACAAATCTTTAATGTTACCACTCTACGGAAAGGCAATCATCAATTCCTTTTCAATGGTACAGGTCTCACCCTTTGATTCGACCTGAGTCAAAAGTTATTCCCTGTACAAGACTGATAAAGACATAATGGTCACAAATAAAATTGGTAAAAATTATGGACATATCTTAAGCAACATATCAAAAGATGAGAATGATCCAACCCTTAGGGAATGAAATAAAAATATTTTACGATCCTCCGATACGTAAAATGCGGGTTGTTATATATGTTTTAGATTTATATCTCTTGCCTTCAAACCTTGATCAGAATCCCTAAGAACCGATATTTTATTTTCTGAAAAGGTTTGGAGACGAAAGAGAATAGTAGAGCCTAGGTAGCATCTCACAAAATATGAAATTAAAGTTAGGCTCTGTTAGTCTATTTACAGGTGTACAAGAAGGTCTAGACCATCAGATTTAATCAAATAAAATCCGAACTGCATAAACTAGAAAACCACTTCACACAAAATGGATTTGGGGCTGACTGGGTCGACCCCTGTGGCGAGCCGCCTTAGAGGTGGGTCGATCCCTAGGTCGATACATGGGTCGACCTATGTATGACCTGGGTCGATGTAACGTCCCGGATTTTTCGGCAATTTAAATTTGAATATTTAAATCAGTTTATATATTATAATGGATTTTTATCAAATTTATTTAATTAAAATAGATTTCGAATATATATGATTTATTTATATTAAAGGATATTTATATAAATGGAATATTATTTAAAACTAGAATGTTAATGTCAAGTGTGAATTCTATACGGTTTGATGTTGAAAATGTTGTTTAATAAATATGGCGATATTTATTTAATTATTTGTTTTCGTTAATCTAGCCGTCTAAATTTAGTTTATATTTTAACAAATATTATATTAAATTTATAAATAATCACATGAATATATGTATGTGTTGGCATATTTACAACATGGAAACTAGAAGTTGAAAATCTACGTATGAAGAAGGAAATATATATACATGATGTTATACAACACAAACAAAGAAATTATATACATGATGTTATCCATTAGTTTACAAATGGGATCTGATCAAGTAAATTAGAAACAGATTGTATTAATATTTTTGTATACAACATAAAGAAAGGAAATACATATACACATGATATTATATACGAATTCTTGAACAAAAAAACAAAGAAAGAAAGGAATATTGTAAAATCAACTTCTTCATGCCTTCTCTTTTGCCAGACCAGGTGATTCAAATGGCTACCTTCAATTTTGATCTGCGAACAAGAAGAAGAACCCATTAAAAGGGTAATTTATAACAACCTATGAACAGCAAAAGAAATGAAAAGAAAGAGCTAAATACAAGAAAGCAATTAATAAAAGAGCAACAACCAGCATTCATACACATACAATTCTGTCTACACGAGATTATCAAGTATAACCAATTCATTTAAAGTTCAAAAGGGGCAAGCCGCAAGCCTGCCTTGTTACATATAGGGAAAACAGCTAAACAGTAGGTATGATGAACAAATTGCCAACAGCAAGAAAAAAAGGGGAAATGAGATCATCAAATCTGTATCAAACAAATAATTCACATGTAGGAACAGTAAAAAGAAATGGCTAAGACAGCTATGGTAATTAGACAATGCATAGCATAGCTGTAGGTATAAGATATACCCATATATCAGATCGAAAAGCAAGATAATGAGCACAAATCTATGTATATATTTCTAATCATATGCATTGGAAATGAACATCAAAGGAATAGGATAGGAGCAACTAAGACAATACATAGCTGAAAAAATAAATTTATCAAATCGAAACAAGGAAATTGGCAACCATGTATATATAGATCATGAATAGTGAAAGAAAATAAAATCTATGTTTAAAATCTCTGATCAAAATGAACATGACATAGCTGAACAGTTAAGGTAGTACAAAGAACAGCTAGGAAAAACAAATCTGAAAATCTTAAAATATAGCTGTACAGCTGTATATGCAATATGAACACCCATAAATAAATTGATGGACAAGATATATGTATATCTTCATATACATAAGGGTTGATTGAGCAATACAGAGAAAATCACATGTACAGCTAAGAAGGCCCGACATGTATATTTTTTCAAATCTTTATCGAACAGTAGAACCACATGGATGAACAGTGAATTTCTGATTCAAAATCCACTATAAAATCTATGGTTCGGTTTAAAAATCTCTGATTGAAGATTAACTAGACATAGCACAGCTACCTAACCTATCCAAGTTCAATCACAATCCATCTCGAACCGATCTGAAATCATATACCCTAAAATCCGAACCAAAAATCCAACTACAGATTCGAATCTGAGTGAAATAACAACTCGTAGCTAATGAATGACAGTGTACTCATCTAAACCAAACCGCAACTATATATATACATATACTCGTATTCACTCAACCAATTGTCAAGAACAATTCGAACCATAGAAAGAAAAAAGAACAAAAATACAACAATATAAAAATAAAGTAGGAAACTTAGCTTAAGAGGAAGGAGGTCATTTCGTTCTGGAGGATTGAGGTTGAGGGATGAATAGCGGTTGCGTGGGGGGGGGATTCGGTGAGACAACAGCTAGGAGGAGAGGCTAGGGACTGGAGCGTGAAGGGGTGCGAGGCATCCTCATTGAAGCGGAAGAACTTTGTTGTTGCGGAAAAACAGAGGGGGGTGACGCCATCAAAATAGGGGATTAGGTTTTCTTTTGATTTGGGAAAGTTTGAGGCGGCTGATGAACGGAAATAAAGGATCAGTGGGAGGGTTTAAGGAGCAAACGTTAGTGGGCTTTGGGCCAGAGAATTTGAGGTAAAGGCCAACTTTTAATTCAAAGGAAAATCAATGTTTTAATTAAATTATTTATAAACGTGTTTGAATAATTTCACGATCATACGATGTCAAATTTTGGCGCGGTCAGTTGCGTTGTGACCATGGAGACGAGTATTTCGAGATGGAGCGGGTCTAGTCCGGATCTGAAGTGACTGGAATTTTTATTCAAATTAAACGTCAGTTTAATTTGATTAAATCAGACTGTTGATCAACAGATTCAAATCAAGGTGAGTTAAACTCACTCAGCTCTTCCCATTTATATTTTATATAAATTGGGTTTTTATTTTGCATGTTTTGATTGCTAGTGGTTGACTGATTGCTAGTTAAACATATTTGTTGTTGATTCAATTTCTGAAATAAAACAGTCGTTTAATTTCAGTAAAACACCAAACATTTTGATTTGACCCGAATAAAGAAATTTCCCTTGATTGGTCACGTTTATAAAATAAACCTGTTTAATTGGTTGAATTGTTTGAATTGTCTGTTAGTTGATTAGTGATCGTTATAGAAATTATCAGAAATGATTGGTTGTTGTGGATTGTTGAAACATATTTCAACATTTACATCTGATATTAATCAATAGGTGGTGTGGTTGGGTAATTGGCATCACCTGGCTTATAAATAAATCGATTTATAAAATATGGGTTTTATCGACAGTGAATCGATAATATTGAGTTATAAATATATTTTATAACGAAAATAGATTTTGAAAGTTATTACATTGAAAAGTTATTTAAAAGGGAAATAAATATTTAATTATTTATTTATTTAAAGTTTATATAGAAATTTTGAAATGGTTTTATAAAACAAATTTCTTACGTTATAAACAAATGAGCAGAAAATACCTAGCGGTTAAGTATTTGATAAATCGTGAGTGATTGAATAAAGTTATTTAAATTAATTATATTTTAATTAATTTAAAGGAAGGGATTAAACAGAGTGGTTAAAAGAGTAACCATGTTTTGTGTCAATAATTTAAACTTGGTTAGACCTTAAATTAGTGAAAAAAAACTTAATAAATGATCGGTTAATCTTAGTAAGGGTTTAAAAAGGGAATTTACTATTCATTCTAGTAAATAAAGGAGTTAATTGATTTGAATGATAAATGTTGAAATAAATGAGTTGGTATGGTAATGAAATACCCTTAAGTAACCCAGTTTGAAATGAAATGGTCGAGTGTTGGAAAGAGGCTAGGGACGAGTTTTAACTCGAGTTTTATAACGAAGCAAATAAGAGGTTTAAATGAATGTATATAACTTAAATGAAGAGTTTTACTTAACGTTTGAGAGTTAAGGGAGGTGAAAGGGTTTATATTAAATTTATAAACAAGGTTTATAAATGGAAATGTGAATTAAAGCGTTGTTTTTAAATTGGAAACACTTATTAAGGATATTAAGTTGAATCAATGGATTTAAAGAGGGGTTTTCCGAAAGAAAAGGGAAATTGGTAAAAAGGGATTTAAATGCGAGCTTGGTGAATGAGGAATTGAAATTATAATATCAGGTTTTGAATTACAACTCGTATTCATCTGAGGATAAGAACGTTGTTGATCAAGGTTTGAGAGGTAATTTAAATACCCCAACTTGAACGTTTTCGGGACTACCCAAGAATGATACTAGTTGGTAATGGCGAAAGTGTGTGATAAGATTTCCAAAGTAAAGAAAATGATATGAGACAATATTTTACCTAGTAACGAAACTAAAAGTTTGGACGATAAATTTTAAGAAGCCAAGTGATGCTGAGTACCAGACCAGTGAATCCATTTTTGTGTTTTCATGGATGTTTACTTGATGTTAAATAACCGACTATCAAGTCTGACCTTTACGATTGTTGGTTGGAAAGACCGGGATCGAATATATATTCGAAAACCATTCCAACCAATAAATACGAATATCTAGAAAGATCAGACGACGATCGATATGGAGTATGTGAAGACCATAGATCTTCATGAAGCGGAAGAACCACTTTCAATCTCTGATTTGCGCCGGAGATTTACTGGGGTTTTGTCGTGGTTGGAATATGTGGATTGCAAGGGCTATCGCTACTAATCCATGGGGTGATTCTCATATTGGATGCAGTAGGAGAGTACCTTCGGTTCATCCTGTTCCTGGATGACTTGTATGGACGAGTGTCTGACAAAGTATTTCCAATGGGCCACGTACGTTGATTTCTTCAAACGTATCATAGTTGGTTAGCTCCCAACTAGGGTATTTTTGTGGACATCAATTAGTGATATCCAGAGGATCTGACGATGTGGCATTCAAAGTGTATGATGATCAGATGCGTTCTGACCTCAAGCCTCATCAACCAGGAGATGACAAAAATCGGGCAGGCAGCATGGCTATGTGGGTCGCTCCCATTAGGGTGTATAATCACCTATCTAGAGAAATTCCTTTTGTTTCTTACTCTATCAATTCTACCCATTTGGGAAATGGTGGTTTGAGTCCAACCGTTGGTGATATACATTCGATACACTCAAGTGAAATGAGTGGTCGGTCATGTGAGGGCCGGGTTGCAAGACGTTCTTGTTGAACCCAGTGTATTCGCCTCTAGAGATACACAATCGGCAGGTGGTCCCATACCTTGTCAAGGTCGGAATCCAATTTCCAATAAGTGCCAACGGTTTTGTTTGTATATATATACGTGAAGCGTGAGATGCAAGCATTCCACTAGATTGATATTTACTTGTATTTAGACACTATTATAATATCAGAAAAGATATTGATTTCGAAAACTGTTTTGGGTTATCGTAAGGTAAAAACCGTCCGTGTTTATGTGTGGATCGGTCTTATGATTATCCTTTCTTGTGAAATGGTTTTAACTTTAAAATCAAGTTGTGTGATACCCTAAATGCTGTGCGAGTTTTTTCTCACTCTGGTTCACTAGACTGACCCAGTGTTTTGTAAATGCTCGGGTTAGCTCGGGATGTACAGGTTCAGGTTATCAGGTACTGAGAAGTCCAGAGACGAGCTGGAGATGTTCAAACATATAAAAGCTAGTATTTATTCCGCTGTTTATATGAGGACAGATTATCAAACTGTCCAGATGTGTGTTGTACTCTAATATTGTAAGTATTTTCAAAAGCTCTCAATAAAGATTCATTTCTGTATTATATTTTGCTCCGCTGCGATGTGAGACTCTGTGTTGTACTTCTTCTTCTATTCTAATATTTCTTTCTCTCTTATCTCACCCTCTAATTTCTTTCCATAAACGTTCCAGTATTTTCGGTGTTGGGAGGTCGGCATGAGTACGGTAAAGGGTATTTATGTCGATTTTCGAGACCGAAATCCGCTGGGTCGTTACAGTGGTATCAGAGCTATTGGTTGAGCATTAACCTTGGCTCTGTGGCGTAACTCAATAGAGATGGGGTTAGTAGCACCCCAGATTGAGTTTAAGTGTATATATATGAGAGCGTATTTGTAAGATTTTATATACAAATGTTTTGTATTGTGTTATTTGACTGGTTCAAGTGTTGGGAAGCATTGGACTAGCAAATGGATACAATATTGTTTTATAAAGAGGGTAAATGAAATAATTTTACCCAATGTATATTTTTATATTGAAAAAGGAATTTATTTTCTATATTATAGTAATGTTGGGTGTTTGTTTGTTCTGATTGATTTGATTCGAAATCAAATTTGAATTATGAAATAAAATTGAATTGTGTAACAACCCGCAAATTCTGAACCAATTTAAAAAATTTATTTTAGAAAATTTTAATGAATTTTAGGTTATAATATAATTTATTTTTAATAGGAATGGCTAGAATTTATTGTTTATCGTAGTTAAAACGAACAAATTTAATTTTAATATAAAAGGAGTTAGAAATGGCGCGGTAGTTTGAAAATTTGATTTTGAACTTTAACTGAATGTACAGGATTCAAAATAAATCAGAATTGAGTGAAACAAGAAATATTTAAATCTGTTTAATCATATCTTTCTAACGAATCTGAAAAATTGAAATTTCATAGCGGAAATCAAAAGTTATGGCCAATTCAATTTTTAGCAAGGTCGCTGTAGAATTTATATATATATATATATATATATATATATTATATGGCCCGAAGGGCTACTTTTCACATATGAAGGAATTTCGACTCGAAACCACTTCCATTGAGTTTGGAATGACGTTTCTGCATTAAAAAACAGTAAACACTTATATATTTTGAGTTTCGGAATTTATTTGTTTAAAAATGTATTTTTAATATTAAATATATTGGCCTTGAAAATAGTCATTTTTCAAACGACCTCCGTTTTCGACGAAACCACTTTTATTGGAACCGGAATGTCAAATTATTGCTAGGTTTCAATTTTTAGAATTTTCGAATTAATACGTGAGCGTGGCAAAAGAAAATGTGTTTTGACTATTTTAGTTAAATTTAAACGACCTGAAAATAGCCTTTTTTCAAACAGTCTCAGAATTCGACGAAAATAATTTTGTTGGATTTGTATCGTCATAAGAAAGCTAAAAATATTTTTTTTTAGAATTTTCTGAGGTCGTGTGTGGCCCCGGCATATTTAAATGTACGGTCAGTATTTAATTAATTAATTTTTATTGGAATTTTTAATAAAATTTCTACAGATTTCGGAATTGGACCCCGAGACCCATCCCATTGCGTTCAGAAGGCCTCAAAACGTTAAGATCGACAGTAAGCAAGCCCAATTCTGAGACAGTCCAAAAATCCACCTTTATAACACGTTTTTCGAGAATTTATATTATTAAATAATTAAAAAATAAAAACCCTAACCCTAATTTCTGATGCCAGCCGCCGCCTTGCCTGTTCAATGGGCAGAAATCCCCCAACTTCAAACATCAATTTCTCTTAATCCGTTCAGTGAAAATCTACAAATAATATACCAAATCGAAGAGGACGGAGAGCTCTACAAATCCGTACGGTTAAGATCAGTTTTCAGTTCACGGATTTCGCGAATTCTGGCGATGAATTGGGGGCGCTCAGGTTCAATTTTCGAGGCAAGGAGGAGGTCGAATTGGGTGGCCTTCTGGGCGGTGGCGGCTCGCGGGCGGAGCGTCAGAGTGGCAGGGTCTGATCGGTGGTCGGTGGCTCGGATGGGGGTGCGACGTGAAGGGATCGGAGGTGTGCGTATATGGGTTCGGCCGTGACTTCAACGAAGAAGAGGAAGTAATATTATATTATTATTTTATTTATTAAATATTTAATTTATGCAATCTTTAAAAATCAATATCTCTTTCATACGAGGTCCGATTGACGAACCGTCAGTTGCGTTGGACTCGTCTTTCAGAGATCTTCGCGATGGCGCAGACCAGAGCTGATTCTGAGACAGACGAATTTTCAGCCATATCAATGTGAGAATTCTGCATTTTATTATTTAATTAATTATAAATTATTTTTCTTGCATTAAAAATAATTGTATAATGATGTTAAATCAAATCTGTAATGTTCTATGATTGATGAATTGTTGATGATTGCTTGTGGTATGTTTGTTGGTCATGTTATGCTAGATCCGCATTGAAATCTCATATATGGTTGGATTTTATTTGCGATTAGAAAATAAATCTAAATTTAGATTTAAATCATATTTTATTCAGATCTAGTTATTCTAATTTATTTTAAAAATATCATTTTTATTATTCTGAGATGAACCATAGAATTTGATCGACAAATAATAACTAATTTTTAATTGTTGGTATTACAATAGCATTTGATCGACAAATTAAAAACTTTATTTTTGTTTATTGGTTTACTTTGCAACAACAAATGAACAACAATTAAACCTTACTTTTATTTGTTTACTTTGCAATATGATTTGAACGACAAATAAAATATTATTTTATTTGTTTATTTACGATAGAATATGAACAACAAATAGAATATATTTTTATTTGTTTACATTACGATAGAATTTGGCTAACTAATAAAAAATCTTATTTTTGTTTGGTTACATTTAGAACACGGTTTATGGATTACAATAAAAACATAAAACGTTCATTTGTTTGAATTGAAACTATGTTAACGATAAAATTTACATTTTTACCGTATATATAGAATAGATTAAGAATGTTCATCTATTTGAAATGAAAACATGAAACATTAAAATCTTATTTTTAATAAAAGAATTATTCATATGAAAAATTTTCATGTTAAAATAAAAGTGTTGAAAACATAAAAAACCACATTTCTAAATGTAAAGAATGATTCATATGAAAATTGTTTATGTTAGAATTGTCGATAAACAAAGTTACCCTTTTTATTTGTTTTTGTTGAAATGTTAGAAATTAATCAAAAAGATTACATTTCCAATGTAATTAGAAACAAATTAAGAAGATTACATTTTTCAATGTAATTAGAAATAAATTAAAATGATTACATTTTTTTTCAATGTAATTAAAATTGAAATAAATTGATTACATTTTGCAATGTAATTAAAATTGAAGTAGAATGATTATATTTTCAATATAATTAATGTTGAAATAAAAATAACATTTTGGTTAAAGCATAAGTATTGAAATAAGAGATCACATTTTTGGCCAAACTTTATTAGTGAACATTTTTGGCCAAAATTTTATTAGTGAAATGAAAATATCACTTTTGTCAAAACTTGACAATTGAATTGAAATTTTCATTTTTGTCAAAAACCTGATTATTGAACTGAAAATATCATTTTTGTCAAAACTTGATTAATGAAATAAAAGTAACAATTTTGTTTACATTTTATATGTAAATAAGAAATTATTTTTAGAAGTTACATAGAAATTGGGTAGATATTTTATTCGTATTTTTCAACGCAAATAAACATAGAAATAAAAAGGTTGCTTTTCATTTGCACGTTTCAATGCAAATATAGCATGAAATAAAATTTCATTTTTCTCATTTGCATCTCACAATGCAAACATAACTTGAAAATAAAAAGTACATTTTTATTTGTGTTCGACAACACAAATAAAATTAAGAAATAAAACATATATTGAAAATAAAGTTTGGTTCTTTATTTTGAGTTCAAAAATGTAAACATGTTTTGAAAATAAAGTTTGTACTACTATTTACATTCAGCCATGCAAATATATATAGAAAATAGAAATTGTTCTTTTATTTGCATTTACCAATGCAAATATATAATGAAACAAGTTAGTCATTTGCACTCACCAATGCAATACATACATATATTGAAAATAAAGTTTATTTCTTTGTTTGCATTGATCAATATATATATATATATGCATTAAAAATAAGGTTTATTCTTTTATTTGCATTTATCAATGCAAATATTCGATGAAACTATAGTCCATTTTCTTTATCTACATTTACCAACCCAAATGTACACACGTTTATACATTTAACAGAATTTGTTTAAATATACTTTGAAAATAAATTTTGTTCTCTTATTTACATTCACTAATGTAAATATAATTTATAAACAAAACTATTCTTTGTTTGTGTTCATAAATGCAAATAATCATTTAAATAAAATTTGTTTCTTTTATTTACAATCAATACTGTAAATACACTTTGGAAATGAGTTCCCTTTTACATTCACTCAAATATACTTTTAAATAAAAATAAAAGTTATATTTGTTATTTGCATTCCTTGTTGCAAATTAAACCTTAAAATAAAGCTCATCTTTGTTTGCAATTCACTAATGCAAACAAACCATCAGATTGAAAATTATATTCTTGATTTATAATTTTGATATGAATAAAGATTATTTGAAAAAAAGGATAGAATTTAAAAGTTACATTTTAATAACTAAACATTCACATTTTTATCATTAAAGTAAAATAGACAAAAACATCCATTTTGTCTATATTAAAAGAATGAAACAAAATATAGCATTGGCATATTTTATTAGAATTGAAACACAAATTATTCATTTCTGTAAATTTATGTTATTTAAAAACCAATTATTCATTTTTGTTAATTTACATTAGTTAAAAATAATTATTCATTTTAGTCAATTTATACTAGTTAAACCAAATTATACAATTTGTCAGAAATATTCATTTTTGTCAAAATGAATTAGTTGAAGCAATTTATATATATATATATGTGTTTGGCAAAATATATACTTGTCAAGATAGGTTAGTTAAATCAAAATATTTATCATTTTGTCTCACTAGAATTGCCAAAACAAAATAACCATTTTTGTTTAGAGTATAAATTAGAAAAATAGAAATTGTCAATAGGGACAAAGTTATTATGCTTATTCATTCATTGCAATAGAGATATTTTCTTGTCATCATTATATGTATTGTGTATTACACTTCCATTCACAAGTTACCCGACTTGTGTATGTGATTGGGACGATAATTTTTCACACATCGCCCAAGTGCACAAATTAGCTTATTATTTGTTTGTTGGTTGAAACCTCACGCGGGTGTTGGGATGAAAATTTATATACACTAATACCAATTTTTAGTTGTATGTTGATCGTTAGATCGACAGGCTGCGATGAGCGTTATTATTTAATTTTAACGCTTACACAGTGTAATTCCACTTTGGATGTAGATGGATGATTTGATGGTTTTACTGTTATTATCATATATATGATGTGTGTGAAATCCATATAATCCAAATTATATGGCAAATGTTTGAGTCGCATTTCGATTTAGGTGTTCTTTTAAATAAGAATATTTTTACATTAGAAATCCTTTTTATATAAAGTGCATATATTTTCATAATATATTTTTAATCAACTATATGTTAAAACAAAGAATATTTGTAAAAGAAAGAATTCGTAATATAAAGCATACTTTTCATTTAGAGTCTTTATATAAAGAATATTTTTATGATTATTTTAAAATATGTTTTTAAAAGATTACTAGCATTTGCAATTATATTTTGTGATATGAAATAAATTGAGATGTGAAGTGGATTTATCGTGGATGATGTTTTAAACGACATTTGTCCTTTAATCCAATTTACATTGAAATTATTATTTGGAACTTATGAATTCTATTTTATAGATTTAAAAAAAAGCATTTTCTAAAAATCAAGTTTTTTCAATGTAATATATTAAATAGGAATTAAGTGGAAATTCGATTGGTAATAATCGAAATGGACTTCTGTAAAAGAAGACCGATATTATATATGGAATTTAAGAGGTTTTTCCTTTATTCCATTTATATTATTAGTCCAATACAGAAATCTATATCGATTATGTATTGATTTGATTTCTGTGGAATTCCATATTTTGGAAATTGATTTATAGATTTTATTCTCAGAGTTTATCTTTGATAAAATTAATGAGAATCTTCTAATACGAATATCTTATTAAAAGAATACTTGGAGTTGGAATGTGACGAAATGTGTGATTTTCCAATATTTGTTTTTATCCCAAAGTACGCGAGATTATTCAGAAAGACCGGGTTTAAACCATCCTGAATAATCATCACGACGATCAAGAGTTGTAGATGAAGACAGTGATTGAAGACTGAAGGTTTTCACATCGTTGGGATGATGATGACTGGTATCTTGAATTGGGATTGGCCTTCCAAGGCAAGGTATTTGGTAATGATCGTCCAAACGCATTTGGAGATCGACGGACACGTTGTTTCGCTCAGACCCAGAGCGGACTTGTATATGGATTGCGTGTCTGACATTGTATTCCTTTCTATTGTATTTGTTGAACGCTACTGATTATATATTTCTATTTGGTGGTGAAGAATTTATTCTTTACTTATCACCCTTCTCTAAAACGTATGAGCTTAGAGGTTATATATATATTGGTAGATGGTCAATTATATGGTAGGGTCTGACAAAGTGACATGCTAAGATGCAAATGATCAAGGCTTCGTTGAAAAGCAGGCCTTGTGGTTGATGATCAAATCACGGTCTCTTTAGGCATAGCTTTGTGTATATCGTGAATTCGCGAGCCTCACACCCCGGTATGACTCAAAAACGGGATATGGACCGTAGGGAGTGCATACGTTTCTTTCTAGCTAGAAGTGGTGTTTGGGCTTTAACACGGCCCGGCATTTTACTTATGTGGATTATGGATTGAGGTACCTAGTTTTTTTTATAGGCCGGAAGTGGTCATATTATAGGTCCAAAAGGGCCGGGAAACGTATGTTCAGGAATTGCCAATCCACTACCGTTAGGTGGGGACCGGCCCTACCGCTCCAAGGGTTGCCCATAGGTGTGTTCCTGAGGCATTTGCTAGAGTGTCTTGAATCGGAAGAGGACGATCCCTAGCCTCGATTTCATGATAGAAAACCAATTTCCAATACGACATCTCGTTTTCGATTGTATAACTAGTATGGCGACATAGTAGGATGGGGTACTATGCCGTCTAGGATTAATACATTTATATTAAAATGTTTTAAATATATATATATACACACTAATGATAATATCGTATTTTACGTGTCAAGCATATTTTGACCACTATAAGGTAAAACCCTATCCTCTGGTGTTCGTTGCATTGTGTGATGGGACCTGGGTCTTATAATGGTTTCATTTTTCAAAAAAAAAAGCATTGTGTTATTTGACGATTTACTCTATTTATGCACTGGCAATCCAATGGAGTAAACCCGTTCCGCGTTAGCGGCGTAGTCCTGTGATTAGCCTACTATTTAGATAAGTTAAGTATTGAATTATCACACCAGTCCCACGACTGACCTGTAGTTTGTTTCACCTTGCAAACTCGGGTGCCCTCTTTCCACACGGGCAGTCGAGTAGCTTTTTGCAGATATAGTTAAGCAGGATCCTGGATTGAAGTCTGAAGCTGGGTCCAGAATATTGATGGCCTTCCGCTGAGATTAGTTCCGCTGCAATGTAATTAATTTGTTGTAAATGTATCTTCCACTGTATTATTTATCAATGTACTCTGATATATTCTATACTCTGATGTAACATTTATTATTGATGTTATAAAAGTCTGTGTTGTTGTTCTGATGTGTTGTATGCCCAAAGTTAACGTACATGGGGTTTGAACGGTCTTGATCGATCTCGCGATCGATTGGGGTCGGGCGAAATCCGGGTCGTTACAGCTGGTATCAGAGCTCAGGTTAGCTCCAATCTTTGGGGTACAACTCGTTAGAGCTGAACAATAGACTCATCAGAGGTTGGATTAGTAATATCCAATAAGAATACTCATTAGAGATAGCATCAGCAGTATCCTAGAATGAGAATACTCATTAGAGATGGGGTTAGAAATGCCTTAGAATGAGTCTGAGTGGAAAATTCATAATTAACGTACTTGTTATTATATATAGTTCGATTTTAGAAAATATGATTTTGAATATATAAAAGTTATATATTTTTTTGAAAATTTAATCAACTAATTGATTGATGGTTGTGTTGTGTGAATAGGAATTTAACTAATAAAATGATTAAATAATTAAAGAATGAAAATTAAATTAGTTAAATAAACAACTTTAGCTTCATTTCCTTTTCGAGGACGAAAAGATTTTAAGTGGGGGAGATTGTAACAACCCGCAAATTCTGAACCAATTTAAAAAAATTATTTTAGAAAATTTTAATGAATTTTGAGGTTATAATATAATTTATTTTTAATAGGAATGGCTAGAATTTATTGAGTATCGAAGTTAAAACGAATAAATTTAATTTTAATATAAAAGGATTTAGAAATGGCTAGGTAGTGTGAAAATTTGATTTTGAACTTTAACTGAATGTACAGGATTCAAAATAAATCAGAATTGAGTGAAACAAGAAATATTTAAATCTATTTAATCATATCTTTCTAAAGAATCTGAAAAATTGAAATTTCATAGCGGAAATCAAAAGTTATGGCCAATTCAATTTTTAGAAAGGTCGCAGTAGAATTTATATATATATTATATATGGCCCGAAGGGCTACTTTTCACATATGAAGGAATTTCGACTCGAAACCACTTCCATTGAATTCAGAATGACGTTTCTGCATTGAAAAACAGTAAACACTTATATATTTTGAGTTTCGGAATTTATTTATTTTAAAATGTATTTTTAATACTAAATATATTGGCCTTGAAAATAGTCATTTTTCAAACGACCTCCGTTTTCGACGAAACCACTTTTGTTGGAACCGGAATGTCAAATTATTGCTAGGTTTCAATTTTTAGAATTTGTCGAATTAATATGTGAGCGTAGCAAAAGAAAATGTGTTTTGACTATTTTAGTTAAATTTAAACGACCTGAAAATAGCCATTTTTCAAACAGTCTCAGAATTCGACGAAAATAATTTTGTTGGATTCGTATCGTCATAAGAAAGCTAATTTTTTTTTTAAATTTTCTGAGGTCGTATGTGGCCCCGACATATTTAAATGTACGATTAGTATTTAATTAATTAATTTTTAATGGAATTTTAAATAAAATTTCTACATATTTCGGAATTGGACCCCGAGACCCATCCTATTGCGTTCAGAAGGCCTCAAAACGTTAAGATCGACAGTAAGCAAGCCCAATTCTGAGACAGTCCAAAAATCCACCTTTATAACACGTTTTTTGAGAATTTATATTATTAAATAATTAAAAAATAAAAACCCTAACCCTAATTTTTGATGCTAGCCGCCGCCATGCCTGTTCAATGGCCAGAAATCCCCCAACTTCAAACATCAATTTCTCTTAATCCGTTCACTGAAAATCTACAAATAATATACCAAATCGAAGAGGACGGAGTGCTCTACAAATCCGTATGGTTAAGATAAGTTTTCAGTTCACGGATTTCGCGAACTCTGGCGATAACGTGGGGGCGTTCGGGTTCAATTTTCGAGGCAAGGAGGTGGTCGAGTTGTGTGACGACCCCAAACCCCGTACTGACAGTGGTAAGGGTAATCTTTGGAATATAACACATAAACAGATAATAACAGAACAAAATTAAATAAATACACCAGATAATGTACAATAGAATACATTGGATAAACGTAATCATCAGTGTTACACAATATACAGGATCTTACTTAGTACAAATACAGTTCAGCTATACATAAATGTCTACAACGGAAAATAAACATAATGTACAATAGGAGTTGAACAGCATAAAAAGAGATAAATAATAGAATCCATCTTCAGCTCCAGCTATCCAGAGAAAGCCAGCTAAAACCTGAATACAAGGCTGCCCGTGTAGAAAGAGGGGCACCCGAGTTTGAAAGTGAAACAAACTACGAGTCAGTCATGGGACTGGTATGAGAAATCTACTCAACACATTTATAATATGGCTAATCACAGGACCATGCCACTTTCGTGGAACAGGTTTACTCCATTGGATTGCCAGTGCTTTAAAACAAATCATTCTTTTAAACATCGCAATGCTTTTTATAAAATGAAGCCATTATAAGACTCAGTTCCCATCACACAATGCAACGCAAACCGGAGGATAGAGTTTTTACCTTATAACGGCCAAAATATGCTTGATACGAATAAAACAAAAGCATTTGATGTTATTGCTAGTGTTATATGTTTTAAAAACAATTTCAAATCATAATTATCAATCATAGACGGCAATAATGCCCCATACCACTATGTCGCCATATATAGGTATACAAACAAAACCGCACAATCACGTATTTGGAAATTGGATTTCCGCCATGAACCAAGGCAAAAGATAGTCCTTACCGACTTCGAGACGCTCTAGCCCGTGTCTCGGGCAAGTACTCAGTCAAGCCTTTGGATCGTCAGGGCCAGTCCATCGATGTGGATTAAAATTCCTGAACAATGTGTTTCCCCGCCCTATGGGGCGTAAGTGAGCCAACGAATGACTCCATCGGACCCGGATCGTCCGATTAAACCGAGGCGCCTCGTAACAGTAACAACCACATAAGTCAAACTCATCAGGGCATGTAAAACCACTGACGCCACTTCTACCTAGAAGGAAACGCATGCCCTCCCTGAGGTCCTTCCTCCCGTTTCTGGTTCATACCGGCTGTGAGGTTCGCGAATTCACGTTGTACACAAAGCTACGCCACACAGGCAGTGCTTTGATCATCACCACAAAACTTTGCTTTTCAACAGAAGCCCTGATCACTGCATCTTAGCATGCCACACAGGCAATTCACACCGTGCAACTGATGGCTATCAATCACACAGAATAAATTCCAATGTCAGACACACTGTCCATTTGCAAGTCCGTTCTAGGTCTGAACGAAACCGGAGGCACTATATACCTCGCAAACCCATCGATCACCACGTACGTCTGGACGATCACCACTCATTATCCATATTTCGGGATGCCTCCCAATCAGGACCTCAGTTACCATCCAAACGAGGTGAAGATCTCCGGTCTTCGACCACCGTCTTCATCTTTGATTTCTTATCGTCGATTCAGTTATTCAGAATGGGATAAACCCGGTCTTTCTGAGCAACTTGCGTATATAATAAACAAGTGCTACACAAACATTACCACGCTTCATTTCAATTCATTAGTCACTAACCGTCAATCAGTAAGAGAACGATTTCCCAAATATTAACCCCGAAGGCCGAAACCAACATCAGATCAAAATCCAGGAAACCATTTGACTTAGCTAACCTTCAGTTAATTTCTAAATTTCACATCCATATCGTTTATAATATTTTATAACGATTTATCGCTATTTTTATTTATTTTAAAATAGCCAATTTATTCAAAACGACGCTTCGGGCCATAACGCGGTTGTGGCGCTGTTTTTCTTCAGATTTGATTTACACATATCTGAAAATCTAACCGTTGGATCTTCACAAAATTTACATCATTAGAAAGATCTTTTCAAAACGAATCCAACGGTTCCAGTTTCGGGAAAATCCGACGGTCGGATCTCCCGGTATAATCGTTTGAAGTTTCGATTTCAAAATACGAACTACAGCGTCGTTATTCGATTAAATATAATTATATATATATATATATAAATATAATCAATTCCTGCGTTGTTTTTCTTCATATTTGAATTAAACATTCCAGACAATCCAACCGTTGGATTTTTACAAAGTTAGTGCCGTTGGAAAGATATTTCCAAAGCGAACCCAACGGTTGCGATTTCGGGAAAATCCGATTTTCGGATCTCCCACACTAATCATTTGAAATCACGGTTTCAAAATACGATCTGCAGATTCGTTATTCGATATATTTTAATTCTATATATATATATATCGATTCTTCGATTTCAAAGCTATATTCTTTTCATACATTTGATAAAAAATATATTTTTATCTAACTATCTTCTATTTCAACACTTCGCTATTTTTAACAATTCATGTATATAATAAAAATGTGATTTTTTATTGTAAAACAATTCATTTCAAAACACGATTATTTTATATAGTTAATATATGTGATAAAAATAGGATTTTTATTATAAAACAATTTATTTCAAAACAAGATTATTTTATATAGTTTATATCGATGATAAAAATAGGATTTTTATTATAAAACAATTTCTTTCAAAATATGAATACCATTCAACATGAATTTCAATTCAACGAATGAATTTCGATTCAACACATGAAGGTTTTCTATAGTTTATATATATCGATAAAAAGGTGATTTTTATATTTAAAACACGAATACCATTCAACACATGAATTTCTATCCAACGAATGAATATCGATTCAACACATGAAGGTTTTCTATAGTTTATATATATCGATAAAAAGGTGATTTTTATATTTAAAAACACGAATACCATTCAACACATGAATTCTATTCAACGAATGAATTTCAATTCAACACATGAAGGTTTTCTATACAACGAATAAATATAGTTTCAACAAATGAAAATAATTATAACACATGAATATTATTCAAAATTTCGGCAGCATAACGGCAGGGTAGTTAAAACCGGGACCGTCCCTAGTACGGCTCCTCGCTCTACCTTAAAGCCTCGCAGCTTTTGACAATGGGGAATCATGCATCTAGTTCGCACGCAGGCGGCATGTATATTTATTTCATTTCTACAAACTAATCCTATGTGGTTTCAACCAAATATTTCTCAACCACAAACGGGTATTTTTCAACCACAATCAATCAATATCAACCACAAACAATTTCAATCAACCATTCGCTATCAATCAATTTTCACACCAATCACAACCAATAAATATCGTCCATGGTTTGTGGACGAGGGGCGTATATATATATATAGCATTTCACTTCTATTTCAACACATATATAATTTTTACAATGCATATACAACTTATACATCTAACGTACAACTTATACAACGCTTATACAAGAGGTGTACAATGCTTATATAACTCATACATCGACTATATAATTTATACATCATCGTTTTCCATATCGTTTATAAATTAGAAATCTCACATTGGGTTCCACTCCACCAAAAATAGCAGAAGGCTCAAAAAAATATGCGGTCTCTTCTAGAATGTAGAAGGCGTCCACACATGTAACACCTCGTATTTTCTGTAAACATTAAGATTCACAAATCAAGGTATAATTAATTTTTAGGAGAAGAAATAAAGAAAACGGGTTGCGCCATTGCGTTCGTCTCGAAATTCTGCTTGAGATAAAGTCCGAGTTTGCGTAAAACGGATACCGTATGAAGATGATATGGACGAACGAAGTTAGGCAGAAAAACCGAAAACAGGCCAGAATGCACTGGCGCACTTGTGAAGTGCGCCAGTACAAAAATACACTGGCGCACCTGCCAAGTGCGCCCATACAAATCCAGCACCGAATTCTGGAGTGTTCTGAGGTGACGTGTCTTCTTTTGAGTGGCTGGATGATGTGTATTCGAGCTGTGCGATTCTGATGACTTCCGGACTGATCTGAAGGCGCTAAATCACCCTATTCTCCTATAAATACATCCCTAACCTAAACCTAAGTCTCTTACACAATTCTCTAGCCTCCATTGCTCTCTTCTTCTAATTAAAAATAAAAATGGCGTCGCTGCTCTGCTGGAATCAAAACTAGGACTGATGTAAAAGCTAAATCAAATCTCAAATCAAAGGGTAGATCTACAACAACAATTAAAGAGGAATAATTCAGCATTTCTGCATCAACAACAGTTTATTATCCTTTCTTTAACCACGAAAGGAAAGTACAGTTAATTTCCGATATAAACTTTAATTCTGATTGTGACATGATTGTAAATCTGAATCTGAGGTTGTGTGTAACGACCCAGGAAAAAACGACCTTGGTTATCCGATATATAACACCTATCGAACAATCAAAAGTCGAAATTACCGGATAGTCCAAGAAAGAAATTAGAGGGTGAGGATAGATAAGATAGAAAATTAGAACAGAAGAAGAAGAAGAACACAACAACATCAGAGTAACACGAATCTCACAGCGGAACGAATAAAATAAAATAGACAACATATCTTGAAATCAAATTAGTATATGTATATCATACCATTATCAGAGTACAACACTTTCATCACAGCGGAATAATCAATAGCTAGAAAAATCTTGAAGCCTCCTGCTCCAAGCTCTTCAAGCATACCTGTAAATCCTGACTACTTGACTGCCCGTACAAATTTAGGCACCCAAGAGTTTAGGGAAAACAAAACAAAATAAACTCTGGGTCAGTCATGGGACTGGTGTGAGTAAACTCAAATCATTTGGTTTAACTTTCAAAATCCTTCCGAAAGAAAAGATAATCGTAAGACCAATCCACACATAAACACGGACGGTTTTTACCTTACGATAACCCAAAACACTTTGGAAATCATATATTATCTGATATTATAATAATGTCTAATCACAAGTAATTAAAATATAGTAGAACGCTTGCATCTCACGCTCTACATATATAGTATACAAATCAAACTCGCGGGCACTTATTGGAAATTGGATTCCGACTTTGACAAGGTATGGGACCACCTGCCGATAGTGTATCTCTAGAGGCGAATACACTGGGTTCAACAAGAACATCTTGCAACCCGGCCCTCACATGACCGACCACTCATTTCGCTTGAGTGTATCGAATGTATATCACCAACGGTTGGGATCAGCAACCGTCTCCCGAATGGGACAGCATCGATAGATTTAAGAACAAAAGGAATTTCTCTAGATAGGTGATCATACATCCTAATGGGTGCGACCCACATAGCCATGCTGCCTGCCCGATTTTTGTCATTTCCCGGTTGATGAGGCTTGAGGTCATAACGTATCTTTTGACAGATCACACCTCCATTACTTTGAATGCCACATCGTCATACCCGCCAAATCACACATTGATTTCACCAAAAATACCACGGGTATACAGCTAAGAGAAACGAATTCCTCCGCCACCAAACGTAAGTACGTTTGAAGAGATCAACTTATGCGATCTATTGGATATACTCTGTCAGACACTCGTCCATACACGTTTGTCCTGGGACTGGACAAACCGAAGGCACTATTCTGTAAACAGGATAGCCCTTGCACTTTACTCCGTCTTCAATATATTCAGCATACTTGATTCGCAACGGTTATGCCAATACGGAGTGGTTCTATGGATAATAATCCAACCGGTCTCTCCATATTAACAACGTAAAATGGTCAAAAACTTTGATAGTCGGTGATTTAACTATCAAATGAAAACATGTCTGTGTGCAAACAATGATATTATTTCCAGAAGGAAATTCTATCGAACAATCATCATTTCATTCATTCGTCAATTTCCCTATTCCTGTTGTTTAATGTTTCTTATTCACTATATTTAGAAAATATATATCATTATCATTGGAAAACATTTCCATCTCTTGTTTCTATATTCAGAAAACAATTCTGCTTCTCATTTGGAAAACATTTCCAATTCTCTTTCATTTGATTAAACAGATGTTTGAATAAACATCACTATGCCAAATCTCCTTCATTTGGTTTCCACTTAACCACTTTCCACTATCGAACCTTAACCATTTCTTAGTTAAAAACGAAGTCAATCAAGTTGGGGTATAATTACCTCTCAGACCTTAACTGAACGACATTTCTAACTTCGAAATAGACAAAGTTCATCTCTTTAAAACATTAACACTTCATTACGACATTTTCAGATTCTACTTACGAGTCCGCTTCTCGTACAATAAGCACTTGATTATAACAATAGTGTTATAATTCCCTGCATCCGAAATATAATAACTTTATATGGCTTTTATTTTCTAACTCGAATAAATAAACGAATATATAATTTATTAACTCCTATTCAGTTAACTCTAATCTATAACCCTTATTCTATTAACTCTTACTGGATTAACTCTTATTCGGATAACTCGGTTTTGATTAACTCCTCTTGATTTAACTCAATCTGACCAACTTACTTGATCAACTCAACTTGACTAACTTAACTTAATTAACTCGACTTATTTAACTCAACTTGACAAACTCGACTTAATTACTTTTATTAATTAACTAATATTTGATTTAACACCATTCGCTTGACTCTAGATCGCAGCGATCACAATGGTTACGCCTGATTCCCTCAGGAAACATCCGACCACCTTAGGCTATCTGCAGCCTTGCGAATTTCACTAGCAGTCGTGCTAAATGGCAATTTATACTGAATAACTACTTCTGTTTAACTCTATCTCGAATAACTAAGTTCGATCAACTCTAATTGAATAACTAATATTCAATTTAACCCTTATTCGGTTACTATATTCGAATAACTCTAGTCCGATTTGATTCAAACCGCTTAACTCTAACTGATTTACTCTACTGGTTAATTCTAACTAACTAACTCTAACTGTTTGACTCTAACAGCTTAACTCCAACGGTTTAATTCTAATAGATTAACTCCAACTGTTAGACTCTAATAGTTTAACTCTAACAGTTTAACTCTAATGGTTTAACTCTAACTGTTTAACTTTAACGGTTTAACTCTAACTGACTAACTTTTCTGATTAACTCTAATGGTTTAACTCTAACTGTTTAACTCTGACAGTTTAACTTTGGTTGATTAACTCTTTTGAATTAACCCCTTTGAATTTTCTCTTTTGAATAATTCCATTTGAATAACTCCTTTTGAATAACTCTTTTGAATAACTCTTTTGAATAACACTTTTTGAATAACTCTTTTGAATAATATTTTTTCTATTTGTTTACTTAACAAATAACTATTCACTTTTTACTTCTATTTATTTAACAAATAATTATTACTTTTAGCTTTTCCATTTATTCTCTACATAAATATCTCTTCTAACTTTCCTTTATTCCCTAAATGAATATTCGCTTTTCAATTCCATTTGTAATCGTTTTACAAATGATTCCCTTTTGATTTCTATTTGTAAAGGTTTCACAAATAGCTACTTTTTCCCTATTCTATTTGATTTGCAAATATTTTCCTTTACATTTGTTTTACAAATGTATTTCCTCTATGTTTGTTTTTCTTTTCAAATCTTCTCCTTTATATTTGATTTCACAAATATTTTCCTTTACTCAATTTCTTTGATTCTATAATTATTTTCCTCTATGAAACTCTTTTCCTTTTATATATAAAATCTATTGATTTTATATAAATAATTTATTTTCAAAATATACTTTGAAAATTCCTTTTCACTTCCCGTTATCATTTATGGTATAAAAATACCAAATCAAAAGGTTTGATCATCATCCAAACACACGGGTTCAACGACAGATGATATAACACATCATATAACAGAATATATGAAAAACGGTAAATAAATGTTGAGGAATCCAGTTGGATCCCTCCGACCTGTTTCCCTGCATCCACATATGTTACACAATATAATTCACATCAATTTCATTTCAATATGAGGTATTCTGATAAACAAAATCAACATCGGTTAACGATATATATAACTATATCGGTATTTTCAACCAGCTGACTAGCAGTTTAACCAAACAATCAACACTCGGCAATTCAACCAATAATTATCAGTTCTAAAAATACTTTATAAAAATATAAAGTGTTCAGAGTTAGTGAGATTTACTCACATTGGACGGTTTATCGTTGAATAACGATAATCGGTCATTGATTTGGTTCAGACGTTAAATTTCACCATAAATCCAAACGAGCTCCAATCCACTTGAGGTCAGTTCCCTTGCGTAGTGCTCGTCCATACGATCCCAACGGATCCTGTTTCGTTAAATTTCGTTAATGTATGCAAAAGTTATGCTATTTACAATATTTACCTAATTTAAATGAATATATATTTAATTAAATTAATTAAATTATTTTTATCTTAATTAATTTCTAATTTGCGTTATTAGCCAAATTACCTTCCCTGCTCTTCTAAAAAATCCTACTTTCCCATCTCTAGCCATATCCAATTTTTTTTTGAAATTGAAAAACCATTTTAATATTAATTAAATTTAATTTTCAAATAAAATATTTAAAAATATTCATTTAATTATAACTTAAAATTTTTAACCCGGATCAAAAATCTGCTTCCACTCATTTTAAAGTATTTTCCGATAAGAATCCAACGGTCCTTGTTTCGTGGAAATCCGACTTGTTTTGAAAAAGTTATAAGCTTTTAAAGTTTATGGTTAAAAATTACGAAAATGCCCCTGGTCTGTTTTAAATTCAAATTAAATTCAAATTAAATTTTAAATTTAAATTTAAATTAATCATCCCATCCGTCGGATCAGTTAGGGATAGCCAGGGAGAGCAGGAAACTATATTTTCCAAACTCAAGCCTTAGACACTATCCTCTCTGTCACCCTTAGAATGTTCTGATATTTATTTTTACAAATTCTATTTTAATTATAATATATATATATATACATATATATATATTACAAAAATAAATAAATAAATATTATTTAAAAACTTACCCCGCGAAGCCCAAGCCTCTGCCTAAGAGTCCCTAGCTCCCCGTCTTGCCCTCCTTTCTCCCTTTCTTCCCTTTTCCCTATTTCCTAATATTTTATTATTATTTCTGCCATTGCCAAAGCTTGAAAGAGGAGGAGGAGGAGTGAGTTTAAAATGAAGGGGGGGCTATTTATAGCCGAAGGAGTCACATGGATTGCTGAGGTGGCGCGAATCCAACGGTCGAAAATGGATGGCTAGGATTAATCCTTAAATTAATTAAATTATAAATAAATTTAATAATTTATGAATAGTAAAGTGTGTTTTCTCAACCCTATTCGGACGTTAATTTGACTTACTTATTGATAACTTATCCGAAATCTTTTTCAACCATATTGTTCGATTTTTCTTGCTCTTCAATACTATATAAAAATATATCAATTTTGAATTTGTTTGAACTTTCAAATAATTTAAATTCAAATTCAAAATAGTGTTTTGTGTTAGTTTCAACACCTTCCGGTCTCATGTTGGAGTATCAAACGATAACGGTTTTCAGAAATTCTTCCACCATCTGGTCCGGTTTTTAACGTACTTCAATCCTATGTATTCAAATCAAAAATCGGAGTTCGTTTAGATTTTCAAATAATTTATTTAAATTTTGTTTCCTTAATAACTTTCTATATCCGTTATAGGATTTTCCCAGATTTCATATATAGCTAATATCCTATGTTTAGAATTTTCCTAGATAGGTCTCAGGTTCCAGTTTTGTCGTTAGCATTAGCAAATTCCAATTACCGTCAAAATTTAGTTCAAATTTTGGCCTTTTATTTTTTCTTTTCCACATACGGATGCCATTTTTGACGTAACTTGGTTGGTTACCTAATTTCATCATTTCGGATTTAATGAAACTGATTTCATCGAAATCCGAGTTCGTTAGCTACTACATCCTTTGTAAACGTACTATTTTAAATTAAAAATTTATCCTTTTATACTGCCAGTTCACATTATATTGCAGATCCACTAAATTTCTTCCATTTCGGAATAAAATAAAATATTCAAAATTATTGAAATTAAACCATTTAGAATTCCAAAATAATAAAAAAAACATTTTTAAATAATAACTAAATGGTCAAAAAATCTGGGCCGTTATATTCTTCCCCCCTTAAAATAATTTCGTCCTCGAAATTGCTAAGATAGAAAAATGAATTTTATAACTAGGTTAAAATTATTTGGTTACTCCGATTTCACTAAACCAATCTATTCTAATTAATTTATTTCTATAAACGAAAATTTTCAAAAATTCTGAAAATTTTCTAACACTCGAAATTTCTGAAAAATTTTGCCAGCACCTCCTTTGTACTGGCCAATAGCTCAAACTCCAACTCGCCTCCCTAGGCCTTCTTCAACCCAAAAGAAAATCAAACAGCCAAGTGGCTTGCCAAACAGGCTCATAAATCTCATCCAACTCATATGAATATGTACGTGTACCTTTTTGTCGGCATTCAATTCTGCTATCAATTTAGCATATACCACTATCATCCCAATCAAACTCCCAATCACTTTTATCTTCAACATGACCATCCGCTTATAACCAAGCCAACTTTCAATCAAACTGCAATTCCAATCTCAATTCAAATTTCTTGCTCGACCATCCATTTCTATCCCAGATTATCTCTAATCTAGTCCAATTCTACTTGATACCATTCTATTTCAATTCAACTCAATTTCCACTGAACTGCCTTCAATTCAATTTCAAATTTTCTTTCACAAATTTCTATTTAATTTGTGTTTATTTCAATAATCTGTACCTGGGAGTTTCAAATAGCTTTGTCTTTCCCAAAAATCAAATATCCCTTTGGAATATCAAAACAACTCGGTTTTTCAAAACAATTCAAAAACAAAATCTTTGGTAGTAATCCGTCACTTACAAACTCGAAAATGAGCACCGATGATGTCCGGATCAACATCGGAATTTATTTTCCAGCTATCGAAGTGAGTTCAATACTATAGCACTTTCAAAACCCATTTTTAAACATTTTCATTTTGAAATTCATTTCAAAATATCCCTTTTCAATGCTTGTAACAAATTAAAAATCTCCCAGGATTTTAAAATTCACATATATTCAATTTAATTCCATTTACAACGCTTATTCAAATTTTAGCAATTTTAATTCCAATTCTGAACTTAAATTCAGATTTAATTCCTCTGATTTCATATATTTCACTTATATGAATTTTGATTTGTTATTTACATAACCATTTCACAATTTATAATCTTATTCGATTATAATCACAACCAACACATCCAATATACTATAATAATTTCAAATATTTATACTTTGCTTATATCAAAATATAATTTGGGTAAAATTATTTCATTTACCCTTTTTTAAAAACATATCGTGTCGACCCATCGTATTCAAGTGTTTATAAACTCCTATCGATACAGTGGATCAAACTGATCGACTAGAACTCATAAACAACTCAACCAATAAATCTCCACAATATAAAACCATTTTTATATCAAATAACAAATACGTTCACTCGTGTATATACACTCAAACTCAGTCTAGGGTATTACTAACCCCATCTCTACTGAGTCATGCCACAGAGCCAAGGTAAATCACTAAACCTGGCTCTGATACCAACTGTAACGACCCAGGAAAAAACGACCTTGGTTATCCGATATATAACACCTATCGAACAATCAAAAGTCGAAATTACCGGATAGTCCAAGAAAGAAATTAGAGGGTGAGGATAGATAAGATAGAAAATTAGAACAGAAGAAGAAGAAGAACACAACAACATCAGAGTAACACGAATCTCACAGCGGAACGAATAAAATAAAATAGACAACATATCTTGAAATCAAATTAGTATATGTATATCATACCATTATCAGAGTACAACACTTTCATCACAGCGGAATAATCAATAGCTAGAAAAATCTTGAAGCCTCCTGCTCCAAGCTCTTCAAGCATACCTGTAAATCCTGACTACTTGACTGCCCGTACAAATTTAGGCACCCAAGAGTTTAGGGAAAACAAAACAAAATAAACTCTGGGTCAGTCATGGGACTGGTGTGAGTAAACTCAAATCATTTGGTTTAACTTTCAAAATCCTTCCGAAAGAAAAGATAATCGTAAGACCAATCCACACATAAACACGGACGGTTTTTACCTTACGATAACCCAAAACACTTTGGAAATCATATATTATCTGATATTATAATAATGTCTAATCACAAGTAATTAAAATATAGTAGAACGCTTGCATCTCACGCTCTACATATATAGTATACAAATCAAACTCGCGGGCACTTATTGGAAATTGGATTCCGACTTTGACAAGGTATGGGACCACCTGCCGATAGTGTATCTCTAGAGGCGAATACACTGGGTTCAACAAGAACATCTTGCAACCCGGCCCTCACATGACCGACCACTCATTTCGCTTGAGTGTATCGAATGTATATCACCAACGGTTGGGATCAGCAACCGTCTCCCGAATGGGACAGCATCGATAGATTTAAGAACAAAAGGAATTTCTCTAGATAGGTGATCATACATCCTAATGGGTGCGACCCACATAGCCATGCTGCCTGCCCGATTTTTGTCATTTCCCGGTTGATGAGGCTTGAGGTCATAACGTATCTTTTGACAGATCACACCTCCATTACTTTGAATGCCACATCGTCATACCCGCCAAATCACACATTGATTTCACCAAAAATACCACGGGTATACAGCTAAGAGAAACGAATTCCTCCGCCACCAAACGTAAGTACGTTTGAAGAGATCAACTTATGCGATCTATTGGATATACTCTGTCAGACACTCGTCCATACACGTTTGTCCTGGGACTGGACAAACCGAAGGCACTATTCTGTAAACAGGATAGCCCTTGCACTTTACTCCGTCTTCAATATATTCAGCATACTTGATTCGCAACGGTTATGCCAATACGGAGTGGTTCTATGGATAATAATCCAACCGGTCTCTCCATATTAACAACGTAAAATGGTCAAAAACTTTGATAGTCGGTGATTTAACTATCAAATGAAAACATGTCTGTGTGCAAACAATGATATTATTTCCAGAAGGAAATTCTATCGAACAATCATCATTTCATTCATTCGTCAATTTCCCTATTCCTGTTGTTTAATGTTTCTTATTCACTATATTTAGAAAATATATATCATTATCATTGGAAAACATTTCCATCTCTTGTTTCTATATTCAGAAAACAATTCTGCTTCTCATTTGGAAAACATTTCCAATTCTCTTTCATTTGATTAAACAGATGTTTGAATAAACATCACTATGCCAAATCTCCTTCATTTGGTTTCCACTTAACCACTTTCCACTATCGAACCTTAACCATTTCTTAGTTAAAAACGAAGTCAATCAAGTTGGGGTATAATTACCTCTCAGACCTTAACTGAACGACATTTCTAACTTCGAAATAGACAAAGTTCATCTCTTTAAAACATTAACACTTCATTACGACATTTTCAGATTCTACTTACGAGTCCGCTTCTCGTACAATAAGCACTTGATTATAACAATAGTGTTATAATTCCCTGCATCCGAAATATAATAACTTTATATGGCTTTTATTTTCTAACTCGAATAAATAAACGAATATATAATTTATTAACTCCTATTCAGTTAACTCTAATCTATAACCCTTATTCTATTAACTCTTACTGGATTAACTCTTATTCGGATAACTCGGTTTTGATTAACTCCTCTTGATTTAACTCAATCTGACCAACTTACTTGATCAACTCAACTTGACTAACTTAACTTAATTAACTCGACTTATTTAACTCAACTTGACAAACTCGACTTAATTACTTTTATTAATTAACTAATATTTGATTTAACACCATTCGCTTGACTCTAGATCGCAGCGATCACAATGGTTACGCCTGATTCCCTCAGGAAACATCCGACCACCTTAGGCTATCTGCAGCCCTGCGAATTTCACTAGCAGTCGTGCTAAATGGCAATTTATACTGAATAACTACTTCTGTTTAACTCTATCTCGAATAACTAAGTTCGATCAACTCTAATTGAATAACTAATATTCAATTTAACCCTTATTCGGTTACTATATTCGAATAACTCTAGTCCGATTTGATTCAAACCGCTTAACTCTAACTGATTTACTCTACTGGTTAATTCTAACTAACTAACTCTAACTGTTTGACTCTAACAGCTTAACTCCAACGGTTTAATTCTAATAGATTAACTCCAACTGTTAGACTCTAATAGTTTAACTCTAACAGTTTAACTCTAATGGTTTAACTCTAACTGTTTAACTTTAACGGTTTAACTCTAACTGACTAACTTTTCTGATTAACTCTAATGGTTTAACTCTAACTGTTTAACTCTGACAGTTTAACTTTGGTTGATTAACTCTTTTGAATTAACCCCTTTGAATTTTCTCTTTTGAATAATTCCATTTGAATAACTCCTTTTGAATAACTCTTTTGAATAACTCTTTTGAATAACACTTTTTGAATAACTCTTTTGAATAATATTTTTTCTATTTGTTTACTTAACAAATAACTATTCACTTTTTACTTCTATTTATTTAACAAATAATTATTACTTTTAGCTTTTCCATTTATTCTCTACATAAATATCTCTTCTAACTTTCCTTTATTCCCTAAATGAATATTCGCTTTTCAATTCCATTTGTAATCGTTTTACAAATGATTCCCTTTTGATTTCTATTTGTAAAGGTTTCACAAATAGCTACTTTTTCCCTATTCTATTTGATTTGCAAATATTTTCCTTTACATTTGTTTTACAAATGTATTTCCTCTATGTTTGTTTTTCTTTTCAAATCTTCTCCTTTATATTTGATTTCACAAATATTTTCCTTTACTCAATTTCTTTGATTCTATAATTATTTTCCTCTATGAAACTCTTTTCCTTTTATATATAAAATCTATTGATTTTATATAAATAATTTATTTTCAAAATATACTTTGAAAATTCCTTTTCACTTCCCGTTATCATTTATGGTATAAAAATACCAAATCAAAAGGTTTGATCATCATCCAAACACACGGGTTCAACGACAGATGATATAACACATCATATAACAGAATATATGAAAAACGGTAAATAAATGTTGAGGAATCCAGTTGGATCCCTCCGACCTGTTTCCCTGCATCCACATATGTTACACAATATAATTCACATCAATTTCATTTCAATATGAGGTATTCTGATAAACAAAATCAACATCGGTTAACGATATATATAACTATATCGGTATTTTCAACCAGCTGACTAGCAGTTTAACCAAACAATCAACACTCGGCAATTCAACCAATAATTATCAGTTCTAAAAATACTTTATAAAAATATAAAGTGTTCAGAGTTAGTGAGATTTACTCACATTGGACGGTTTATCGTTGAATAACGATAATCGGTCATTGATTTGGTTCAGACGTTAAATTTCACCATAAATCCAAACGAGCTCCAATCCACTTGAGGTCAGTTCCCTTGCGTAGTGCTCGTCCATACGATCCCAACGGATCCTGTTTCGTTAAATTTCGTTAATGTATGCAAAAGTTATGCTATTTACAATATTTACCTAATTTAAATGAATATATATTTAATTAAATTAATTAAATTATTTTTATCTTAATTAATTTCTAATTTGCGTTATTAGCCAAATTACCTTCCCTGCTCTTCTAAAAAATCCTACTTTCCCATCTCTAGCCATATCCAATTTTTTTTTGAAATTGAAAAACCATTTTAATATTAATTAAATTTAATTTTCAAATAAAATATTTAAAAATATTCATTTAATTATAACTTAAAAATTTTAACCCGGATCAAAAATCTGCTTCCACTCATTTTAAAGTATTTTCCGATAAGAATCCAACGGTCCTTGTTTCGTGGAAATCCGACTTGTTTTGAAAAAGTTATAAGCTTTTAAAGTTTATGGTTAAAAATTACGAAAATGCCCCTGGTCTGTTTTAAATTCAAATTAAATTCAAATTAAATTTTAAATTTAAATTTAAATTAATCATCCCATCCGTCGGATCAGTTAGGGATAGCCAGGGAGAGCAGGAAACTATATTTTCCAAACTCAAGCCTTAGACACTATCCTCTCTGTCACCCTTAGAATGTTCTGATATTTATTTTTACAAATTCTATTTTAATTATAATATATATATATATACATATATATATATTACAAAAATAAATAAATAAATATTATTTAAAAACTTACCCCGCGAAGCCCAAGCCTCTGCCTAAGAGTCCCTAGCTCCCCGTCTTGCCCTCCTTTCTCCCTTTCTTCCCTTTTCCCTATTTCCTAATATTTTATTATTATTTCTGCCATTGCCAAAGCTTGAAAGAGGAGGAGGAGGAGTGAGTTTAAAATGAAGGGGGGGCTATTTATAGCCGAAGGAGTCACATGGATTGCTGAGGTGGCGCGAATCCAACGGTCGAAAATGGATGGCTAGGATTAATCCTTAAATTAATTAAATTATAAATAAATTTAATAATTTATGAATAGTAAAGTGTGTTTTCTCAACCCTATTCGGACGTTAATTTGACTTACTTATTGATAACTTATCCGAAATCTTTTTCAACCATATTGTTCGATTTTTCTTGCTCTTCAATACTATATAAAAATATATCAATTTTGAATTTGTTTGAACTTTCAAATAATTTAAATTCAAATTCAAAATAGTGTTTTGTGTTAGTTTCAACACCTTCCGGTCTCATGTTGGAGTATCAAACGATAACGGTTTTCAGAAATTCTTCCACCATCTGGTCCGGTTTTTAACGTACTTCAATCCTATGTATTCAAATCAAAAATCGGAGTTCGTTTAGATTTTCAAATAATTTATTTAAATTTTGTTTCCTTAATAACTTTCTATATCCGTTATAGGATTTTCCCAGATTTCATATATAGCTAATATCCTATGTTTAGAATTTTCCTAGATAGGTCTCAGGTTCCAGTTTTGTCGTTAGCATTAGCAAATTCCAATTACCGTCAAAATTTAGTTCAAATTTTGGCCTTTTATTTTTTCTTTTCCACATACGGATGCCATTTTTGACGTAACTTGGTTGGTTACCTAATTTCATCATTTCGGATTTAATGAAACTGATTTCATCGAAATCCGAGTTCGTTAGCTACTACATCCTTTGTAAACGTACTATTTTAAATTAAAAATTTATCCTTTTATACTGCCAGTTCACATTATATTGCAGATCCACTAAATTTCTTCCATTTCGGAATAAAATAAAATATTCAAAATTATTGAAATTAAACCATTTAGAATTCCAAAATAATAAAAAAAACATTTTTAAATAATAACTAAATGGTCAAAAAATCTGGGCCGTTATATTGTGTATGTTCTATTCTGATCTATTTTATTCTGTATCTCTTTCTTCTTTCTGTTCTATAGCCAGGCTACCACGAGCCTGCACCAAATCTCATAAGAGATTAACGCACGAACGTTAAATTTTGGGACAAATAATAAATGATGGCATAATTGGAAATAACTGATCTGTGATTGATTTAAGAAAAAGGGACATATGTTGTAAACTAGATCTATGCATATTCTGTGATTTGGAAGAAGAGGATGCATTGTATGTTAACATATGACTTGAGACTTTGGACATAACGCATATTTTGAATTAAGATCTAATTTTGAGGACATAAAATATGTTGTAAGTTAAGACCTAGATTTGAGGCATAAATTGGGGCATAAATCTGACTGTAGACGTGTAATTGGTTTAGATGCATATTACATGTTGTAATCTAGATCTTTAACTAATTTAAGGAAAGAACATATGTTGTAAATTAGATCTGGATCTGAGCATACTTTGTATGATAATATGTGATTTGGGGACATCTGATTTTAAGAATACGTTACATGATTAAAAATCTAGATTTGTGGCACATTTTAAGAAAAGGAAGATATGTGACTTAGGCGTAAAGTTCTAGAGGATAACTAGTAATGTGAATACGCCTAAAACTGGACTTTTGGACATTTGGCATCAAAGGATATAGTTTGGCATAATTCATATTGTTTATCATGATTTATGGGTTTTGGAAAATATTCTGTACTATGCAATGTTTAACTAAAAGTTTGGAGCATATGTTGTATTATGAATTATGACCATAAATTGGCATGCAAGTTTAGACTTAATTTATAATTAGGCAAGATTTGTCAATGAAACCTTAAGGAATGTTTTGGATCTGTTAAAATGCCTAATCTGCTAAATTTGTTGAATTTCCTAAACTAAATCTGTTAAGATGCCTAATCTGTTATATGCTAAATTTGCTAAATTGCTTAATCTGCTGAATCCGTTAAGTCGCCTAATCTGCGAAATCTGTTATCTGCTATATCTGTTGAGTTGATATAATTAGTCTGTTATTGTCATAATCTGAATTGGCTATAGTTATGAATAATTGACGTGTATATTAGGTGTGGGCATAAATGGTAAATTATTAATTAATTGGCCGCAAAGATAAACATGGCTAACTTGAGGTTAGAATGAGTTCGCGGTGTAATTCTGCCCGGAACCGCCCGGCACATTCCAGTAGCTGCAAACAATAGGTTCTAATGTGAGAAGTTAGTCATAACGTGCTTGAAAACCCGAGGTTAGACTCAGTTTGCGACAGAAACCTGTCCTGAACCAACCGGCCTAACCAGTAGCCGCAAACTGTCAGTCTAATGTGAGAGGTCTGGGCATTAATATTTAATTAATGAAAATCTGAGATAAATATGATGTCTAAAACGTATTGGGTGGATAGGGTTAAACCAACTGGACTAATGAATTTAATAAACCCGTTTTGTGAATCTGTAGGCCCAATACAAAGTTAGACAATCTGTAAGTCTGTTAATCTGTAACCGGTTAATCCATAAGCCTGTTAATCCGGACATCTGATCCGTTAATCTTTAACCAGTTAATCCGTAAGTCTGTAAATCTGTACATCTGATCTATTAATCAGTAATCTGCTAATCCGCACACTTGATCCGTTAGTCTGAAAAACCTGTTAATTTGATTGTCTGATCAGTGAACTAGTTGATCTAAACTCTGTATGTCGGAAACTTGTAAACAAGTTAATCAAAAATCTGTTAGTCTGGCGACACAAGGTTAGGAGGGGAAATACTTGTGTCATCTGTTGTTTGGGACCCATATTAGTCAATAACCCTTTCTGGTATCAAAACTTTGACCCAACAGTAGGTAGGGTCCGGGCACGCTTACTGAACTAATTATAAGCGGTTCATTCTGATAATGGCGAGGGGTGTTGATGGTGCGTTCCAACCGGGTCATGTGCGTGCATAGATCCCGGTCTGCCTCTGAGGATGTAAGACGCCGTGACATCTGTAAATAGGTCTGTGTCATTCAAAGGTTGCCACTTTAGGGAATGATACACCCTTCTGTGGGGCTGGCACAGGGTATTTATATATTAAGGAGTCGATCGTGTGGGGTAGGATTTAGGGTACACTTAGTTCTGTCTGTTCTGTGGGGTACCGTCTGTTTCTGATGGGTGGTAACACCTGTCTGTTTCTGCGTGGTACCGTCTGTTGGGATGGTAAAGGCCCATTTACTAGTGTACACCTAATTCTAACATTCTGTTTCCGTAGGTATTATTTTGTTTCCGTTTCTGTCTCTGTTTGGGTGGTAAAGGCCCATTACTAACATTCTGTTTCTGTACTTTCTGTTCGGGTGGTAAAGGCCCATTATTAGCATTATGTTTATGTACCTTCTGTTAGGGTGGTAAAGCCCCATTATTCTGTTTCTGTTTCTGTTTAGACATTAGGGTAACACCTAATCCTGTTATACTAGTATTAGTGCAGAGAAGTGAAAAGTAATATCATCCTGTTTCTTCTGTTTAACCTAAGTATATCTATTATTCCTGTTTCATGTTATCTCTCATCCAGTTTTATTTGCATGCCATGACATTATTATCTTTTCATAACTGAAAGTCACTGGACTTGCCAGACTTTATGTCTGACCCTTGTTGTTTCGCCTCTTTTCTTCCATTGCCCCCCCAGGTTTTCAAGGAGGGAATACTCTAGCTTGATCCGGATCTTTCTTCCTGCTTGAAGTGCTTAAAGTATGGCTTGTCTTTTTCTGGCATCTTCGGTGGGGATTACGATTTTAAAAGTTTTGCACTCTGATGACTTTCTGAACAAGACTGATATTTATGTACTTGAGAATTTGTTAAAGATGTAACCATACTGATTTCTGTTTTTCGCTGTAATAAAGTTATAATTTTTCAAGTACTATTTATCTGTCTTGTAATATTCTGTTCTGTTTACTAAAATGCTCCACCAAAGTTAAGGCATTCCCTTTGTGAGTGACCTTAACGGAGGTGGGGTGTTACACTTGGTATCAGAGCTGAAGGTTACCAGATTTGATAAAAAGTTTTGAAAACTATTTTCAAAAAGGTTTTAAAAAGGAAGTATTTTCAAAAGTAAAGCTTATTTTTGAAAAACATAATCCCCAAAAGCCATATATCTATCTTTTGATCCTCTGTTTGAATCATTGTTTTCTTCTTTCTCCGGGGCTCCCGGCTTTCTGGGAGGTAACCTCATCGCGGCATGGTTCTGTAGGCTTGATAAGACTACGACACCGGTCAAAGGGAAAATAAGCGCCCGACTTCCATCTGTAGCCGCAGTAGTCTCACCTACGGCTAATTTTCTTTCGAGCTTTGTAGGATTTTCCGTGCGTTGGAGGCAGCTTTCGAGGGACTTGTCAACGTGTTACACACGGATAGTAAAGATGAGAGTGAGGGAGTTTGGCTAAGGAGCACAACCCAAGGATGAGAAACTCATGGATATGGACTTGGTTCACAAAGGAGGCAAAAAGGAAACACAAAAGAAGGAAGAAAAGTCTGAAGATAAAGGAGGAGAAAAGTGCTTTACTTATGGAAGCTTGAATCATCTGAACAAGGATTGCCGAAAGAGGAAGGACACTCACATCAACTGTGGTGAGATGGGACACTTCACTAGGGACTACCCGAAGAAACGGGGGCAAGGACAAAGGATATGACCTACTTCAGGAAAGCAGGCGAATGCTCTCATAGTTGGTGCATAGGATAGAAGTAGTAAAATTTCCATAGAAGGTTTAATTTTCTTATCTGATTATTGAGTTAGAACTCTTTCCGATTATGGCATTCTGATTCTGTAGTCGAGTCTCTGCACTTTAATACTAGTCTTGTTTCTGATCTGGTTATAGTCTCAAACCCCATAGGGGTTACGACTCATCTGTTGGTGATAGGTTGGGGTTTGAGGATATCTGTGTTAGGCGTCAATTTGATTATGACTCATACATTCTGGGTGTTTATCATGCTTGGTTTCCTAAGAATCATTTGATAATTTGATCTGTACCAGTAGTCTGTAAGTATCTGAATATTTCTGATAAAGTTAGGGTTTTTTACTCGAAGCGTGAAGTAGATTTCCAGTTAGGCATTGTTTAATGGGAGTAATTCACTAGGTGTCAATCTGATGTTGATTCCGGTTTTCGGGGTTGATACTTAGGGAATTATTTTCTTAACCAATGTCTAAGAGGAACAGAGCTCTTGTTTTAATCATACTTGCTTCTATCACTCTGCTGTATCCTATCGATCGAGTCTTCGACCTTTAGATAGGAATCCTATGGATGTAAACATGTGTTTGAGATTTATGTTTGATGGTTGCAAGTGGATGCAAGTGTTTGCTAGTGGTTGCTCGTGGATGCATATACACACGCTAGGCACTAGATCGGCTCGAAAACACTCTCATACTGCATATGGATGTGTGAGCATTTTTCAATTCTTGTGGATGCAAAATGGTTGATTCAGCACATGGATGTTGCATTTGAGTGAATAATTGTGCACTCATATAGAAATAATATATATCATTAGGATTCTATTGCATACATGTTGGACTCATGGCACTGACATAATTCGCATTAAGGAGGTCAACTGAATCAGTAGACCGCCTGATCCTTGCATTAGATAAGGAGCATATACACACACTTTTGAATATGTTCATACAACATTAGAAGTTTTCTAAGGACAATGGATGCTTGTGGATGATGGTTGAGTAGATGGGTGATTGGATGGTAGGACACATTCTTCTTAACTTGAAGATTTCGGGGACGAAATCCTTTAAGGAGGGGAGAATGTAACACCCCGTATTTTCTGTAAACATTAAGAAGCACAAATCAAGGTATAATTAATTTTTAGGAGAAGAAATCAGGAAAACGGGTTGCGCCATTGCGTTCGTCTCGAAATTCTGCTTGAGATAGAGTCCGAGTTTGCGTAAAACGGATACCGTATGAAGAAGATATGGACGAACGAAGTTAGGCAGAAAAACCGAAAACAGGCCAGAATGCACTGGCGCACTTGTGAAGTGCGCCAGTACAAAAATACACTGGCGCACCTGCCAAGTGCGCCCATACAAATCCAGCACCGAATTCTGGAGTGTTCTGAGGTGACGTGTCTTCTTTTGAGTGGCTGGATGATGTGTATTCGAGCTGTGCGATTCTGATGACTTCTGGACTGATCTAAAGGCTCTAAATCACCCTATTCTCCTATAAATACATCCCTAACCTAAACCTAAGTCTCTTACACAATTCTCTAGCCTCCATTGCTCTCTTCTTCTAATTAAAAATAAAAATGGCGTCGCTGCTCTGCTGGAATCAAAACTAGGACTGATGTAAAAGCTAAATCAAATCTCAAATCAAAGGGTAGATCTACAACAACAATTAAAGAGGAATAATTCAGCATTTCTGCATCAACAACAGTTTATTATCCTTTCTTAAACCATGAAAGGCAAGTACAGTTATTTTCCGATATAAACTTTAATTCTGATTATGACATGATTGTAAATCTGAATCTGAGGTTGTGTATGTTCTGTTCTGATCTATTTTATTCTGTATCTCTTTCTTCTTTCTGTTCTATAGCCAGGCTACCACGAGCCTGCACCAAATCTCATAAGAGATTAACGCACGAACGTTAAATTTTGGGACAAATAATAAATGATGACATAATTGGAAATAACTGATCTATGATTGATTTAAGAAAAAGGGACATATGTTGTAAACTAGATCTATGCATATTCTGTGATTTGGAAGAAGAGGAACCATTGTATGTTAACATATGACTTGACACTTTGGACATAACACATATTTTGAATTAAGATCTAATTTTGAGGACATAAAATATGTCATAAGTTAAGACCTAGATTTGAGGCATAAAATGGGGCATAAATCTGACTGTAGACGTGTAATTGGTTTAGATGCATATTACATGTTGTAATCTAGATCTTTAACTAATTTAAGGAAAGAACATACGTTGTAAATTAGATCTGGATCTGAGCATACTATGTATGATAATATGTGATTTGGGGACATCTGATTTTAAGAATATGTTACATGATTAAAAATCTAGATTTGTGGCACATTTTAAGAAAAGGAAGATATGTGACTTAGGCATAAAGATCTAGAGGATAACTAGTAATGTGAATACGCCTAAAACTGGACTTTTGGACATTTGGCATCAAAGGATATAGTTTGGCATAATTCATATTGTTTATCATGATTTATGGGTTTTGGAAAATAGTCTGTACTATGCAATGTTTAACTAAAAGTTTGGAGCATATGTTGTATTATGAATTATGACCATAAATTGGCATGCAAGTTTAGACTTAATTTATAATTAGGCAAGATTTGTCAATGAAACCTTAAGGAATGTTTTAGATCTGTTAAAATGCCTAATCTGCTAAATTTGTTGAATTTCCTAAACTAAATCTGTTAAGATGCCTAATCTGTTATATGCTAAATCTGCTAAATTGCTTAATCTGCTGAATCCGTTAAGTCGCCTAATCTGCGAAATCTGTTATCTGCTATATCTGTTGAGTTGATATAATTAGTTTGTTATTGTCATAATCTGAATTGGCTATAGTTATGAATAATTGATGTGTATATTAGGTGTGGGCATAAATGGTAAATTATTAATTAATTGGCCGCAAAGATAAACATGGCTAACTTGAGGTTATAATGAGTTTGCGGCGTAATTCTGCCCGGAACCGCCCGACACATTCCAGTAGCTGCAAACAATAGGTTCTAATGTGAGAAGTTAGTCATAACGTGCTTGAAATCCCAAGGTTAGACTCAGTTTGCGACAGAAACCTACCCGGAACCAACCGGCCTAACCAGTAGCCGCAAACTGTCAGTCTAATGTGAGAGGTCTGGGCATTAATATTTAATTAATGAAAATCTGAGATAAATATGATGTCTAAAACGTGTTGGGTGGATAGGGTTAAACCAACTGGACTAATGAATTTAATAAACCTGTTTTGTGAATCTGTAGGCCCAATACAAAGTTAGACAATTTGTAAGTCTGTTAATCTGTAACCGGTTAATCCATAAGCCTGTTAATCCGGACATCTGATCCGTTAATCTGTAACCGGTTAATCTGTAAGTCTGTATATCTGTACATCTGATCTGTTAATCTATAATCTGCTAATCCGCACACTTGATCCGTTAGTCTGAAAAACCTGTTAATTTGATTGTCTGATCAGTGAACTAGTTGATCTGAACTCTGTATGTCGGAAACTTTTAAACAAGTTAATCTAAAATCTGTTAGTTTGGGGACACAAGGCTAGGAGGGAAAATACTCGTGTCATCTGTTGTTTGGGACCCATATTAGTCAGTAACCATTTCTGGTATTAAAACTTTGACCCAACAGTAGGTAGGGTCCGGGCACGCTTACTGAACTAATTATAAGCGGTTCATTCTGATAATGGCGAGGGGTGTTGATGGTGCGTTCCAACCGGGTCATGTGCGTGCATAGATCCCGGTCTGCCTCTGAGGATGTAAGACGCCGTGACATCTGTAAATAGGTCTGTGTCATTCAAAGGTTGCCACTTTAGGGAATGATACACCCTTCCGTGGGGCTAGCACAGGTTATTTATGTATTAGGGAGCCGATCGCGTGGGGTAGGATTTAGGGTACACTTAGTTATGTCTGTTCTGTGGGGTACCGTCTGTTTCTGTTGGGTGGTAACACCTGTCTGTTTCTGCGTGGTACCGTCTGTTGGGGTGGTAAAGGCCCATTTACTAGTGTACACCTAATTCTAACATTCTGTTTCCGTAGGTATTATTCTGTTTCCGTTTCTGTCTCTGTTCGGGTGGTAAAGGCCCATTACTAGCATTCTGTTTATGTACTTTCTGTTCGGGTGGTAAAGGCCCATTATTAGCATTATGTTTATGTACCTTCTGTTAGGGTGGTAAAGGCCCATTATTCTGTTTTTGTTTCTGTTTAGACATTAGGGTAACACCTAATCCTGTTATACTAGTATTAGTGTAGAGAAGTGAAAAGTAATATCATCCTGTTTCTTCTGTTTAACCTAAGTGTATCTGTTATTCCTGTTTCCTGTTATCTCTCATCCAGTTTTATTTGCATGCCATGACATTATTATCTGTTCATAACTGAAAGTCACTGGACTTGCCAGACTTTATGTCTGACCCTTGTTGTTTCGCCTCTTTCTTTCGTTCCCCCCCCCCCAGGTTTTCAAGGAGGGAATACTCTAGCTTGATCCGGATCTTTCTTCCTGCTTGGAGTGCTTGAAGTGCTTAAAGTATGGCTTGTCTTTTTCTGGCATCTTCGGTGGGGATTATGATTTTAAAAGTTTTGCACTCTGATGACTTTATGAGCAAGACTGATATTTATGTACTCGAGAATTTGTTAAAGATGTAACCATACTGATTTCTGTTTTTCGCTGTAATAAAGTTATAATTTTTCAAGTACTGTTTATCTGTCTTGTAATATTCTGTTCTGTTTACTAAAATGCTCCACCAAAGTTAAGGCATTCCCTTTGTGAGTGACCTTAACGGAGGTGGGGTGTTACAACACGAGTCCACTGTCTCTTATTTCACTGAATTTCGTCAACACACGAAAAAGATATGATTTTTACAAGTTTGCAACACTTAAAAGTGTAAAAATCAGTTCATAATAAATTAGCTGTATACCTGTTCAAAACTAGGTTTAGGGTTTTCGGCGAATCCTTGAAGCGAGGTGGCGATCGGGCTATGCCACGCGAAAGAGCTTCGAGAGGCGCTCCTGTGGGTGGTGGTCGCAGCCTGTTCGGTGGTCAGAGGAACTCGCGGTGGCGCTGGTAAGTTTTGAACTTCCCGGAGGTGCTGCTCTCGACACAGGCGACGAGGGAGGCTGGGGTTGCTCTTGATTTGAAGAGGGAGGAGAGGCGCTTCGTTTTCGGGTGGTGGCGCAGCCTATCATGGAGCGAGGCGGCAGGATTTTGGTCGGGAAATTTCGAAGGTCTTCCACCGTATATCCGGTGGGGGGGGGGGGAGAGAAATTTCCTTTTTTATTATTAAAAAATCTGATTGGCCGGAATATATATATTTCAAAAAATTACGGTTTTCACAAATGAACTCCTTTTTAACCCCAACGACTGTCGTCCCTAGCGTTTTACCCCCATTCCGAACACAATGGGATATGTTTCGTAGGCCCATTCGACTGTTTCAGTCAGTTTTCCTTCAAATTAAAATATATAACATTCAATATTTGATTTGAATGTACATTTCAATTTGCCAGGGCCACAAACTGATTCGAAAAATTCAAGAAAAATAAATCTGGCTATGTTTTGACGATACGGTCCCAACAAAACTAGTTTCGTCGAATTTTGAGACCGTTTGCAAAAAGGCCCATTTCTGGTCGATCCAATTTAACTGTAATTGACCAAAACACGTTTTCCTTTGCCACGCTCACATACAAGCTTCAAAAATTATGAAATTTGAAACCTAGCAATAACTTCGCATCCCGGATCCAACAAAAGTGGTTTCGTTGAATTCCGAGGTCGTTTGCAAAATGGCCAATTTCACGGGCTATATAAATTCCATAGCGACCTTTCTGAAAATTCATTTGGCCATAACTTTTGCTTTCCGCTATGAAACTTCGATTTTTTAGATTCGTTAGAAAGGTATTCACTAACAGATTTAAATATTTTTGCTTTCACTCAAATCCGTTTTGTTTTGCACCCGGTACAGTCAGTCGAAGTTTGAATTCAAATTTTTAAACTACCGCGCCATTTCAGGCCTTGTTTATAATTAGAATTAATTATATTCGTTTTCAAACGTCGATTCAAACTCACTTTTCATCGTTATGTTTTAAAATATTTAAAATCCATTATTTTAGCCAATTTAAAAATTTTAAATTGGTTCAGATTTTCCGGGTCGTTACAATCTCCCCCACTTAAAACTTTTCGTCCCCGAAAAGGAACAAAGTCGAAAGTGGTTTGATTAATCAACTCTACGTTCGATCTGGCTTCCATTCTCCAACTTTTCAGTTTCTGAGAATTTTGAAATTCTTCAAAAATTTGGCTAACACCCGGAATTTTCGAAATTTTTTGCCATAACCTCCTTTGTACGGGGAGAGGTTTGGAAATTTATTGGGCCGTATTAGGTACCCAATAAATCCTAATAAGCATACACATATTTATAGTGATATATTCTGGTGTTTACAGGGGAGCGTGTATTGATAATAACTCCAGAGAATAAGTTCTCGTCACCATGTCAAAGCTTGAGGGAGTGTGTATTTTAATTGCTCCAGAGGATAAATCCTCGTCACCTCGTCCCGTGTGGGAAATAAATAGTCCATGTGTCGTATCTAATGACTAGAGAGACGTGATTATTGTCAACTCCAGACCCGTGTGGGGTTTTTATTAATCTGGCAATTTTATCGTTACAATTTAAATAGTCCATACCAGTCATCAGTTCAACCTGTAAAATATAGTGATCGGCATACAAGCCTCTCGCTCGTATGGTAAATCTTCCATCTCATCACACAAGCTCCAAATGCTTATGTGGTATATGATGGAGTATGCCTATCTTCAGAAATATGCCATGTAATGTAGTTCAAAATTAGTTGTTACTATCCTATGGCGACGTTTATTATTACACACAGAATAACCAGCACTCCGCATCCAATGGCATTCACAGGAGTTGATATAATAATATTTCGCATCCAACTCATTAAGGTTTACCTATTTGTCAGGCACGCAAATAAATTCTTTACTCAACAGCTATCCATTTACCTGTTCAAACATATATAATGCACATGTATATATTTCTATCTATTTTCTAAACAGTTCAATGTGTGATATAATCGAATAAATTCTACCATTCATTCTATTATTGATTAAATTAACTATCGTTTTAATAATTTTAATTAATCGAATCTACTATAACACAACACAAACAACAATCAAATTGTTTTTAACTTTTCAAAATCATACAAATCAATTTCTATATTCTTTTAAAATCATTCAGACTATAGAATTAAAAGTGCACATCCATGGAAAGAAAATAACAACAGAGTAGAGAACTAATTGGTAATGCAAAGTATGGTAAATGTACCTTGCATCGAAGTTAATCAGAGATATCCACTCGGCATCTAGGATAGGCTTTCTGAATGCTCTCCTCAGTTTCCCAAGTACAATCTCGCGGATCTCCACTCCATTGCACTTTGACTAAGTGAACTTTCTTGTTCCTCAGCTCTTTGGTTTCTTTGCCGATGATCTTTAGCGGCTCTCTTCTCACAGCTAATTCTGGAGTAATTTCAATATCCTGTTGAGCTGCTTCTTCCATGATCAAGTATGGGTCATGAATGTGCTTTCGAAGTTGAGATATGTGGAATACATCATGCACTCCAGGCAACCAATCAAGTAGTTTAACCCTACAAGCGAGAGTTCTGATTCGTTCCAGAATAGGAAACAAACCAATGAATTTGGGCGCCAACTTTCCAGTTTTACCGAACCGGATAACTCCTCTCATTGGCGATACTTTCAAATATACATAGTCTCCAACAGCAAATGATATATCCCTTCTTCTCCTATCGGCATAACTCTTTTGACGGCTTTGAGCGGTCAATAATCGTTTCTTGATAAAATCGACTTTGTCGGCAGCTTCTCGGATCATATCAGGCCCCAACACAAGTCTATTTCCGGGTTCGACCCAACAAGTATGAGATCGACACGGTCTACCGTACAGTGCTTCGAATGGCGACATTGTCAGGCTCGCCTGGTAGCTATTATTATATGAGAATTCAGCCAAATGCAGATGGTCTTCCCATGATCAACCAAAATCTAGAACACAAGCCCGAAATAGATCTTCTAAAATACGATTCACCCTCTCAGTTTGACCATCTGTGTGAGGATGATAGGCGGTGCTTAGGTTCAGCTTTGTTCTCAGCTCTACTTGAAATGCCTCCCAGAATTTACTAGTAAATATTGTATCTCTATCACTGACTATACTGAGCGGTAGTCCATGTAGTCTAACTATTTCCTTGAAATATATCTGCACCAGACTCTGAGCAGTTCTGTTTGATCTGACAGGTATGAAATGGGCGGTCTTCGTGAAGCGATCTACGATCACCCAAATACTGTCATTTCCTTTTTTGGTTCTGGGCAAACCATCAATGAAGTCCATGGAAATATGTTCCCGCTTCCAGCCTGGAACGTCTAGCGGTTGTAACAATCCAGCCAGTTTCTGTTGGTCGCTCTTGACTAGCTGGCAAGTAGGGCATCGGCTAACATATATTGAAACGTCTCTTTTCTTAGCCTTCCACCAGAATGTTCGCTTGAGGACGTTATACATTTTGGCCACACGAGGATGGATACTCAGCTTGGACTTGTGACACTCGTCTAACACTTCCCTTTTGAGCTCGGGGATGCCAGGAACACAAATCCTTCCTTTCAATCTTAGGACTCCATCGTTATCTATTTGGAAACACGAGGGTTCGCCTTTCAGAATCCTTTTGATCATATCCTTAATAAAGTTATCATCCTTCTGAAGAATAGATATTTTGTCAATCAAGGAAGTCGTAATAATAAAGCTGGCGATCATTACATTCTTTCGACTCAGCGCGTCGGCCACGACATTGGCTTTCCCTGGAGTGTATAGAATCTCAAAATCATATGCTGTAAGGAACTCTAGCCAACATTTCTGCCTCAAATTCAGGTCTTTCTGGGTGAACAGATACTTTAATGACTGATGGTCTGTATACAGTTCGAATTTCTCACCCAGAAGATAGTGCCTCTAGATTTTCAAAGAGAATACTATAGCCAACAACTCAAGATCATGAGTGACGTAGTTTTTCTCGTGGGGCTTCAATTGACGGCTAGCATAAGCAATCACTTGACCTCTTTCCATTAACACTGCGCCAAGGCCTTCTCTAGAAGCATCAGTCCAAACTTTTAAATCCTGATTGTCGTCGATTATGGTTAACACTGGAGCAGTAGTTAATCTTAACTTTAGCTCTTCAAAAGCCTCTTCACTTTCTGGAGTCCATTTGAATTTAGAGTGCTTCTTTGTAAGCTTTGTTAAGTGACCAGATATCTTCGAAAAGTTTTTAATGAACTTCTGGTAATAACTAGCCAATACAAGAAAACTGCGAACCTCTGTAGGAGTACTAGGATGTTTCCAGTTTTGAATAGCTGTGATTTTACTTGGATCCACAGCAATTCCTTCTTTTGATATGACATGGCCCAGAAATTTGACTTCTTCTTGCCAGAATATACATTTGGAAAACTTTGCTTTTAATACATTCCTTCAGAGGATTTCCAGAACCTGTTCCAAATGTTTTTCATGCTCGGCCTTTGATTTAGAGAAGATTAGAATATCGTCAACAAAAACCAGAACAAATTTATTCAGTACTCCTCTGAACACTCTATTCATCAAATCGACGAAGTATGCTGGAGCGTTACATAAGCCGAACGGCATTACTAACCACTCATAAAATAGGTCTGGACCTCTGAATGATGTCATAGGAACACATTCTTCGGCAATTCGAAGTTGATGGAAGCCTGTAGCTAGGTCCATCCTTGAGAATACTTGTGCTCCATTCAGACGATCCAATAAATCATCGATTCTCAGCAATGGATATTTGTTCTTTATCGTCTGCTTGTTCAAATCGCGATAATCCACACATAGTCGCAGAGTGCCATCTGATTTTGGGACAAACACCACTGCTGCACCCCAATCTGAGAAACTAGGCCTGATCAGACCCTTCCATACAAGCTGTCTTGTTTTATTGTCTAATTCCTCTTTCTCTTTCAAGGACATTCTTCGAATATCGTGAACTACCGGCCTTGCATTCGGAATTCAAGCAATTTTGAAACCAATCTCTCTTTGCGGAGGTAAGCGAACAACTTCTTCGAACACATCCGCATAGTTCTTGACGACAGGAATATCTTTGATGAGGTCAGGAATATTCTCTGTGACTTCAGGGATATTTTCAGTTTGAACAGGAGAAACATCCAAAGCTGCCCAGAAGTCTTTTCTATTAGCATTCTGACCTTCACAGGGAATGGTTATATAATCACCTGATTTTATCTTTGCCTTAACGACTCTGTCGGCGCATTTAACCTCAGCTTCATACTTGGTCAACCAGTCTAACCACAAGATAAGATCAAAATCTGTAAAATTCATGACGACCGCGATGGTAGGAAACCGATAACGAGAAAAAGAAACCGGCACTCCACAAACCCAACTGAGATCAATGGAACCCCAACCGGATTCTGGATAGTCATTGGTTCCTTGAGCTTCTTCAAATTCAAATCTAGCTTCTTAGCTGCATTCTTTGCAACAAAGCTTCGTGACGCGCCGGTGTCAAACAGTACTTTAACAGGAATGTCTTTGACAGTAAGCGTGCCTTCTAAAACATCAACCCTTTCTTGGCTAGTTGAGGGCTCGGAAGTCTCTGCTACTTCATTTATGTGTACTGCTTCAGATTTCTTTAAGAGTTGGCACTCCCGTGCAATATGACCTACTTGGCGGCACTTTTGGCATCTCCTTTCCCCATGTGGGTTCTTTTGTTTCTTAGTGGGCTTAGATCCACTCTTGCTTCGTTTGTTTAAAGATTTACATTTTCTGGACAAATGCCCCTTCTGATTGCAGTTCTTGCACATGGCGGTCGTTGCTGGTTCTTTTTCAGATCTGGCCCTTTTTTGATTGACTTTAGGCTTTTTACTGACCTCAGACCTTGTACTGGCTTCAAGAATATCAGTTTCCGACTCTTCTTTGTTACTAGAATAGACTTCCTCTTCGTCGCGCAACATACCTTTCTTATGGAGATCTTCATACTGATAAGCCATGTATATCATTTCTGAAAAAGGAAGCTTCACATTCCTCATTACACTATTCTGATATCTCCTTTGTAGGCCATGAATAAATCTCAGATTCTTCCTATTTGGATCTTGAATCATACGAGGAGCAAAGTGAGAAAGCTCGTTGAATTTCTTATGATATTCTGGGATGGTCATATCACCTTGTATCAGATAAGAGAATTCTTCACATAATCGCTCAGTCACTTCAGGAGGAGTAAATCTTCCTAGGAAAATCTCTTTGAATCTATCCCAGGTGATATCACCTTATGGATTATCTTTGATGATTGTTTCCCACCAGATTAAAGCTTCTTCTTTAAGCGCCCAAGATGCTACTAATCTTTTCTGATCATCTGTCAACTGGATACGCTCAAAAATTCTTTCGACAGAACTCAACCAAGCTTGAGTCTGAATTATAGATTCATTGCCCGAGAACCGTGCTCCGTTCAGATTTCGATATCTCTTTAATAGAGCCTCTAAATCGGGTTCTGCATTTCTTCTGTTTCTGACACTCATTTTTCTAGTACTTCTGCAAATGGCAGATCAAGTGTCAGGTCGCAGAAAAGGTATTTTAAAACATAGAAACATATACTTCAAATGCAAATGTGTCTAGTGGGGTGTATTCCATTCTGCTTTACTCATACTAGGATATTACTGATCCTATCTTTAATGAGGTACACGTCCTAGAACACTACTGGTTCAATTTTTGACGAGGTCATTAATATGTTACATTCCAGAACTAAGCTTAACCAAGGCTCTGATACGAAATTGAGACGACCCCGAACCCCGTACTGACAGTGACAAGGGTAATCTTTGGAATATAACACAGAAACAGATAATAGCAGAACAAAATTAAATAAATACACCAGATAATGTACAATAGAATACACTGGATAAACGTAATCATCAGAGTTACACAGTATACAGGATCTTACTTAGTACAAATACAGTTCAGCTATACATAAATGTCTACACCGGAAAATAAACATAATGTACAATAGGAGCCGAACAACATAAAAAGAGATAAATAATAGAATCCATCTTCAGCTCCAGCTATCCAGAGAAAGCCAGCTAAAACCTGAATACAAGGCTGCCCGTGTAGAAAGAGGGGCACCCGAGTTTGAAAGTGAAACAAACTACGAGTCAGTCATGGGACTGGTATGAGAAATCTACTCAACACATTTATAATATGGCTAATCACAGGACCATGCCACTTTCGTGGAACAGGTTTACTCCATTGGATTGCCAGTGCTTTAAAACAAATCATTCTTTTAAACATCGCAATGCTTTTTATAAAATGAAGCCATTATAAGACTCAGTTCCCATCACACAATGCAACGCAAACCGGAGGATAGAGTTTTTACCTTATAACGGCCAAAATATGCTTGATACGAATAAAACAAAAGCATTTGATGTTATTGCTAGTGTTATATGTTTTAAAAACAATTTCAAATCATAACTATCAATCATAGACGGCATTAATGCCCCATACCACTATGTCGCCATATATAGGTATACAATCAAAACCGCACAGTCACGTATTTGGAAATTGGATTTTCGCCATGAACCAAGGCAAAAGATAGTCCTTACCGACTTCGAGACGCTCTAGCCCGTGTCTCAGGCAAGTACTCAGTCAAGCCTTTGGATCGTCAGGGCCGGTCCACCGATGTGGATTAAAATTCCTGAACAATGTGTTTCCCCGCCCTATGGGGTGTAAGTGAGCCAACGAATGACTCCATCGGACCCGGATCGTCCGATTAAACCGAGGCACCTCGCAACAGTAACAACCACATAAGTCAAACTCGTCAGGGCGTGTAAAACCACTGACGCCACTTCTACCTAGAAGGAAACGCATGCCCTCCCTGAGGTCCTTCCTCCCGTTTCTGGTTCATACCGGCTGTGAGGTTCGCGAATTCACGTTGTACACAAAGCTACGCCACACAGGCAGTGCTTTGATCATCACCACAAAACTTTGCTTTTCAACAGAAGCCCTGATCACTGCATCTTAGCATGCCACACAGGCAATTCACACCGTGCAACTGATGGCTATCAATCACACAGAATAAATTCCAATGTCAGACACACTGTCCATTTGCAAGTCCGTTCTGGGTCTGAACGAAACCGGAGGCACTATATACCTCGCAAACCCATCGATCACCACGTACGTCTGGATGATCACCACTCATTATCCATATTTCGGGATGCCTCCCAATCAGGACCTCGGTTACCATCCAAACGAGGTGAAGATCTCCGGTCTTCGACCACCGTCTTCATCTTTGATTTCTTATCGTCGATTCAGTTATTCAGAATGGGATAAACCCGGTCTTTCTGAGCAACTTGCGTATATAATAAACAAGTGATACACAAACACTACCACGCTTCATTTCAATTCATTAGTCACTAACCGTCAATCAGTAAGAGAACGATTTCCCAAATATTAACCCCGAAGGCCGAAACCAACATCAGATCAAAATCCAGGAAACCATTCGACTTAGCTAACCTTCAGTTAATTTCTAAATTTCACATCCATATCGTTTATAATATTTTATAACGATTTATCGCTATTTTTATATATTTTAAAATAGCCAATTTATTCAAAACGACGCTTCGGGCCATAACGCGGTTGTGGCGCTGTTTTTCTTCAGATTTGATTTACACATATCTGAAAATCTAATCGTTAGATCTTCACAAAATTTACATCATTAGAAATATCTTTTCAAAAAGAATCCAACGGTTCCAGTTTCGGGAAAATCCGACGGTCGGATCTCCCGGTATAATCGTTTGAAGTTTCGATTTCAAAATACGAACTACAGCGTCGTTATTCGATTAAATATAATTATATTTATATATATATATAATCAATTCCTGCGTTGTTTTTCTTCAGATTTGAATTAAACATTCCAGACAATCCAACCGTTGGATTTTTACAAAGTTAGTGCCGTTGGAAAGATATTTCCAAAGCGAACCCAACGGTTGCGATTTCGGGAAAATCCGATGGTCGGATCTCCCACACTAATCATTTGAAATCACGGTTTCAAAATACGATCTGCAGATTCTTTATTCGATATATTTTAATTCTATATATATATATATATATATATATCGATTCTTCGATTTCAAAGCTATATTCTTTTCATACATTTGATAAAAATTATATTTTTATCTAACTGTCTTCTATTTCAACACTTCGCTATTTTTAACAATTCATGTATATAATAAAAATGTGATTTTTTATTGTAAAACAATTCATTTCAAAACACGATTACTTTATATAGTTAATATATGTGATAAAAATAGGATTTTTATTATAAAACAATTTATTTCAAAACAATATTATTTTATATAGTTTATATCGATAATAAAAATAGGATTTTTATTATAAAACAATTTCTTTCAAAATATGAATACCATTCAACACATGAATTTCAATTCAACGAATGAATTTCGATTCAACACATGAAGGTTTTCTATAGTTTATATATGTCGATAAAAAGGTGATTTTTATATTTAAAACACGAATACCATTCAACACATGAATTTCTATCCAACGAATGAATATCGATTCAACACATGAAGGTTTTCTATAGTTTATATATATCGATAAAAAGGTGATTTTTATATTTAAAAACACGAATACCATTCAACACATGAATTCTATTCAACGAATGAATTTCAATTCAACACATGAAGGTTTTCTATACAACGAATAAATATAGTTTCAACAAATGAAAATAATTATAACACATGAATATTATTCAAAATTTTGGCAGCATAACGGCAGGGTAGTTAAAACCGGGACCGTCCCTAGTACGGCTCCTCGCTCTACCTTAAAGCCTCGCAGCTTTTGACAATTGGGAATCATGCATCTAGTTCGCACGCATGCGGCATGTATATTTATTTCATTTCCGCAAACTAATCCTATGTGGTTTCAACCAAATATTTCTCAACCACAAACGGGTATTTTTCAACCACAATCAATCAATATCAACCACAAACAATTTCAATCAACCATTCGCTGTCAATCAATTTTCACACCAATCACAACCAATAAATATCGTCCATGGTTTGTGGACGAGGGGCGTATATATATATATATATATATATATATATATATATATATATATATATATGGCATTCCACTTCTATTTCAACACATATATAATTTTTACAACGCATATACAACTTATTCATCGAACGTACAACTTATACAACGCTTATACAAGAGGTGTACAACGCTTATATAACTCATACATCGACTATATAATTTATACATCGTCGTTTTCCATATCGTTTATAAATTAGAAATCTCACATTGGGTTCCACTCCACCAAAAATAGCAGAAGGCTCAGAAAAATGTGCAGTCTCTTCTAGAATGTAGAAGGCGTCCACACGAGTCCACTGTCTCTTGTTTCACTGAATTTCGTCAACACACGAAAAATATATGATTTTTACAAGTTTGCAACACTTAAAAGTGTAAAAATCAGTTCAAAATAAATTAGCCGTATACCTGTTCAAAACTAGGTTTAGGGTTTTCGGAGAATCCTTGAAGCGAGGTGGCGATCGGGCTACGCCACGTGAAAGAGCTTCGAGAGGCGCTCCTGGGGGTGGTGGTCGCAGCCTGTTCGGCGGTCGGAGGAAATCGCTGCGGCGCTGGGAAGTTATGAACTTCCCAGAGGTGCTGCTCTCGACACAGGCGACGAGGGAGGCTGGGGTTGGTCTTGATTTGAAGAGGGAGGAGAGGCTCTTCGTTTTCGGGTGGTGGCGCGGCCTATCGTGGAGCGAGGCGGCGGGATTTTGGTCAGGAAGTTTCGAAGGTCTTCCGCCGTATATTGGGGGGGGAGAGAGAAATTCCCTTTTTTTAATAAAAAATCTGATTGGCCGGAATATATATTTCAAAAAATTAGGGTTTTCACAAATGAACTCCTTTTTAACCCCCAACGATTGTCGTCCCTAGCATTTTACCCCCATTCCGAACACAATGGGATATGTTTCGTATGCCCATTCGACTGTTTCAGTCAGTTTTCCTTCAAATTAAAATATATAACATTCAATATTTGATTTGAACGTACATTTCAATTTGCCAGGGCCACAAACTAATTCGAAAAATTCCAGAAAAATAAATATGGATATGTTTTGACGATACGGTCCCAACAAAACTAGTTTCGTCGAATTCTGAGACCGTTTGCAAAAAGGCCCATTTCTGGTCGATCCAATTTAACTGTAATTGACCAAAACACGTTTTCCTTTGCCACGCTCACATACTAGCTTCAAAAATTATGAAATTTGAAACCTAGCAATAACTTCACCTCCCGGATCCAACAAAAGTGGTTTTGTCGAATTCCGAGGTCGTTTGCAAAATGGCCAATTTCACGGGCTATATAAATTCCATAGCGACCTTTCTGAAAATTCATTTGGCCATAACTTTTGCTTTCCGCTATGAAACTTTGATTTTTCAGATTCGTTAGAAAGGTATTCACTAATAGATTTAAATATTTTTGGTTTCACTCAAATCCATTTTGTTTTGCACCCGGTACAGTCAGTCGAAGTTTGAATTCAAATTTTGAAACTACCGTGCCATTTCAGGCCTTGTTTATAATTAGAATTAATTATATTCGTTTTCAAACGTCGATTCAAACTCACTTTCATCGTTATTATTTAAAATATTTATTTTAAATACTTAAAATCCATTATTTTAGCCAATTTAAAATTTTTAAATTGGTTCAGATTTTCTGGGTCGTTACAAGTTGGGTGGCCTTCTGGGCGGTGGTGGCTCGAGGGCGGAGCGTCAGAGTGGCAGGGTCTGATCGGCGGTCGGTGGCTCGGATGGGGGTGCGACGTGAAGGGATCGAAGGTGGTATATGGGTTCGGCCGTGACTTCAACGAAGAAGGGGAAGTAATATTATATTATTATTTTATTTATTAAATATTTAATTTATGCAATCTTTAAAAATCAATATCTCTTTCATACGAGGTCCGATTGACGAACCGTCAGTTGCATTGGACTCGTCTTTCAAAGATCTTCGCGATGGCGCAGACTAGAGCTGATTCTGAGAGAGTCGAATTTTCATCCATATCAATGTGAGAATTTTGCATTTTATTATTTAATTAATTATAAATTATTTTTCTTGCGTTAAAAATAATTTTATAATGATGTTAAATCAAATCTGTAATGTTCTGTGATTGATGAATTGTTGATGATTGCTTGTGGTATGTTTGTTGGTCATGTTATGCTAGATCCGCATTGAAATCTCATATATGGTTGGATTTTATTTGCGATTAGAAAATAAATCTAGATTTAGATTTAAATCATATTTTATTCAGATCTAGTTATTCTAATTTACTTTAAAAATATTATTTTTATTATTCTGAGATGAACCATAGAATTTGATCGACAAATAAAAACTAATTTTCATTTGTTGGTATTACAATAGCATTTGATCGACAAATTAAAAACTTTATTTTTGTTTATTGGTTTACTTTGCAACAGCAAATGAACAACAAATAAACCTTACTTTTATTTGTTTACTTTGCAATAAGATTTGAAAGACAAATAAAATATTATTTTATTTGTTTATTTACGATAGAATATGAACAACAAATAGAATATATTTTTATTTGTTTACATTACGACAGAATTTGGCTAACTTATAAAAAATCCTATTTTTGTTTGGTTACATTAAGAACACGGTTTATGGATTACAATAAAAACATAAAATGTTCATTTGTTTGAATTGAAACTATGTTAACGATAAAATTTACATTTTTACCGTATATATAGAATAGATTAAGAATGTTCATCTATTTGAAATGAAAACATGAAACATTAAAAATCTTATTTTTAATGAAAAGAATTATTCATAAGAAAATTGTTCTTGTTAAAATAAAAGTGTTGAAAACATAAAAAATCACATTTCTAAATGTAAAGAATGATTCATATGAAAATTGTTTATGTTAGAATTGTCGAAAAACAAAGTTACCCTTTTTATTTGTTTTTGTTGAAATGTTAGAAATTAATCAAAAAGATTACATTTCCAATGTAATTAGAAACAAATTAAGAAGATTACATTTTTCAATGTAATTAGAAATAAATTAAAATGATTACATTTTTTTCAATGTAATTAAAATTGAAATAAATTGATTACATTTTGCAATGTAATTAAAATTGAAGTAGAATGATTATATTTTCAATATAATTAATATTGAAATAAAAATAACATTTTGGTTAAAGCATAAGTATTGAAATAAGAGATCACATTTTTGGCCAAACTTTATTAGTGAACATTTTTGGCCAAAACTTTATTAGTGAAATGAAAATATCACTTTTGTCAAAACTTGACTATTGAATTGAAATTTTCATTTTTGTCAAAAACCTGATTATTGAACTGAAAATATCATTTTTGTCAAAACTTGATTAATGAAATAAAAGTAAAAATTTTGTTTACATTTTATATGTAAATAAGAAATTATTTTCAGAAGTTACATAGAAATTGGATAGATATTTTATTCGTATTTTTCAACGCAAATAAACATAGAAATAAAAAGGTTGCTTTTCATTTGCACGTTTCAATGCAAATATAGCATGAAATAAAATTTCATTTTTCTCATTTGCATCTCATGCAAACATAACTTGAAAATAAAAAGTACATTTTTATTTGTGTTCGACAACACAAATAAAATTAGGAAATAAAACATATATTGAAAATAAAGTTTTGTTATTTATTTTGAGTTCAAAAATGTAAACATGTTTTGAAAATAAAGTTTGTACTACTATTTACATTCAGCCATGCAAATATATATAGAAATTAGAAATTGTTCTTTTATTTGCATTTACCAATGCAAATATATAATGAAACAAGTTAGTCATTTGCACTCACCAATGCAATACATACATATATTGAAAATAAAGTTTATTTCTTTGTTTGCATTGATCAATATATATATATGCATTGAAAATAAGGTTTATTCTTTTATTTGCATTTATCAATGCAAATATTCGATGAAACTATAGTCTATTTTCTTTATCTACATTTACCAACCCAAATGTACACACTTTTATACATTTAACAGAATTTGTTTAAATATACTTTGAAAATAAATTTTGTTCTCTTATTTACATTCACTAATGTAAATATAATTTGTAAACAAAACTATTCTTTGTTTGTGTTCATAAATGCAAATACTCATTTAAATAAAACTTGTTTCTTTTATTTACATTCAATAATGTAAATACACTTTGGAAATGAGTTCCCTTTTACATTCACTCAAATATACTTTTAAATAAAAATAAAAGTTACATTTGTTATTTGCATTCCTTGTTGCAAATTAAACCTTAAAATAAAGCTCATCTTTTTTTGCAATTCACTAATGCCAACAAACCATCAGATTGAAAATTATATTCTTGATTTATAATTTTGATATGAATAAAGATTGTTCGAAATAAAGGATAGAATTTAAAAGTTACATTTTAATAACTAAACATTCACATTTTTATCATTAAAGTAAAATAGACAAAAACACCCATTGTGTCTAAATTAAAAGAATGTAACAAAATATAGCATTGGCATATTTTATTAGAATTTAAACACAAATTATTCATTTTTGTAAATTTATATTATTTAAAAACCAATTATTTATTTTTGTTAATTTACATTAGTTAAAAATAATTATTCATTTTAGTCAATTTATACTAGTTAAACCAAATTATACATTTTGTCAGAAATATTCATTTTTATCAAAATGAATTAGTTTTAGTAATTTATTTTTATATATATATATATATATATGTGTGTGTGTGTGTGTGTGTGTTTGGCAAAATATATACTGGTCAAGATAGGTTAGTTAAATCAAAATATTTATCATTTTGTCTCATTAGAATTGCCAAAACAAAATAACCATTTTTGTTTAGAGTTTAAATTAGAAAAATAGAAATTGTCAATAGGGACAAAGTTATTATGCTTATTCATTCATTGCAATAGAGATATTTTCTTGTCATCATTATATGTATTGTGTATTACACTTCCATTCACAAGTTACCCGACTTGTGTATGTGATTGGGACGATAATTTTTCACATATTGCCCAAGTGCACAAATTAGCTTATTATTTGTTTGTTGGTTGAAACCCCACACGGGTGTTGGGATGAAAATTTATATACACTAATCCCAATTTTTAGTTGTATGTTGATTGTTAGATCGACAGGCTGCGATGAGCGTTATTATTTAATTTTAACGCTTACACAGTGGAAATTACACTTTGGATGTAGATGGATGATTTGATGGTTTTACTATTACTATCATATATATGATGTGTGTGAAATCCATATTATCCAAATTATATGGAAAATGTTTGAGTCGCATTTCGATTCAGGTGTTCTTTTAAATAAGAATATTTTTACATTAGAAATCCTTTTTACATAAAGTGCATATATTTTCATAATATATTTTTAATCAACTATATGCTAAAATAAAGAATATTTGTAAAAGAAAGAATTCTTAATATAAAGCATACTTTTCATTTAGAGTCTTTATATAAAGAATAATTTTATGATTATTTTAAAATATGTTTTTAAAAGATTACTAGCATTTGCAATTATATTTTGTGATATGAAATAAATTGAGATGTGAAGTGGATTTATCGTGGACGATGTTTTAAACGACATTTGTCCTTTAATCCAATTTACATTGAAATTATTATTTGGAACTTATGAATTCTATTTTATAGATTTAAAAAAAAAAGCATTTTCTAAAAGTCAACTTTTTTCAATGTAATATATTAAATAGGAATTAAGTGGAAATTCAATTGGTAATAATCGAAATGGACTTCTGTAAAAGAAGACCGATATTATATATAGAATTTAAGAGGCTTTGCCGTTATTCCATTTATATTATTAGTCCGATACAGAAATCTATATCGATTATGTATTGATTTGATTTCTGTGGAATTCCATATTTTGGAAATTGATTTATAGATTTTATTCTCAGAGTTTATCTTTGATAAAATTAATAAGAATCTTCTAATACGAATATCTTATTAAAAGAATACTCGGAGTTGGAATGTGATGAAATGTGTGATTTTCCAATATTTGTTTTTATCCCAAAGTACGCGAGATTATTCAGAAAGACCGGGTTTAAACCATTCTGAATAATCATCACGACGATCAAGAGTTGAAGATGAAGACGGTGATTGAAGACCGAAGGTTTTCACATCGTTGGGATGATGATGACTGGTATCTTGAATTGGGATTGGCCTTCCAAGGCAAGGCATTTGGTAATGATCGTCCAAACGCATTTGGAGATCGACGGACACGTTGTTTCGCTCAAACCCAGAGCGGACTTGTAAATGGATTGCGTGTCTGACATTGTATTCCTTTCTACTGTATTTGTTGAATGCTACTGATTATATATTTCTGTTTGGTGGTGAAGAAATTATTCTTTACTTATCACCCTTCTCTAAGACGTATGAGCTTAGAGGTTATATATATATATATTGGTAGATGATCAATAATATGGTAGGGTCTGACAATGTGACATGCTAAGATGCAAATGATCAAGGCTTCGTTGAAAAGAATGCCTTGTGGTTGATGATAAAAACACAGTCTCTTTAGGCATAGCTTTGTGTATATCGTGACTTCGCGAGCCTCACACCCCGGTATGAGTCAAAAAGGGGATATGGACCGTAGGGAGTGCATACATTTCTTTCTAGCTAGAAGTGGTGTTTGGGCTTTAACACGGCCCGGCATTTTACTTATGTGGATTATGGATTGAGGTACCTCGTTTTTTTATAGGCCGGAAGTGGTCATATTATAGGTCCAAAAGGGCCGGGAAATGTATGTTCAGGAATTCCCAATCCACTACCGTTAGGTGGGGATCGGCCCTACCGCTCCAAGGGTTGCCCATAGGTGTGATCCTGAGGCATTTGCTAGAGTGTCTCGAATCGGAAGAGGACGATCCCTAGCCTCGATTTCATGATAGAAAACCAATTTCCAATACGACATCTTGTTTTCGATTGTATAACTAGTATGGCGACATAGTAGGATGGGGTACTATGCTGTCTAGGATTAATACATTTATATTGAAATGTTTTAAATATATATATACACACTAATAATAATATCGTATTTTACGTATCAAGCATCTTTTGACCATATAAGGTAAAACCCTATCCTCTGGTGTGCGTTGCATTGTGTGATGGGACCTGGGTCTTATAATGGTTTCATTTTTCAAAAAAAAAAGCATTGTGTTATTTGACGATTTACTCTATTTATGCACTGGCAATCCAATGGAGTAAACCCGTTCTGCGTTAGCGGCGTGGTCCTGTGATTAGCCTACTATTTAGACAAGTTAAGTATAGAATTCTCACACCAGTCCCACGACTGACCTGTAGTTTGTTTCACCTTGCAAACTCGGGTGCCCTCTTTCCACACGGGCAGTCGAGTGGCTTTTTGCAGATATAGTTAAGCAGGATCCTGGATTGAAGTCTGAAGCTGGGTCCAGAATATTGATGGCCTTCCGCTGAGATTAGTTCCGCTTCAATGTAATTAATTTATTGTAAATGTATCTTCCGCTGTATTATTTATCAATGTACTTTGATATATTCTGTACTCTGATGTAACATTTATTATTGATGTTATAAAAGTCTGTGTTGTTGTTCTGATGTGTTGTATGCCCAAAGTTAACGTATGCAGGGTTTGAACGGTCTTGATCGATCTAGCGATCGATTGGGGTCGGGCGAAATCCGGGTTGTTACAAATTGATTAGAAAATCAATTCGTAGATTACATCAGATATGGAAGTGAAGTTGAACCTGGTTAAGGAAAAATCAAGTTAAGAAGGAATTCAAATTGAGTGAACTTGAATGAATTGGGGTTTGGGAATTTAATGGATAAGTAAATTGGGATTCAAATAAAGTAGGTTACCATTTGGATTTTGAATTTTCTTTTTGAAGAAATTGAGGCCCAGAGTGGCAGCGGTAGTCGTATCGATCGAGCCATGCAGGAGAGGTGCTGGCAAAAATATTCGGAAAAATTTTAGAGTTCGAATTTATTTTGAATTTATTGCAAAGGTAATAATTTTAAAATAATACGATTCGGGATATCCTTCTTACTTTGCAATTTCGAGGACGAAATTATTCTAAGGGGGGAAGAATGTAACGTCCCGGATTTTTCGTCCATTTAAATTCGAATATTTAAATCAGTTTATATATTATAATGGATTTTTATCAAAATTATTTAATTAAAATAGATTTCAAATATATATGATTTATTTATATTAAAGGATATTTATATAAATGGAATATTATTTAAAACTATAATGTTAATGTCAAGTGTGAATTCTATACGGTTTGATGTTGAAAATGTTGTTTAATAAATGTAGCGATATTTATTTTATTATTTGTTTTCTTTAATCTAGCCGTCTAAATTTAATTTATATTTTAACAAATATTATATTAAATTTATAAATAATCACATGAATATATGTATGTGTTGGCATATTTACAACATGGAAACTAGAAGTTGAAAATCTACGTATGAAGAAGGAAATATATATACATGATGTTATACAACATAAACAAAGAAATTATATACATGATGTTATCCATCAGTTTACAAATGGGATCTGATCAAGTAAAATAGAAACAGATAGTATTAATATTTTTGTATACAACACAAAGAAAGGAAATACATATACACATGATATTATATACAAATTCTTGAATACAAAAATAAAGAAAGAAAGGAATATTGTAAAATCAACTTCTTCATGCCTTCTGTTTTGCCGGACCAATGGATTCAAATGGTTACCATCAATTTTGATCTGCGAACAAGAAGAAGAACCCATTAAAAGGGTAATTTATAACAACCTATGAACAACAAAAGAAATGAAAAAAAGAGCTAAATACAAGAAAGCAATTAATAAAAGAGCAACAACCAGCATTCATACACATACAATTCTATCTACACGTGATTATCAAATATAACCAATTCATTTAAAGTTCAAAAGGGGCAAGCCGCAAGCCTGTCTTGATACATATAGGGAAAACAACTAAACAGTAGGTATGATGAACAAATTGGCAACAGCAAGAAAAGAAAAAGGAAAAATGAGATTATCAAATCTGTATCAAACAAATAATTCACATGTAGGAATAGTAAAAACAAATGGCTAAGACAGCTATGGTAATTAGACAATGCATAGCATAGCTGTAGGTATAAGATATACTCATATATCAGATCGAAAAGCAAGATAATGAGCACAAATATATGTATACATTTCTAATCATATGCATTGGAAATGAACATTTAAGGAATAGGATAGGAGCAGCTAAGACAATACATAGCTGAAGAAATAAATCTATCAAATCGAAACAAGGAAATTGACAACCATGTATATATAGATCATGAATAGTGAAAGAAAATAAAATCTATGTTTAAAATCTCTGATCAAAATGAACATGACATAGCTGAACAGTTAAGGTAGTACAAAGAACAGCCAGGAAAAACAAATCTGAAAATCTGAAAATATAGTTGTACAGCTGTATATGCAATATGAACACCCATAAATAAATTGATGGACAAGATATATGTATATCTTCATATACATAAGGGTTGATTGAGCAATACAGAGAACATCACATGTACAGCTAAGAAGGCCTGACATGTATATTTTTTCAAATCTTTATCGAACAGTAGAACCACATGGATGAACAGTGAATTTCTGATTCAAAATCCACTATAAATTCTATGGTTCGGTTTAAAAATCTCTAATTGAAGATTAACTAGTCATAGCACAGCTACCTAACCTATCCAAATTCAATCACAATCCATCTCGAACCGATCTGAAATCATATACCCTAAAATTCGAACCAAAAATCCAACTACAGATTCGAATCTGAGTGAAATAACAACTCATAGCTAATGAATGACAGTGTACTCATCTAAACCAAACCGCAACTATATATATATATATATACATACATACTCGTATTCACTCAACCAATTGTCAAGAACAATTCGAACCAGAGAAAGAAAAAAGAAAAAAAATACAGCAATATAAAAATAAAGTAGGAAACTTAGCTTAAGAGGAAGGAGGCCATTTCGTTCTGGAGGATTGAGGTTGAGGGACGAATAGCAGTTGCGTGGGGGGGGGGGGGGTTCGGTGAGACAACAGCTAGGAGGAGAGGCTAGGGACTGGAGCATGAAGGGGTGCGAGGCATCTTCGCTGAAGCGGAAGAACTTTGTTGTTGCGGAAGAACAGAGGGGGGCGACGCCATCAAAATAAGGGATTAGGGTTTCTTTGGTTTGGGAAAGTTTGAGGCGGCTGATGAATGGAAATAAAGGATCGGTGGGAGGGTTTAAGGAGCAAACGGTAGTGGGCTTTGGGCTAGATAATTTGAGGTAAAGGCCAACTTTTAATTCAAAGGAAAATCAATGTTTTAATTAAATTATTTATAAACGTGTTTGAATAATTTCACGATCATACGATGTCAGATTTTGGCGCGGTCAGTTGCGTTCGGGCCGTGGAGACGAGTATTTCGAGATGGAGCGGGTCTAGTCCGGATCTGAAGTGACTGGAATTTTTATTCAAATTAAACGTCAGTTTAATTTGATTAAAATAGACTGTTGATCAACAGATTCAAATCAAGGTGAGTTAACTCACTCAGCTCTTCCCATTTATATTTTATATAAATTGGGTTTTTATTTTGCGTGTTTTGATTGCTAGTGGTTGACTGATTGCTAGTTAAACATATTTATTGTTGATTCAATTTCTGGAATTAAACAATTGATTAATTTTAGTAAAACACCAAACATTTTGATTTGACCCGAATAAAGAAATTTCCCTTGTTTGGTCACGTTTATAAAATAAACGTGTTTAATTGGTTGAATTGTTTGAATTATCTGTTAGTTGATTAGTGATCGTTATAGAAATTATCAGAAATGATTGGTTGTTGTGGATTGTTGAAGCATATTTCAACATTTACATCTGATATTAATCAATAGGTGGTGTGGTTGGGTAATTGGCATCACCTGGCTTATAAATAAATCGATTTATAAAATATGGGTTTTATCGACAGTGAATCGATAATACTTGAGTTATAAATATATTTTATAACGAAAATAGATTTTGTGTAACGACCCGCAAATCCGTGCTACCTGAGTTGACTAAATACACCATACGTCCAACCCAAATAACACAGAAATACGACTCATTATTAGAAAGAAGTTAGAGGATGAGAAATAGAAAGAAAGAAATATTAGAATAGAAGAAAACGAAGATCACAAACTCACAGCGGAACGAATAAAATATATTATATAACATAAGCTCTGAAATACAAATCTGTTTTGTACATATATACATACCATCATCAGAGTACAACAGTCATTTCTGGAACAGTTATAAACACCTGTTTCCAGATACAAACAAAGTCCACAGCGGAATATATGATAGCCTATAGCTAACCGGTGAAGCCTCCTGCTTCCAGCTCCTTCAAATGAATCTGTGAAATCCCGACTTCTTGACTGCCCGTACAAATTTGGGCACCCAAGAGTTTAGGGAAAACAAACAAAATAAACTCTGGGTCAGTCATGGGACTGGTGTGAGTAAACTCCAACCACTTGTTTAACTTTCAAAACTCTTTTCGAAAGAAAAGGTAATAGTAAGACCAGCCCACACATAAACACGGACGGTTTTTACCTTACTATAACCCAAAACACTTTGATACGAAAATCCAGTGATATTATAATAATGTCTACATCAAATAAATAATCAAATAGCAGAACGCTTGCATCTCACGCTCCACATATATAGTATAAAATCAAAACCCGCATGGCGCTTATTGGAGATTGGATTTCCAACATGACAAGGTATGGGACCACCTTCCGATGATGTATCTCTAGAGGCAAATACACCTGGGTTCAACAAGAACGTCTTGCAACCCGGCCCACACATGACCGACCACTCATTTCGCTTGAGTGTATCGAATGTATATCACCAACGGTTGGACTCAAACCACCGTTTCCCGAATGGGCAGAATCGATAGATTTAGAAACAAAAGGAATTTCTCTAGATAGGTGATTATACACCCTAATGGGTGCGACCCACATAGCCATGCTGCCTGCCCGATTTTTGTCCTTTCCCGGTTGTTGAGGCCTGAGGCTACGCATACTTACCATTCATTGATAACACAATCACTTTGAATGCCACATCGTCAGATCCGTTAATCACTAGTTGAGTTTGCACAAATATTCTGGATATTATGCTAAGGGATAAATCCGTTGCAACCATATACATTTATACAGACCAACCCATTTGATCATTGGAAATACTCTGTCAGACATTCGTCCATTTACGTTCGTTCTGGGATTGAACGAAACCGAAGGCACCATTTCTATTAATAGAAAAAGCCCTTGCACTTCACTCCGTCTTCAATATATTCAGCATACTTGGTTCGCAACGCTTATGCCGATACGGAGTGGTTCTTCGGATAATAATCCAACCGGTCTCTCCATATTGACAACGATGGTCAAAAACTTCGATAGTCTGTGATTTAACTATCGAATAAAAACAAGTGTTCATCCAAACATATCAAACAAATCACTGGGCCCTTTAATTAATTTTTCATTAATCAAATCACTTTCCCATTTCCCTATCAATATTTGTTATCCAAATATTGCAATAACCATATTGGCCCTTTTCGCTATTCTTGATTTCGTTTCCTTATCGAATTCTATATACATCAATATATAGATTTCAAATTGTCAAATTTCTTAAAAACATTTTAACTCCTTAAATTCCCGGAAAAATTCGCCATAACCTCCCCTGTATCGGGAGCATCGGGAAATTTCAAATAGCTTCCCGGTCCTTCTAATCTCAAAAAGAAAAAGAAGAAGCCAAGCGGCTAGCCGATACGGCGCATAAAACCCATATATGAATTTAAACATGTACCTTTTTGTCGGGCACATAAATAAAAATCTTCATATATTCCATCCCATATCTGTTTAACACCTGTTCACCTGTTTTCAATTCAATTCAATACTATCTAATCGTTTGAACTCAGTTTTGCCCATTTATTCTTTAATTAGTCATTTTGCCTATTTCACTTCTTTGTTGAACATAACATGTTCAAACAAAATATTTACTCGTTCATAACCAAATTGAATTTCAATTTCAATTCTAGTTTCCTGTTTGATTTCGAATATAAATTTTCAAATCGAATTTACTTATTTAAACCCCAATATTCATTCGAAATCTTATTAACTAATTTCTATTCAATTTAGTTAATTCTATTCAATAAATCAAAATCTGGTTTCTGTTTCAAAAATCATATTCATTTACACAACTCGAATTCACATATATTTTACAATTCAACTCTGAGATTTTTCTAAATAGAAACTTCGGATTTTCTCGCTTAAAATCCTTTTTATAATATTAAATAAACCATTATGGTTTTAAAACGATTCTGGCGCTGCTTTTCTGAAAATTTGATTTTGATATAACTCAAAATCTATACGACGAAATCCAGATTTTTCTCCTTCATTAGAAAACTATTATCAAACCGGTCCTGACGTTTCTTGTTTCAAATAATTCCGACTCCAATTGAGTTCTATATATTCAATTGAAGTTCGAGTCGCCAATTTACGAACTGCAGCGCTGCGGCGAGTTCGTTTTAATTATAATTATATATATAAACTTTTTAAACCTCTTAAAAATGAATTCAACTTCGTCCAATATATATATATATTCATATATATTTCAAATTCCATTTGAATCTTTATATTTCAAATTTCATAGTTTTAAATCCTGTATTCAAATCCCATTTGAAATCCTTTATTCGAATTCCATTTCAAATTCTCTATTCGAATTCCATTTCAAATCCTCTATTCGAATTCCCACTTTAATTCAACTCCTTTTTGAATTTCTATATTTGAAATTCATACTTGAATTTAAATATCCAAACTCCCTTTAAATTTCTAATATTCAAATTCATTTTCAACACCCTTTGAATTTCTAATATTCAAATTCAATTTCAACACCATTTGAATTTCTAATATTCAAATTCATTTGAATTCAAATTCCATTTCAAAACTATTTGGATTCCCTATTTTGAAATCCTATTTCAATTCTACTTTGAAATCCTACTTTCAAAGTTTATTTCAAATTCTATTTTGAAATCTCATATTCAAATTTCTACTTGAATTTCTATATTCAATTCCATGTTCAAATTCAACACTTGAATTTCTATTTAAATCTCTATTCAAATTTCACATTTTGAATTCTTCTTTGAAATTCTATATTTCAAATTCAATTCAACTCCTCTTTGAAATTCCATATTTCAAATTCAATTCAATTTTTCTTTGAAATTCTATATTCAAATTCTATTTCAAATCCTCCTTTGAAAATTCTATTTTGAAGTTCTATTTCAAATTCTATTTGGAAATTCTATTTCAAATTCTCTATATTCAAACACCATTTGAAAGTTCTATATCCAAATCCACTTTGGATTTTCTACTTGAATTCTAAATTCAAATTTCCATTTCCTTTTCTATTATTCAAATTCTATATTTAAATTTCCCCTTTTGAATCATATCTTCAAAATACTTGTATTTCTATTTCTGAATTATCAAATGATAATTCTTTCCACTTCATTTATAACTTCGATATAAAGAACTATTTATAAACTTTGTTTATAAAGAAACTACTTGTTTTATTTTTCAAAAACAAGTTTATATTTTATTTCCATTTAAAATTTCAAATTCTATTTAAAAATAGAATTTTCTCTTTAAATCTCAAATACTCTTTCCACGATATTTTTAAATATCATTACTTAAGCCCAGTGATATTTAAACACACAAGCAACGAATTATTTATTTTTCTAACACATCATATATAACAATATATATGCAAACAAATAAACAAACAGATAATATATTTTTGAGGAATCCAGTTGGATTCCTCCAACCTGTTTTCCTGCATCCACAGATGTTAGCACATAAATAATACCCATTCTGCTTCGTGGCAGAATATCGCGGTATAGAAGGTCATCCACTAATCATAGCGTGGGGCGTATAGGGTAATCATCCGCTATGAAACTGCGGGCATCCGCTAATGAGACTGCGGGAATCCAACCAACCAATCAACCCAATATATATATATAGCCTAAATAACTAATATATATAAAGCAAGCAGAAATCATTCACACAAGCAACAAACAATTATTTTTAATGAAATAAAAATAATTCTAAAGGTGAGTGAGATTTACTCACCTGATTTTTTCTCTTAGCAGAATATCCAATTTAATTTCCCATTGTCTCGGCTTCGAATCAAATCAAATCGGTTATCTTGAATCTTACTTCCTTGTAGAAACAAGATCAATTTCCGAATAACCCCAAACTGAAACTGCCGTCACCATCGCCATTGGACTATAATCCGATCACTTGCTCACCGCTGCACCGTTTCAATCTGCATCGCGATCTCCAGTCCAAGACGTTGACCCCAAACATCACCATCAGCTCGTCACCTGCACCCACAGTGTCGAAGCCGACCTCGAACTCCGCCTCCCCTGTACCCTTGCCAAAGGCGACGCCTTTATCCCTCAATCGCGTACCATGACCAAACCCAAAACCGAACTCCACTCTCGAACGTCACTAACCCATCATCGCACCCCATATATGAAATTGTAAGCGCTTCTGAACAAAACCGAACATCGCTCCAGTCCCCTTACATCGCAGCGCCTCAACCCTATTTCCCTCCCTCGAGTTCGTAGGTCGCAACTCCAAAGCCATCGCAGGTGGAAACTGAAATCACGACTTGGCCTCCACTAGAGAAAATCGATCGCATCCCTCACAACACTATCGTACCCCAAACTCTGGGCGACGTCAAACTCCAGGAGGGACCACGGCTTCAACTCGAGATTCATTTTCCCCTTCTTCTATTTTTTTTTTTTTTATACGGAGGAAATTGATTTTGATTGGGAGGAAAAGAACACAGTTTGATTTGAAGAGAATTGGGAAAATGGATGGGGCTTTGAAATTTTATCTCGTTGAACAAATGAAGGGCCTTGCGGTTTAAATAGAAGGGGAGAGGAAACAATCCGTACTTGCCATGAAAATCTTGTCTCCTTCATTACGAAGTTGGGGAACAGAAAAATTTGGCTCGAGAAAAACACAGTAGTCTGCTTGATTTACAAAGTAGGTCGGCCTGATTTGATTTTGTTTAACTAAAATATCTGGCGGTCCTCTACTTTAAAACTCTGAACCGCTATTTCAACGTAGCGACCGACGTCCTCAGATTATGGTGTTATTTTAAAATTCACGGAACCGATTCTGTAATTTATTTCGACTATATAAAGGAAATAACAATCTAAATAAACGATTTAAATAAATTTTGATTTAAAATATAAATCGATTTTAAACAAATAAACCCATCGATAATAAATTGTTATTATCATTATAATCCAAGTAAGGTTTATATTAGCAGTTAGAATTGTTTTGATTCAGTTTTCAATTTTTGAATTCAATTGTATATTATTTTCGTATTAAGATAATTCCATATATTCAAAATTAATCATATATTAATTTGAATAATTCAATAAAAATCCATTAACTATTTCAGTTAAATATTTAAAATAAATTTAAATATTCATTATAAAACAGCCAAAATCCGGGACATTACATTCCTTCCCCCTTAAAAGAATTTCGTCCCCGAAATTACTAAGGCAGAAGAAATGTTACAGACCCGTTAACTTTTCAAAAACTCACATTGTTATAACTCAGTGTTCCAAATTTTATAACTCAAGTCCAATGCAATTTCACGTTTTTATGAGAATATTAAATTTTCAGTTCATTTAACTGGTTTCCATCATTTCGATTTATTTAACTTGCTTAAGTTAAATTTAGATTTCAGAATTCAAATTCCCGGGTTTTTATTTCAAATTCATTTTGAAATCATATAAATATACATACATATATTTATTTGCATCTCAAATTCAAAACATTTGATTTTTTTTTATCCATAACTTGTTTTCTTTCAAACAAATTTCCATCAAAACTTTTCTAAGGTAGCAATCCATCACTTAGAAACTCGAAATGAATGTTGCAATCATCATCAGAATTATTTTCCAGCCACTGAAGTGAGTTCAGTGCTTTATCACTTCTAAAATCCATCTAAAACAATTTTCTTTCAAATCCTCCCAAAACAAAGTCACATTATTTTAATATACTTTGAAAAATATTTTTCAACTTCCCAGGATTTAAATTCCAAATTCTGGTTTGAATTTAATTCTAATTCATCTCACTTGTATCTATTTCATTCATATACAAATTTTATTTGGTTATATTTAACCATTTCAATCTTTATACTCTCATTTGATTATAAGAACAACACATCCAAAATATAATAATTTCAGAAAATTATTCTTTCTATATCAAAATATAGTTTTGGGTAAAGTTATTTCATTTACCCACTTGAAAACAATATCATGTTCAATCTCCTGTTCAAGTGTTTAGAAATTCCTATCGACTTTGTGGCGTCCCACTATTCGATCAGAATTCATAAACCACTCAACAGACTAGTCAACACAATATAAAACAACTTTAATATCAATTTACAAATACGCTCTCTCATATATACACTCAACTCATTCTAGGGTACTACTGACCCTATCTCTAATGAGCACATGTCACACAAGCCTAGGTGTTCGCTCAACCTAAGCTCTGATACCAACTGTAACGACCCGCAAATCCGTGCTACCTGAGTTGACTAAATACACCATACGTCCAACCCAAATAACACAGAAATACGACTCATTATTAGAAAGAAGTTAGAGGATGAGAAATAGAAAGAAAGAAATATTAGAATAGAAGAAAACGAAGATCACAAACTCACAGCGGAACGAATAAAATATATTATATAACATAAGCTCTGAAATACAAATCTGTTTTGTACATATATACATACCATCATCAGAGTACAACAGTCATTTCTGGAACAGTTATAAACACCTGTTTCCAGATACAAACAAAGTCCACAGCGGAATATATGATAGCCTATAGCTAACCGGTGAAGCCTCCTGCTTCCAGCTCCTTCAAATGAATCTGTGAAATCCCGACTTCTTGACTGCCCGTACAAATTTGGGCACCCAAGAGTTTAGGGAAAACAAACAAAATAAACTCTGGGTCAGTCATGGGACTGGTGTGAGTAAACTCCAACCACTTGTTTAACTTTCAAAACTCTTTTCGAAAGAAAAGGTAATAGTAAGACCAGCCCACACATAAACACGGACGGTTTTTACCTTACTATAACCCAAAACACTTTGATACGAAAATCCAGTGATATTATAATAATGTCTACATCAAATAAATAATCAAATAGCAGAACGCTTGCATCTCACGCTCCACATATATAGTATAAAATCAAAACCCGCATGGCGCTTATTGGAGATTGGATTTCCAACATGACAAGGTATGGGACCACCTTCCGATGATGTATCTCTAGAGGCAAATACACCTGGGTTCAACAAGAACGTCTTGCAACCCGGCCCACACATGACCGACCACTCATTTCGCTTGAGTGTATCGAATGTATATCACCAACGGTTGGACTCAAACCACCGTTTCCCGAATGGGCAGAATCGATAGATTTAGAAACAAAAGGAATTTCTCTAGATAGGTGATTATACACCCTAATGGGTGCGACCCACATAGCCATGCTGCCTGCCCGATTTTTGTCCTTTCCCGGTTGTTGAGGCCTGAGGCTACGCATACTTACCATTCATTGATAACACAATCACTTTGAATGCCACATCGTCAGATCCGTTAATCACTAGTTGAGTTTGCACAAATATTCTGGATATTATGCTAAGGGATAAATCCGTTGCAACCATATACATTTATACAGACCAACCCATTTGATCATTGGAAATACTCTGTCAGACATTCGTCCATTTACGTTCGTTCTGGGATTGAACGAAACCGAAGGCACCATTTCTATTAATAGAAAAAGCCCTTGCACTTCACTCCGTCTTCAATATATTCAGCATACTTGGTTCGCAACGCTTATGCCGATACGGAGTGGTTCTTCGGATAATAATCCAACCGGTCTCTCCATATTGACAACGATGGTCAAAAACTTCGATAGTCTGTGATTTAACTATCGAATAAAAACAAGTGTTCATCCAAACATATCAAACAAATCACTGGGCCCTTTAATTAATTTTTCATTAATCAAATCACTTTCCCATTTCCCTATCAATATTTGTTATCCAAATATTGCAATAACCATATTGGCCCTTTTCGCTATTCTTGATTTCGTTTCCTTATCGAATTCTATATACATCAATATATAGATTTCAAATTGTCAAATTTCTTAAAAACATTCTAACTCCTTAAATTCCCGGAAAAATTCGCCATAACCTCCCCTGTATCGGGAGCATCGGGAAATTTCAAATAGCTTCCCGGTCCTTCTAATCTCAAAAAGAAAAAGAAGAAGCCAAGCGGCTAGCCGATACGGCGCATAAAACCCATATATGAATTTAAACATGTACCTTTTTGTCGGGCACATAAATAAAAATCTTCATATATTCCATCCCATATCTGTTTAACACCTGTTCACCTGTTTTCAATTCAATTCAATACTATCTAATCGTTTGAACTCAGTTTTGCCCATTTATTCTTTAATTAGTCATTTTGCCTATTTCACTTCTTTGTTGAACATAACATGTTCAAACAAAATATTTACTCGTTCATAACCAAATTGAATTTCAATTTCAATTCTAGTTTCCTGTTTGATTTCGAATATAAATTTTCAAATCGAATTTACTTATTTAAACCCCAATATTCATTCGAAATCTTATTAACTAATTTCTATTCAATTTAGTTAATTCTATTCAATAAATCAAAATCTGGTTTCTGTTTCAAAAATCATATTCATTTACACAACTCGAATTCACATATATTTTACAATTCAACTCTGAGATTTTTCTAAATAGAAACTTCGGATTTTCTCGCTTAAAATCCTTTTTATAATATTAAATAAACCATTATGGTTTTAAAACGATTCTGGCGCTGCTTTTCTGAAAATTTGATTTTGATATAACTCAAAATCTATACGACGAAATCCAGATTTTTCTCCTTCATTAGAAAACTATTATCAAACCGGTCCTGACGTTTCTTGTTTCAAAGAATTCCGACTCCAATTGAGTTCTATATATTCAATTGAAGTTCGAGTCGCCAATTTACGAACTGCAGCGCTGCGGCGAGTTCGTTTTAATTATAATTATATATATAAACTTTTTAAACCTCTTAAAAATGAATTCAACTTCGTCCAATATATATATATATTCATATATATTTCAAATTCCATTTGAATCTTTATATTTCAAATTTCATAGTTTTAAATCCTGTATTCAAATCCCATTTGAAATCCTTTATTCGAATTCCATTTCAAATTCTCTATTCGAATTCCATTTCAAATCCTCTATTCGAATTCCCACTTTAATTCAACTCCTTTTTGAATTTCTATATTTGAAATTCATACTTGAATTTAAATATCCAAACTCCCTTTAAATTTCTAATATTCAAATTCATTTTCAACACCCTTTGAATTTCTAATATTCAAATTCAATTTCAACACCATTTGAATTTCTAATATTCAAATTCATTTGAATTCAAATTCCATTTCAAAACTATTTGGATTCCCTATTTTGAAATCCTATTTCAATTCTACTTTGAAATCCTACTTTCAAAGTTTATTTCAAATTCTATTTTGAAATCTCATATTCAAATTTCTACTTGAATTTCTATATTCAATTCCATGTTCAAATTCAACACTTGAATTTCTATTTAAATCTCTATTCAAATTTCACATTTTGAATTCTTCTTTGAAATTCTATATTTCAAATTCAATTCAACTCCTCTTTGAAATTCCATATTTCAAATTCAATTCAATTTTTCTTTGAAATTCTATATTCAAATTCTATTTCAAATCCTCCTTTGAAAATTCTATTTTGAAGTTCTATTTCAAATTCTATTTGGAAATTCTATTTCAAATTCTCTATATTCAAACACCATTTGAAAGTTCTATATCCAAATCCACTTTGGATTTTCTACTTGAATTCTAAATTCAAATTTCCATTTCCTTTTCTATTATTCAAATTCTATATTTAAATTTCCCCTTTTGAATCATATCTTCAAAATACTTGTATTTCTATTTCTGAATTATCAAATGATAATTCTTTCCACTTCATTTATAACTTCGATATAAAGAACTATTTATAAACTTTGTTTATAAAGAAACTACTTGTTTTATTTTTCAAAAACAAGTTTATATTTTATTTCCATTTAAAATTTCAAATTCTATTTAAAAATAGAATTTTCTCTTTAAATCTCAAATACTCTTTCCACGATATTTTTAAATATCATTACTTAAGCCCAGTGATATTTAAACACACAAGCAACGAATTATTTATTTTTCTAACACATCATATATAACAATATATATGCAAACAAATAAACAAACAGATAATATATTTTTGAGGAATCCAGTTGGATTCCTCCAACCTGTTTTCCTGCATCCACAGATGTTAGCACATAAATAATACCCATTCTGCTTCGTGGCAGAATATCGCGGTATAGAAGGTCATCCACTAATCATAGCGTGGGGCGTATAGGGTAATCATCCGCTATGAAACTGCGGGCATCCGCTAATGAGACTGCGGGAATCCAACCAACCAATCAACCCAATATATATATATAGCCTAAATAACTAATATATATAAAGCAAGCAGAAATCATTCACACAAGCAACAAACAATTATTTTTAATGAAATAAAAATAATTCTAAAGGTGAGTGAGATTTACTCACCTGATTTTTTCTCTTAGCAGAATATCCAATTTAATTTCCCATTGTCTCGGCTTCGAATCAAATCAAATCGGTTATCTTGAATCTTACTTCCTTGTAGAAACAAGATCAATTTCCGAATAACCCCAAACTGAAACTGCCGTCACCATCGCCATTGGACTATAATCCGATCACTTGCTCACCGCTGCACCGTTTCAATCTGCATCGCGATCTCCAGTCCAAGACGTTGACCCCAAACATCACCATCAGCTCGTCACCTGCACCCACAGTGTCGAAGCCGACCTCGAACTCCGCCTCCCCTGTACCCTTGCCAAAGGCGACGCCTTTATCCCTCAATCGCGTACCATGACCAAACCCAAAACCGAACTCCACTCTCGAACGTCACTAACCCATCATCGCACCCCATATATGAAATTGTAAGCGCTTCTGAACAAAACCGAACATCGCTCCAGTCCCCTTACATCGCAGCGCCTCAACCCTATTTCCCTCCCTCGAGTTCGTAGGTCGCAACTCCAAAGCCATCGCAGGTGGAAACTGAAATCGCGACTTGGCCTCCACTAGAGAAAATCGATCGCATCCCTCACAACACTATCGTACCCCAAACTCTGGGCGACGTCAAACTCCAGGAGGGACCACGGCTTCAACTCGAGATTCATTTTCCCCTTCTTCTATTTTTTTTTTTTATACGGAGGAAATTGATTTTGATTGGGAGGAAAAGAACACAGTTTGATTTGAAGAGAATTGGGAAAATGGATGGGGCTTTGAAATTTTATCTCGTTGAACAAATGAAGGGCCTTGCGGTTTAAATAGAAGGGGAGAGGAAACAATCCGTACTTGCCATGAAAATCTTGTCTCCTTCATTACGAAGTTGGGGAACAGAAAAATTTGGCTCGAGAAAAACACAGTAGTCTGCTTGATTTACAAAGTAGGTCGGCCTGATTTGATTTTGTTTAACTAAAATATCTGGCGGTCCTCTACTTTAAAACTCTGAACCGCTATTTCAACGTAGCGACCGACGTCCTCAGATTATGGTGTTATTTTAAAATTCACGGAACCGATTCTGTAATTTATTTCGACTATATAAAGGAAATAACAATCTAAATAAACGATTTAAATAAATTTTGATTTAAAATATAAATCGATTTTAAACAAATAAACCCATCGATAATAAATTGTTATTATCATTATAATCCAAGTAAGGTTTATATTAGCAGTTAGAATTGTTTTGATTCAGTTTTCAATTTTTGAATTCAATTGTATATTATTTTCGTATTAAGATAATTCCATATATTCAAAATTAATCATATATTAATTTGAATAATTCAATAAAAATCCATTAACTATTTCAGTTAAATATTTAAAATAAATTTAAATATTCATTATAAAACAGCCAAAATCCGGGACATTACATTTTGAAAGTTATTACATTGAAAAGTTATTTTAAAGGGAAATAAATATTTAATTAATTATTTATTTAAAGTTTATATAGAAATTTTGAAATGGTTTTATAAAACAAATTTCTTACGTTATAAACAAATGAGCAGAAAATACCTAGCGGTTAAGTATTTGATAAATCGTGAGCGATTAAATAAAGTTATTTAAATTAATTATCTTTTAATTAATTTAAAGGAAAGGATTAAATAGAGTAGTTAAAAGAGTAACCATGTTTTGTGTCAACCATTTAAACTTGGTTAGACCTTAAATTAGTGAGAAAAAAACTTAATAAATGATCGGTTAATCTTAGTAAGGGTTTAAAAAGGGAATTTATTATTCATTCTAGTAAATAAAGGAGTTAATTGATTTGAATGATAAATGTTGAAATAAATGAGTTGGTATGGTAATGAAATACCCTTAAGTAACCCAGTTTGAAATGAAATGGTCGAGTGTTGGAAAGAGGCTGGGGACGAGATTTAACTCGAGTTTTATAACGAAGCAAATAAGAGGTTTAAACGAATTATAACTTAAATGAAGAGTTTTACTTAACGTTTGAGTTAAGGGAGGTGAAAGGGTTTATATTAAATTTATAAACAAGGTTTATAAATGGAAATGTGAATTAAAGCGTTGTTTTTAAATTGGAAACACTTAATAAGAATATTAAGTTGAATCAATGGATTTAAAGAGGGGTTTTCCGAAAGAAAAGGGAAATTGGTAAAAAGGGATTTAAATGTGAGCTTGGTGAATGAGGAATTGAAATTATAATATCAGGTTTTGAATTATAACTCGTATTCATTTGAGGATAAGAACGTTGTTGATCAAGGTTTGAGAGGTAATTTAAATACCCCAACTTAAACGACTTCGGGACTACCCAAGGATGATACTGGTTGGTAATGGCGAAAGTGTGTGATAAGATTTCCAAAGTAAAGAAAATGATATGAGATAATATTTTACCTAGTAACGAAATTAAAAGTTTGGGCGATAAATTTTAAGAAGCCAAGTGATGCTGAGTACCAGACCTATGAATCCATTATTGTGTTTTCATGGATGTTTACTTGATAGTTATATAACCGACTATCAAATCTGACCTTTACGATTGTTGGTTGGAAAGATCGGGATCAAATATATAATCGAAAACCATTCCAACCAATAAATACGAATATCTAGAAAGATCAGACGACGATCGATATGGAGTATGTGAAGACCATAGATCTTCATGAAGCGGAAGAACCACTTTCAATCTCTGATTCGCGCCGGAGATATACTGGGGTTCTGTCGTGGTTGGAATATGTGGATTGCAAGGGCTATCGCTACTGATCCATGGGGTGATTCCTATATTGGATGCAGTAGGAGAGTACCTTCGGTTCATCCTGTTCCTGGATGACTTGTATGGACGAGTGTCTGACAGAGTATTTCCAATGGGCCACGTACGTTGATTTCTTCAAAAGTATCATAGTTGGTTAGCTCCCAACTAGGGTATTTTTGTGGACGTCAATTAGTGATATCCAGAGGATCTGACGATGTGGCATTCAAAGTGTATGATGATCAGATGTGTTCTAACCTCAAGCCTCATCAACCAGGAGATGACAAAAATCGGGCAGGCAACATGGCTATGTGGGTCGCTCCCATTAGGGTGTATAATCACCTATCTAGAGAAATTCCTTTTGTTTCTTACTCTATCGATTCTGCCATTCGGGAAACGGTGGTTTGAGTCCAACCGTTGGTGATATACATTCGATACACTCAAGCGAAATGAGTGGTCAGTCATGTGAGGGCCGGGTTGCAAGACGTTCTTGTTGAACCCAGTGTATTCGCCTCTAGAGATACACGATCGGCAGGTGGTCCCATACCTTGTCAAGGTCGGAATCCAATTTCCAATAAGTGCCAACGGTTTTGTTTGTATATATATACGTGAAGCGTGAGATGTAAGCATTCCACTAGATTGATATTTACTTGTATTTAGACACTATTATAATATCAGAAAAGATATTGATTTCGAAAACTGTTTTGGGTTATCGTAAGGTAAAAACTGTCCGTGTTTATGTGTGGATCGGTCTTACGATTATCCTTTCTTCCGAAAGGGTTTTAACTTTAAAATCAAGTTGTGTGATACCCTAAATGTTGTGCGATTTTTTTCTCACTCTGGTTCACCAGACTGACCCGGTGTTTTGTAAATGCTCTGGTTAGCCCGGGATGTACAGGTTCAGGTTATCAGGTACTGAGAAGTCCAGAGACGAGCTGGAGATGTTCAGACATATAAAAGCTAGTATTTATTCCGCTATTTATATGAGGACAGATTATCAAACTGTCCAGATGTGTGTTGTACTCTGATATTGTAAGTATTTTCAAAAGCTCTCAATAAAGATTTATTTCTGTATTATATTTTGTTCCGCTGCGATGTGAGACTCTGTGTTGTACTTCTTCTTCTATTCTAATATTTCTTTCTCTCTTATCCCACCCTCTAATTTCTTTCCATAAACGTTCCAGTATTTTCGATGTTGGGAGGTCGGCATGAGCACGGTAAAGGGTATTTTTGTCGATTTTCGGGGCCGAAATCCGCTGGGTCGTTACAGTCGACCCATTCTGGGTCCAAGCGTGTTTTCTACTGCGTTTTGTTTTCTGGTTTTAACGTTAATTTTATTACTTGATATACCATATCTGATTTTGAACGTTAATTAATAACGTTATTTAATTACTTAATATAATTCTTCTGATTTATATTATTCTATTTATAAGCTATATTTATTTTTGAATTTCAAATATACTTTTATATATATATACGCACACACAATCTCTTGATTATTTAATTCATTAATAACTTACCTTTCAATTCCTTGTCCTTTAATGGCTACTTATTTAATGTAATTAATAACGATACTAATTCCTTATTTTATTCCCTTTTTCAAATGCATTATCTTATTACTCTTTTTAATGTATTATTTTATTCCTCTTTTTAATGTACTGACTTATTTCTGCTTTTAAACTTTTTATTGCATATATATTTATTTATGCATTTATGTATTTCTTCTCTTAACTTGCACCTTTTATTTCAACATTAAAATTCTACGCATATATACATTTTTTGTAATACTTATTTATTACCTATTTTATTATTTAATTAAATGCAGGGTGTTACAGGAAATTTATATGTTTGCTCCTTGCGAGCTTTTGATTTCAGAGGCTGTGGACCGCAAAATCGCAGGTAGTTGTTCTTTATGAAATATGAAGCAATAAATACAAAGAATACCTAACTAGTTGGCGTTCGTAGATGTATGTCTCATTTACATTTACATTGATGGAAGCATGAATAAGGAGGAAAAACGTCAAATAGTTCTTATGTAGAAAATAAAAAATAGTTGCCAGGAGACCCAAAAATAATGTAAGTATCGCTGTAGGCATGAGGTTAAAGAACTCACCTCAACGAAGAAAATTGCAGTGTAACAACCCACAGTCAGAGGTGGATAGCGAGAGGCTGACATTCCACTGTTATAGGCGGGTAGGCTATGAAAGCACCAAACCGATGCCATGTTCAGAGGTGGAAAGCGAGAGGTTAACTATTGACTATCACAGGCAGGTAGGCTTTAGACGCACCAATCAGGTGCCAATAATTGTGAAGTATTCGATACGCCGAACTACTGCCAGCAGTGGTAGATTGAGGGCCGATGCCATAAGAGATGAGGAAGAAGGTTTTTTTTTGTACAGATGGTAGGGGTGTTGTGAAAGAATACATGGATCTGAAAGGAAAAGGGTCGCAGAAAGGATGTTGTGAAGGAAAACGTGGATCTAAAGGGAAAAGGGTAGTGGAACTAAAACCGAAGGCAGAAGTGTAGTAGGGTCAATTTTCTTAAGGAAACAGATAAAAAAATTGAAAGCTAAGGAAACAAAAAGTTGTGAGTTATAACGATGTCCACGTTAGCAACCTAGGTTTCCACAATTCCGTTATAGATAATAGGTATATAAGGGTGTTACACTAACTTATTTTGCTATAACCGAGTGGTCGAAATAAGAGGGCTAAAGGGGTTCACTATTTTTAGGGTGCTTTTGAATGCTCATATATACACACACACACACACATGTGTGTGTGTGTGTGTGTGTGTTTATAAATTGTATTTTCCTTTCATTTGGTTTATTTCGTTAAAAGAGTCTTTCTGCACAAATATAACATATTTTTATAGTGCATATTTTGCATTTAAACCTCTGCAGGGTGCCAAGGATAAAAATAACATTTTTTTTAATATATATTCCCATTTTATATTTAAAGTCATGTTCGCAATTATCTTTATTTACTAAATTTAATAATTGTTTGAAATAATCTAATTGATTTGTTTGGTTTTTTGTTAATTCTTCTATCAAGGAAACTAAAAGGTAATTCTTTTTTCTCTAAACCTTCTAAAGATATTATAGAATATATTGTAGAAGTTTCAAATACGTCTGAAGTTATTTCTATCAGGTCTTCTTTTACTGAATCGACTAAATTTGATTCTTTAGTGAATAAGTTATGTCTTTCAGGCAAGCAAGTCCTTTCTCATTGCATGTGAAATATGTGATCGTATTTGTGTACGCTTTTCTAGGATTATATTTACTAACATGCTTTTTTTTATTTAGATATCGTTTCTTAGCAAACATATTTTCTAATAAAAACAAAACATAATACATCAGAGAGCTTATTTATTCCAAATATGCTTTGTTTTATTTACCTATATGTATATATATATAACTCCCAATGCAATTATATAATGCTGCAAGTAAAAATAAACAACAAATATAGAATGCTGCGAATAAAAATGCAGCCAAAACCTATTATAATCCTCCGTCTTCCTATTTGGTATCAGGGCCATTAAGATTAAAGTCCAATAAAACATGAACATAAACCAACCCAATAATGTATCATAATATAAAAAGTTTGAATACTGAAACATAGAAATAAATAAACGAGTTAAAAGAATCATTTTAGTACACAAACAAAAACATAATTGTTATCTACAAAATAATGCATATCCACACACATTACAATTTGAAAATAACCATTTAAATTCTATCACAAATTTGATAACAATTATTGGAGATTCTCTCCAATCGTATAATAACAAATTTTATAAACTAGTAGAACTTATCTCTGAAAGAATGGCCTCTAGAAATAAAATACTACAACAAATACAAGATAACCAAGATTACATAAAAACCTCTTTACAAAAAATAGTTGAATTTGACCTTACAATAAGAAATTGCAATGACCAGATTTTTATTCGATATATTTTAAAACATTTAATATTATTTTAAATATTGAGTTGATAATATAAATGAATTTTTATATTAAGTTATCAATTTAATAATCGAAATACGATTTATTTTGATTATATATAATTATCGCAATATGATATATAATTGAATATGAAGATTAAAACTGTATCGGAAATGATTCAGATAATCAATATAAATTGTATGTGACTATAAACGATGATAATAGTAATTTATTACAAAGGAATTGATTATTTTTTGGTTTAAATTATATTATACTGATTTAATGTGGTTATTCTATATAGAGGACCAAATTAAATATTAGAATTTGTCCCGTTGAGTTCAGAATAGCTTCACAACCTGGTACCGATGGTCGTTGCATTAAAATAGTGGTTTGGAATGGCATGATACGGACCACGAGATATTTTGGTATATTATATTAATTAAAAACCGATTGCTTCTACCCTAAATTTTAAAAGCACAGAACATTAAATAAATGGCACATGCCTACAATTGAAAATGGCATACTCTATTCTTAGCTATTGAAGGCGACTTCGTTCTTATCTTTATTTTGAGAGCAAATCAATAGCTAGATTTGCGGTTGGGAAGTGATTGTGGTAGTCATGTTCTGTAGCAAAGTAGTGAAGTATGGAGAGTTCGATGTTTATCTCAAGTTAAGATAGAAGGTAGCAAAGTTGACTGTCGCGCCGAGAGAAGAACTCAAAGATAAGGAAGTAGCGAATTATGAAGGAGGTTCGAGCTACTCTCTGGTAAAGATCGTGTGGGTTGAAGCTGGGTTATAGGTGGATGGTTAGTTCGAGTTACGTTTTGATTTAGATAACTATTAATTGGTTGCATGGTTTATTGAGTTGGAGAATGGTTTGGATGAGGTTCAAGTTCAAACAGTAAATGGAATTGGAATGTTTGCGATGACAGCATGAAAGGAGTGGCCTCAAACCCTTTTGCTGGAGAAGACATGGAATTAAGGTAATTTTTTATTTCTAAATTCAAATTTTATAAGGGGACTGATTTATATAGTTGGTAACTAATTAAATGCATGGAATTAAATGTATAATTGGAAAATTAATTAAAGTATATAATTAATTTATATAAAGGAAATTAGTTAGTAAATAAATAAAATGTGTAGATTAATCGTTTAAGCAATTTAAGGTTTAATTTGAATTGGTTACGTGGGTAATTAATTAAATAAAATTTGTATAACTCGATAACTGAAATTTTATTAATTATTATTTTACATTTGAAAGCAGACGTATGGAGGAATTGATGTGAAACTTATATAATATTCTTCAGTGGGTATTCAATGCAAACAAAAATCATGGTAAGTAAATTCACTCTCGGGTTCTATTATAATTTATTATAATCGAATTTTATTTAATATAAATATTTATATGTTGTTTGTTGGTTGATTGGTTGCATTGCTATTTATTGTTAAATGGTGGTTGTTATATATATATATACACACACATATATATATAATAGTTATTTAGACTTGGTGTTTGTGGCTATATATATATATATATATATATATATATATATATTGGTGGTTGGATATTTCCCGCAGTACCATTAACAGATGCTTGCAGTATCATTAGCGGATGACCCTATGCTCCCTATAATATATTATAGTGTATGACCTTCTATATCGTGGTATTCTACCTTAAAGCAAGATGGGTATTATTTATGTTGGCTAACATCTGTGGATGCAGGAAAATAGGTTGGATGGATCCAACTGGATTCCTCAAAATTTATTACTGTTTGTTTTTATATATATATATACATATATATATATATATATATTATCATATATGATATGTTAGAAAACCTGTGATTTTATAATGGTGTATTTTGGATGTTTAAATATCATTGCGCTTAAATATTGATATAAAAAAATATTGTGAAAGGGAATTTGAAATTCAAAAATAGAAAATCTATTTTTTCTAAAATAGAATTTGAATTTTGAATGGGCTAGGAAATAATAACTTGTTTTGAATAATAAATACTAGCAGTTTATTTATAAATGGTGTTTATAAATGAAATGGATAATTATCATTGGATAATTGGGAAATTTAAATTCAAACGTAAATTTAAAATAAGAATTGGAAATCGTATTAAATAGAAAATGATGAAATCTATTCCAATGTTTAGAATGTAAATTTAATTGGATAATTAAATTAGATTATGCCGAATTTATAAAATGAATTATATCCAGAAATGATATTGGAATTGTATTAATTAGAAACTGAGATTTAAAATTTAATATTAAAATAGATTTTATGTAATATATAGATAAATTATAATAAATAGAACATTCCAAAATAAGATTTTGGTTTTTAAATAGATTTCGAAATGGAACTTGTTTGAATATATAAAACAAGTAAATTTATAAACGATGTTTATAAATGTAGTGAATTAATTATCAAGAGATAACTTGTAACTTTAAATTTAAATATGAATTTAAAAATAGAATTTGGAATCATTTCTAAAAGAAAACGACGATTTTTATTCCAGAATTCCGAATATATAATGAATTGAGTTTCAAATAGATTTTAGAAATAAAACTTGTTTTAGTATATAAAACAAGGAAGTTAAATTTATAAATTAAGTGAGATTAATTATCATTAGATAACTTAGAGGTTTAAATTCAAGTATGAATCTAAAAATGAATTGGAAATTGTTTCGAAGAAGGAACAACGGTTTTTTTTTCCAGAATTCGGAATATAAACTAAATTTAAATAAATCCAAAGGATTTATAATTAGAATTCGATTTTTATTTATTTTATAAAAATATTTTTCTCCAAGGGGAGTGGAATTTATTATAGAAGATTGAGTTACAAATAATTTATAACTGAATTATGGAATACTCAACGATTAGGGATAATTGAGAGTATTAAGTTAGATTTGGTGAATTAAATGAATTTATATTAAAAATATTTAAGAAATGGAATTGAAGTTTATATAATAAATGAAGTTCAATGTTTATATTTAAATTTAATTAAATTAAAATGAACTTCAATTTAGTATATAGAACTCAATTTAAGTCGAAGTGTTTGAAACAAGAATTGTCAGGACTGATTGAATAATAGGTCTCTAATGGAAGAGAAAAATCTGGATTTCATCTTAAAGATTTTGTTTTATGTCAAAATCAAATTTCCCGAGAAACCATGCCATAACCATTATTAAACCATAATGGTTTATTCAAATTCATAAAAGTATTCTAAGCAAATAAAATATGGATTATCATTATAAAAATCCAGACTCGAGTTGTAAAATAAATATGAACTCAAGTGGAGTAAATGAAATGATTTTTGGGAACAAAAATCAGATTTTAAATTATTGACTGAAGTTAACTAATTAGAAAAATAATTAGGGTCAAATTTAATTTTGGTTAAGTGAATTGATTCGGTGAATTAAAAATAGGGAATTAAATATGGAAACTTGAGTTAAAAATTGGGAATCGAATATGTAACACCCCGTAATTCTGTTAATATTAATATTCAAAAATTAAAGAATAACTAATCTCAGACATTTGAATTGTGGGAAACAGGTTGCGCCATTGTGTTCGTCTCGGAATTCTGGTTGAAATAGAGTTCGAGTTTGCGTGAATTGGACTTCGTATGAAGAAGTTATGGCCATCGAAAGTTTCAGAAAATTCAAAACAGATTTCAAAAAATTCAAAATTCGAAATTCGAAGTCAAACAGGCTAGGCAGGAAATTTCCCGCCCAGCACCCCAGGTCGACTGGGGAGTCGACTAGGCAGTCGACACCCCCTCAGGCCGACTGGGGAGTCGACTGGGCAGTCGACCTGGGTGTCGACCTGGTCCAGTCGGCTAGGGTTTGACTGAGCCCAATCTTGAGCTGCTGATGTGTCTTTAGGGCTGAGTTGGCAAATTAAACGGTTCAGGTTAGTTCTGAGTTGATCTGACGGCCTAAATAAATCCTAAACTCTATATATACACAGGTAGTCTCTCACTCTAATTCACATGAAAAATAGAATAGCCACCATCATACCGCCGCCATGGAACTCAGTGTAGCCGCCGCCAACTAAGAAGGAAGAAAGCTAATCAAAACCCTAATTCTATTCAACTCTAAAGCAAATCAAGACTCTCTTTCTTTTCTAATTGTGAGTATGAAGATCTAAACAAGATTATTAGCAAATTAATTAGATTAAGATGTGACATGGATCATAAGAAAATGATGTGAATTGTCATATATGTTGTTGTAAACCTTATGCTATCATGTATGTTGTAAATACTATGTTATGTGATGATGATATCCTATATGTTGTAAATCATGCTATGATGATATTGTATAGGTTGTAATTTTCTATGCTAATTTGTGATAAATCATACATGTTAAAAAGTCATGATGTTATTATCTATGCTAATTAGTTCATGTTAATCAAATCATAATGTTGATATTATTTGGGCTATGTTGATCTATATGACAAATCATGTATGCAAGTTTAGATTGATTAGTATGTATAATCTCACATATCCTATGACATCTATTTAGATCTAGAATTATGACATCTATTTAGATCTAGAATTATGCTATGACATGTGTGAGTTCTTGTGTTAGATGCTAGTTCACACCATCATTATGTTGCATAAACCACATATGCAAATTTATACATGAATTTGGGTTATGATCATATTATGTAGGTTGTGACATTTAACCAAACAAGTTGACACCTTAGATCCATGACATGTGTAGTTTTATGCAAGTTTCACCCCTATTATGATTAGATCTATTTTATTTGTTGTGATAATTTATCTTTGTGCTATGAGTTAGACTATTCGAGTCTAACGTCTATTTTGCGTTGAATAAGCGAACATATAACGTGGGGTAGGGGTAATATTAAGGATTTAATATTAAGAAATTGGGGTGCAATTGATATGATTTTGCATACCGTAAGTGGATGCCCATAATTGAGTCAATTATGGACATCATTAAAATTGGAATTAATTAATGATTTGAATAGGGATATATTTAAAACTGGGGTAAAAGATTAAAAGTGTTAATCAATGCTTACGACACGAGGTTGGACTCGTTTGTGACGTAAAACTGCCTGGATCCGCCCGACAAATCTAGTAGTCACAAATGTCAGCCCAATGTGAGAGGTCCTAGGCCCAAACTAAAGCATAACAGTTGTAAAGACACGAGGTTAGACTCTTTTATGGTATAAGACTGCCCGGACCCGCCCGGCGAATCCAGCTGCCATAAATGCCAGTCTAATGTGAGAGGTCTTTATGAGGTTATGGCCTGATTGAATTAAGAAATACTTAACTAGATAAACATGTAAGGTGGGACATGGGGGTTAAGTAGGTGCCTTGGGTGGCATGAGGAATCTAGTGAGTGCGTTTAGTGGCATTTGAAATACGATTAGTAAGACTTAACCAAACACACATGTAAATGAACATGACTAAGAGGGTTAAGTGGGATATACTAGTGAGGACAAGCTTAGGTGGATATCTTGTGGGGGCCCATTTCAACCAGTAACCCAAACATATCTTTGTGGGCTCAACCCAAGTTGAGGACGGGACACGCATACTAGGCTTGAATATAAGAGGCCAAACGTGGTAGCGGTGGCAACACAAGTCCAACGGGTTTCATATGCGTGTGTGGACCCGGGCTGGTAGGTAAGACGTTGTTGCATCGTGTAGGTATAAGCCGTGCATTCTCAAGTTGTATCGGGTTGCCACTTTAGGGGAGTAATACACCCCAGTGTGGGGCTAGCACGGGTATCTACGAGTAGGTAGCCGATCGAAAGTGGGAAGTGGGGTACACCTAGAGGAGATAGGGGCAGGCTGCACCTATGTAGTCAGCTAGGGGTACACGAAGCTATTTATATAAAATTTCTAAGTGAAGCAAGCAGGATCAACCTTTAGGGTGACTGGTGTGGTGCAGTGAAGTAATTATTCGTTAGTTATTAGGTGTGCCTTTAACGTTATCTTTATCTTCTCTTCCATACCCAAAAGTTCATAGACATTTCCTTATTTTCCAGCTTGTGCCTCAGTCTAATTATTTTGACAATAGTATTGTTAGAATTATCATATTCGTCAGACTTTATGTCTGACCCCCTCTATTTCTATCCTTTTCCCCCCACCAGGTCCTAAGGGTGGGCCCAGCTCTAGTGGAGTTTGATTGGATTGCTTATTCTCTCTTTGGAAAGCTTGGACAGCTGAAGTAAAGTCCAGCTTGTTATCTTCTTTAATGGCTATTTATGTAATGGGATTATGTATTTTGTTTTATCAAGATGGATATTGTACTTGACTTTGATTTATGGTTTTTATGATGTAACAAACATGTTTAACTTCCGCTGCAATGAAATAAAGTTTTAGATTTCCAAGTACTACTTATTATCTGTCTTGTTGTAATTTTTCTGTTCTATATTCACTTAAAACCTCCATGGAAGTTAATGCATTCCCTTTGTGAGTGACATTAATGGACGTGGGGTGTTACATGTGGTATCAGAGCTTAAGGTTACCAGAACAGATATATTTTTTTAGAAAAACTATTTTTCTAAAGTATTTTTGGAAGAAGTGTTTTCAAAAACATGTCTTGATGAGTAATTTAAAGAGAAAAGTTTTTATGAAAAACATAATCCCCAATAGCCATATATCATTATCTTTCGAATTCTCCATTTTGAATCTTTCCTTTTTCGTTTCAGCATGGCTGAAGATCTTAACCTTCCGGATGGTGTAACGATACCAGGATGGTATAGGAGGTTATTAGAGGCTAGGGCCGCTGCAGGTCCAGCCAATGTTCCTCCACCACCAGTTGCACCCACTCCTCCTCCTCCTCCTCGCGTAGATACTTTTTCAAAGACATGCAAGGAATTTAAGGCTATGGGTGGAAAACCTTTTCAAGGGTCAGAAACGTTTGTGGAGGCTAGAGATTGGCTTAAGGAGGTGGAAGAATTGCTAGAAATCTTTGAAGTAGAAGAAGGGAGGAAAGTCAAATTAGCAGCTTGGTTAATGAAGGGAAAGGCCTCGTTTTGGTGGGAGGTCACTAATGGGGAGCGTCCTGTTGATTCTTGGGCGGATTTCAGACGTAGGTTTGAGGCAAAGTTTCTCTCAAGGGCAGAAGAAAATCTATATATGGAAAGGTTCTTGACATTGAAGCAAGGAAGCTCATCAGTGAAAGAATATGTCAACAAATTTAATCAGTTAGCAAGGTTTGGCTTGGACTTAGTGAACACGCCGGAGAAGAAGGCTCTGAGGTTCGTTAATGGCTTGAATGAGCCGTTGCAAGGGTTGGCTATGACCCACATCCCTATGGGGGCCACCTTTGAGAAGCTAGTAGACATGGCACTCATGCACGAGGAGAAAGGCGCTAATGCTAATAAGGTACCCGAGAAGAAAGGGTATCAGAAGAAACCACAACAGCAAAACAAGAAGTGAGGTAAAGACAATAATGGTAAAGGAAAGAAAAGATGCTTCAACTGTGGGACACCAGGCCATCTCAGCAAGGATTGCAGAAAGAAAAAGAAGACTGGCTTTTTTCACTGTGGTGAAGCGGGACATCTAGTGAAGGACTGCCCAAAGAAGGGGCAGAGTGCAGGGTCTACCTCGGGAGGACAGGTGCAGGCTCTTATGGCACCAAGGCAGACAAGGGGACAAGTTCAGGCTCTCGCGGTCCCACCGCTGCAAGAACGAGGTAGAACCATTTCTGTTGAAAGCTTAGTTTTTCTGTTTGATCATCCTGTCCGTACCATATTCGATTCGGGCGCATCACATTCGTTTATCTCTACATCATTAGTTGAATCAATGCACTTAAACACTAGTTTAGTAGAGGATCCCTTAGTTGTTTCGAATCCAATTGGGGGCTCAGCTTATTTGTCCATGATGTGTTTGGATTTGAAAATTTCTATACATAGCGTTGAGTTTAGATGTGATTCTTATGTGTTGGGCTTCACGGCCTATGGGCTAATTTTAGGAATGGATTGGTTATCCAGAAATGGGGCCGTTCTTGATTGTGAAAGGAGAGTAGTTAGGCTCGTGACTCGCCTTGGCAACACTCTCGAAATCTTTTGTAATCCCATAAATTCTGTTATGCTAAGTTATTTAGAATCGCTTGACGCGTCTGAGGAAAATCTACGATGTGTTAGACTGGTCCGAGAATACTCGGATGTGTTTGAGGAGGTGAAGGGCTTGCCTCCGAAACGGGAGATAGATTTTCGAATATATCTTGTGGATAATGCAAAACCAGTATCTTTGCCAGTACGCCACATGGCTCCACGTGAAAGGAGGGAACTCAATAAGCAAGTGAAGGAGTTGCTTGAGAAGGGGTTCATAAGACGAAGTATATCGGAGTGGGGTGCTCCAGTAGTATTTGCCACGAAGGCGGATGGGTCCCTTAGACTTTGTGTGGACTATAGAGAACTTAATAAGCTTACTAAGAAAAACAGACACCCACTACCGAGGATTGATGATCTCTTCGATCAGTTAGTTGGCGCCTCAATGTTTTCGCAGTTGGACTTAGCCACTGGATTCCATCAGTTGAGAGTGGCTGAGGATAGCATAGACAAGACTGCCTTTAGGACTCTGTACGGTTTCTATGAATGGCTAGTGATGCCCTTCGGTTTGACAAACGCCCCCGCATACTTTGTTGATTTGATGAGTTGGGTGTTTAGGGAGCACCTTAATAAATTCGTGGTGGTCTTTGTAAACGACATCTTGATCTTTTCTAAGAATGAAGAAGAGCATGCCCTACATCTTAGGGAAGTGTTGGAGACTCTACGAGCGCATAACCTTAAAGCTAAATTTACTAAGTGTCACTTCTGGAGAGAGGAAGTGCGATTCTTAGGGCACGTGGTTTCCAAATAAGGGATAGATGTGGATCCCGCGATGGTGGTGGCCATCCAAGATTGGAAGGTCCCTAAAAATGCCACCGAAGTAAGGAGTTTCTTGGGGTTGGCTGGCTACTATAGGAAGTTTATCAAAGACTTCGCAAAGATATCAACTCCATTAACACGTTTGACGACGAAGAACCTAGGCTTCGCGTGGGACGTAGATTGTGATGATGCGTTCCAACGTTTAAAGAGAGCTTTGACCACAGCTCCAGTCTTAGTGCTGCCAGACGGGAGTAAGCCATTTACTGTTTATACCGATGCTTGTGGGACAGGTCTAGGTGTAGTCTTAATGCAAGAGGGTAGGGTAATAGCCGATGGTGGGAGGCAGTTAAGGGTGCATGAGAAGAATTACCCCACGCATGACCTAGAGTTGGCCGCTATTGTTTTCGCGCTTAAGTCTTGGCGCCATTATCTTCTTGGCGAGAAATTCAAATTATTCCCTGATCACAAATTGTTAAAATACTTATTCTCTCAGAAGGACTTGAACTTAAGGCAGCAAAGGTGGATGGAGTTCTTAGCATCCTACGACTTTAAGATAGCATATACCCCTGGCAAGGGTAACGTGGTGGCAGATGCCTTAAGTAGGAAAAGGCTGTCCTTGAGTCCGTTGTTTGTTGAGCGGCGAAACTTAGAATTCATCTCTATGTTTGACTTTAGACCTTCCGTTGACTTTGTACCCGGTTGCTAGCATCCTTGGAGGTCAGACCTACGCTTTTGGGACGGATTGGTGAGGCACAGCGAGACGACCCACAGTTGGTTGAGTTAGTAGAAAAGCTCAAAAGAGGGGAATCATCAAGCCATCTCCGTAGGTATACCCTAGATGATAAGGGTTGGTTACGTAGGGATAGTAGACTTTGTGTACCTCGAGACGAAGGTTTGAGGAAGGCTATTCTTGACGAAGCACATCATTCGAAGATGACCATTCATCCCGGCGGGGACAAGATGTACAAAGACATGAAGCGAGTTTTCTTTTGGGCCGGTATGAAGAGGGATGTGGCCGAGTATGTCGCCAGATGCTTGGTGTGCCAACAAGTAAAAGCGGAGCAAAAGAAACCCGGTGGGTTGCTTCACCCATTGGAGGTTCCACTATGGAAGTGGGAAAGTGTCTCGATGGATTTGGTAGATGGGTTACCAAGATCAAGGAAGGGTAATACGGGGATTTGGGTTATAGTAGATAGACATACTAAAAGCCCCCATTTCATTCCCGTGAAGAGTAAGAGGACTGCTCCATGGTTAGATTCTGTATACGTTCGAGAGATAGTTCGTTTGCATGGTGTTCCTTCTAACATAGTAAGCGACCGTGATCCTATCTTCACTAGCGAATTGTGGAAGAGCTTGCAAGAGGCGGTAGGGACTCAGTTATGTTCGAGCACCGCGTATCATCCTCAGACGGACGGCCAAACCGAGAGGGTGAATCATATTCTAGAGGACCTTTTGAGGCTATATATCCTAGAATTTGGGGGTACGTGGGAAGAGCATCTTCCGTTGGTAGAGTTCGCATATAATTATAGCTTTCAGTCCAGCATTGGCATGGCACCTTTTGAAGCTCTTTATGGACGACCTTGTCATTCACCTACTTGTTGGTGGGAATCTACGGATAAGATCTTACTTGGGCCCGATATGATTAGAGAGACTTCGGAAAAGATCGACTTGATTCGAAGGAGGATGAAGACGGCGCAAGATAGGCAGAAATCTTATGCAGACAAAAGGAGGACAGATCTTGAGTTTGATGTTGGGGACATGGTCTTTATCAAAGTGTCTCCATTACGGAATGTTGTTCGCTTTGGGTCCTTTGGTAAATTAGCACCAAGGTTTGTAGGGCCGTTTCCTATTAAGGAGAAGATTGGACAAATGGCGTATAGAGTGGAGTTGCCTGAGAGACTTAGTGGTGTACACGACATATTCCATGTGTCACATTTGAGGAAGTGCTTGCACGAGACCGCGGAAGTGGTAGAGCCGAACTTGCTTAGAGAGGTGGAGATAGAGCGTGATGCGACGATTCGACGAGCTCCTACATGCATTCTTGGGTCGGAGATCTAGAAGTTGAGGAATCGAGAGGTCAGACTAGTCAAAGTGCAATGGGGAGATGATGAGAGCAACGCTACTTGGGAGACAGAAGCGAAGATGCGTTCATTGTACCCTTTTCTTTTTGAGGGTATGTCCTTTAATTTCTCCTTTATCGCTTAGCTTGTACTTATCTTATCTTTAGTATGTCCTCTCGCTAGTATCTTTAACCTTTAGTTAGGATAATCCTATGGTTGAAACATGTGCTTGAGACATGTTATGTATGATGGATGAAAAGTGGATGCAAATGTTTGCTAGTGGTTGCTCGTGGACGCATATACACACACTATTAGGTCTAGATCGGCTCAGTCACTTCATATTGCATATATATGGATGTATTTAGTAAAATGGATGTATGAGGATTTTTTTATCATATGGATGCTGCATTCAGATGATGATTGTGCACGCATATAGAGATAATAAGTAGCATTAAGGAACTTTTGCATACATAATGGACGCATGGCACTATCATGATCTGCATTAAGGAGGTCAACTGAATCAGTGGACCGCCTGATTTTGCATTAGATATGGACATATACACACACTATGCATTTAAACATGAAAGCATTAGAAGTCTATAAGGGCAATGGATGCCTGTGTTTGATGGTTGAGTAGATGGACGATTGGATGTTAGGATATACATTCTTCTTGACTTGAAGATTTCAGGGTCGAAATCCTTTAAGGAGGGGAGAATGTAACACCCCGTAATTCAGTTAATATAAATATTCGCAAATTAAAGAATAACTAATCTCAGACATGAGAATTGTGGGAAACGGGTTACGCCGTTATGTTCGTCTCGGAATTCTGGTTGAAATAGAGTCCGAGTTTGCGTGAACTGGACTTCGTATGAAGAAGTTATGGCCATCAGAAGTTTCAGAAAATTCAAAACAGATTTCAGAAAATTTAAAATTCAAAATTCGAAGTCAAACAGGCTAGGCGGGAAATTTCCCGCCTAGCACCCCAGGTCGACTGGGAGTCGACTGGGCAGTCGACACCCCCCCAGGTCGACTAGGGAGTCGACTGGGCAGTCGACCTGGGTGTCGACCTGGTCCAGTCGGCTAGGGTTTGACTGAGCCCAATCTTGAGCTGCTGATGTGTCTTTAGGGCTGAGTTGGCAAATTAAACGGTTCAGGCTAGTTCTGAGTTGATCTGACGGCCTAAATAAATCCTAAACTCTATATATACATAGGTAGTCTCTCACTCTAATTCACATGAAAAATAGAATAGCCACCGTCATACCGCCGCCATGGAACTCAGTGTAGCCGTCGCCAACTAAGAAGGAAGAAAGCTAATCAAAACCCTAATTCTACTCAACTCTAAAGCAAATCAAGACTCTCTTTCTTTTATAATTGTGAGTATGATGATCTTAACAAGATTATTAGCAAATTAGTTAGATTAAGATGTGATATGGATCATAAGAAAATGATGTGAATTGTCATATATGTTGTTGTAAACCTTATGCTATCATGTATGTTGTAAATCCTATGTTATGTGATGATGATATCCTATATGTTGTAAATCATGCTATGATGATATTGTATAGGTTGTAATTTTCTATGCTAAGTTGTGATAAATCGTACATGTTAAAAAGTCATGATGTTATTATCTATGCTAATTAGTTCATGTTAATCAAATCATAATGTTGATATTATTTAGGCTATGTTGATCTATATGACAAATCATGTATGCAAGTTTAGATTGATTAGTATGTATAATCTCACATATCCTATGACATCTATTTAGATCTAGAATTATGACATCTGTTTAGATCTAGAATTATGCTATGACATGTGTGAGTTCTTGTGTTAGATGCTAGTTCACACCATCATTATGTTGCATAAACCACATATGCAAATTTATACATGAATTTGGGTTATGATCATATTATGTAGGTTGTGACATTTAACCAAACAAGTTGACACCTTTAGATCCATGACACGTGTAGTTTTATGCAAGTTTCACCCCTATTATGATTAGATCTATTTTATTTGTTGTGATAATTTATCTTTGTGCTATGAGTTAGACTATTCGAGTCTAACGTCTATTTTGCGTTGAATAAGCGAACGTATAACGTGGGGTAGGGGTAATATTAAGGATTTAATATTAAGAAATTGGGGTGCAATTGATATGATTTTGCATACCGTAAGTGGATGCCCATAATTGAGTCAATTATGGACATCATTAAAATTGGAATTAATTAATGATTTGAATAGGGATATATTTAAAACTGGGGTAAAAGATTAAAAGTGTTAATCAATGCTTTGGACACGAGGTTGGACTCGTTTGTGACGTAAAACTGCCCGGACCCGCCCGGCAAATCCAGTAGTCACAAATGTCAGCCCAATGTGAGAGGTCCTAGGCCCAAACTAAAGCATAACAGTTGTAAAGACATGAGGTTAGACTATTTTATGGTATAAGACTGCCCGGACCCGCCCGGCGAATCCAGCTGCCATAAATGCCAGTCTAATGTGAGAGGTCTTTATGAGGTTATGGCCTGAATGAATTAAGAAATACTTAACCAGATTAACATGTAAGGTGGGACATGGGGGTTAAGTAGGTGCCTTGGGTGGCATGAGGAATCTAGTGAGTGCCTTTAGTGGCATTTGAAATACGATTAGTAAGACTTAACCAAACACACATGTAAATGAACATGACTAAGAGGGTTAAGTGGGATATACTAGTGGGGATAAGCTTAGGTGGATAGCTTATGGGGGCCCATTTCAACCATTAACCCAAACGTATCTTTGTGGGCTCGACCCAAGTCGAGGACGAGACACGCATACTGGGCTTGACTATACGAGGCCAAACGGGGTAGCGGTGGCAACGCAAGTCCAACGGGTTTCATATGCGTGTGTGGACCCGGGCTGGTAGGTAAGACGTTGTTGCATCGTGTAGGTATAAGCCGTGCATTCTCAAGTTGTATCGGGTTGCCACTTTAGGGGAGTGATACACCCTACTGTGGGGCCAGCACGGGTATCTACGAGTAGGGAGCCGATCGAAAGTGGGTAGTGGGGTACACCTAGCGGAGATAGGGGCAGGCGGCACCTATGTAGTCAGCTAGGGGTACACGAAGCTATTTGTATAAAATTTCTAAGTGAAGCAAGTGGGATCAACCTTTAGGATGACTGGTGTGGTGCAGTGTAGTAATTATTCGTTAGTAATTAAGTGTGCCTTTAACGTTATCTTTATCTGCTCTTCCATACCCAATAGTTCATAGACATTTCCTTATTTTCCAGCTTGTGCCTCAGTCTAATTATTTTGATAATAGTATTGTTAGAATTATCATACTCGTCAGACTTTATGTCTGACCCCCTCTATTCCTATCCTTTTCTCCCCACCAGGTCCTAACGGTGGGACCAGCTCTAGCGGAGTTTGATTGGATTGCTTATTCTCTCTTTGGAAAGCTTGGACCGTTGAAGTAAAGTCCAGCTTGTAATCTTCTTTAATGGCTATTTATGTAATGGGATTATGTATTTTGTTTTATCAAGATAGATATTGTACTTGACTCTGATTTATGGTTTTTATGATGTAACAAACATGTTTAACTTCCGCTGCAATGAAATAAAGTTTTAGATTTCCAAGTACTACTTATTATCTGTCTTGTTGTAATTTTTATGTTCTATATTCACTTAAAACCTCCATGGAAGTTAATGCATTCCCTTTGTGAGTGACATTAATGGACGTGGGGTGTTACATGTGGTATCAGAGCTTAAGGTTACCAGAACAGATAATTTTTTTTAGAAAAACTACTTTTCTAAAGTATTTTTGGAAGAAGTGTTTTCAAAAACATGTCTTGATGAGTAATTTAAAGAGAAAAGTTTTTATGAAAAACATAATCCCCAATAGCCATATATCATTATCTTTCGAATTCTCCATTTTGAATCTTTCCTTTTTCGTTTCAGCATGGCTGAAGATCTTAACCTTCCGGATGGTGTAACGATACCAAAATGGTATAGGAGGTTATTAGAGGCTAGGGCCGCTGCAGGTCCAGCCAATGTTCCTCCACCACCAGTTGCACCCGCTCCTCCTCCTCCTCCTCGCGTAGATACTTTTGCAAAGACGTGCAAGGAATTTAAGGCTATGGGTGGAAAACCTTTTCAAGGGTCAGAAACGTTTGTGGAGGCTAGAGATTGGCTTATGGAGGTGGAAGAATTGCTAGAAATCTTTGAAGTAGAAGAAGGGAGGAAAGTCAAATTAGCAGCTTGGTTAATGAAGGGAGAGGCCTCGTTTTGGTGGGAGGTCACTAATGGGGAGCGTCCTGTTGATTCTTGGGCGGATTTCAGACGTAGGTTTGAGGCAAAGTTTCTCTCAAGGGCAGAAGAGAATTTATATATGGAAAGGTTCTTGACATTGAAGCAAGGTAGCTCATCAGTGAAAGAATATGTCAACAAATTTAATCAGTTAGCAATGTTTGGCTTGGACTTAGTGAACACGCCGGAGAAGAAGGCTCTGAGGTTTGTTAATGGCTTGAATGAGCCGTTGCAAGGGTTGGCTATGACCCACATCCCTATGGGGGCCACCTTTGAGAAGCTAGTAGACATGGCACTCATGCACGAGGAGAAAGGCGTTAATGCTAATAAGGTACCCGAGAAGAAAGGGGATCAGAAGAAACCACAATAGCAAAACAAGAAGGGTGGTAAAGACAATAATGGCAAAGGAAAGAAAGGATGCTTCAACTGTGGGACACCAGGCCATCTCAGCAAGGATTGCAGAAAGAAAAAGAAGACTGGCTGTTTTCACTGTGGTGAAGCGGGACATCTAGTGAAGGACTGCCCAAAGAAGGGGTAGAGGGCAGTGTCTACCTCGGGAGGACAGGTGCAGGCTCTTATGGCACCAGGGCAGGTAAGGGGACAAGTTCAGGCTCTCGCGGTCCCACTGCTGCAAGAACGAGGTAGAACCATTTCTGTTGAAAGCTTAGTTTTTCTGTTTGATCATCCTGTCCGTACCTTATTCGATTCGGGTGCATCACATTCGTTTATCTCTACATCATTAGTTGAATCAATGCACTTAAACACCAGTTTAGTAGAGGATCCCTTAGTTTTTTCGAATCCAATTGGGGGCTCAGCTTATTTGTCCATGATGTGTTTGGATTTGAAAATTTCTATACTTAGCGTTGAGTTTAGATGTGATGCTTATGTGTTGGGCTTCACGGGCTATGGGCTAATTTTAGGAATGGATTGGTTATCCAGAAATGGGGCCGTTCTTGATTGTAAAAGGAGAGTAGTTAGGCTCATGACTCGCCTTGGCAACACTCTCGAAATCTTTTGTAATCCCATAAATTCTGTTATGCTAAGTTATTTAGAATCGCTTGACGCGTCTGAGGAAAATCTACGATGTGTTAGAGTGGTCCGAGAATACTCGGATGTGTTTGAGGAGGTGAAGGGCTTGCCTCCGAAGCGGGAGATAGATTTTCGAATATATCTTGTGGATAATGCAAAACCAGTATCTTTGCCAGTACGCCACATGGCTCCACGTGAAAGGAGGGAACTCAATAAGCAAGTGAAGGAGTTGCTTGAGAAGGGGTTCATAAGACAAAGTATATCGGAGTGGGGTGCTCCAGTAGTATTTGCCACGAAGGCGGATGGGTCCCTTAGACTTTGTGTGGACTATAGAGAACTTAATAAGCTTACTAAGAAAAACAGACACCCACTACCGAGGATTGATGATCTCTTCGATCAGTTAGTTGGCGCCTCAATGTTTTTGCAATTGGATTTAGCCACTGGATTCAATCAGTTGAGAGTGGCTGAGGATAGCATAGACAAGACTGCCTTTAGGACTCCGTACGGTTTCTATGAATGGCTAGTGATGCCCTTCGGTTTGACAAACGCCCCCGCATACTTTGTTGATTTGATGAGTAGGGTGTTAAGGGAGTACCTTAATAAATTTGTGGTGGTCTTTGTAAACGACATCTTGATCTTTTCTAAGAATGAAGAAGAGCATGCCCTACATCTTAGGGAAGTGTTGGAGACTCTACGAGCGCATAACCTTAAAGCTAAATTTACTAAGTGTCACTTCTAGAGAGAGGAAGTGCGATTCTTAGGGCACGTGGTTTCCAAATAAGGGATAACTGTGGATCCCGCGAAGGTGGTGGCCATCCAAGATTGGAAGGTCCCTAAAAATGCCACCGAAGTAAGGAGTTTCTTGGGGTTGGCTGGCTACTATAGGAAGTTTATCAACGACTTTGCAAAGATATCAGCTCCATTAACACGTTTGACGAAGAAGAACCTAGACTTCGCGTGGGACGTAGATTGTGATGATGCGTTCCAACGTTTAAAGAGAGCTTTGACCACAGCTCCAGTCTTAGTGCTGCCAGACGGGAGTAAGCCATTTACTGTTTATACCGATGCTTGTGGGACAGGTCTAGGCGTAGTCTTAATTCAAGAGGGTAGGGTAATAGCCTATGGTAGGAGGCAGTTAAGGGTGCATGAGAAGAATTACCCCACGCATGACCTAGAGTTGACCGCTATTGTTTTCGCGCTTAAGTCTTGGCACCATTATCTTCTTGGCGAGAAATTCAAATTATTCACTGATCACAAATCGTTAAAATACTTATTCTCTCAGAAGGACTTGAACTTAAGGCAGCAAAGGTGGATGGAGTTCTTAGCATCCTACGACTTCGAGATAGCATATACCCTTGGCAAGGGTAACGTGGCGGCAGATGCCTTAAGTAGGAAAAGGCTATCCTTGAGTCCGTTGTTTGTTGAGCGGCGAAACTTAGAATTCATCTCTATGTTTGACTTTAGACCTTCCGTTGACTTTGTACCCGGTTGCTAGCATCCTTGGAGGTCAGACCTACGCTTTTGGGACGGATTGGTGAGGCACAGCGAGACGACCCACAGTTGGTTGAGTTAGTAGAAAAGCTCAAAAGAGGGGAATCATCAAGCCATCTCCGTAGGTATACCCTAGATGATAGGGGTTGGTTACGTAGGGATAGTAGACTTTGTGTACCTCGAGACGAAGGTTTGAGGAAGGCTATTCATGACGAAGCACATCATTCGAAGATGACCATTCATCCCGGCGAGGACAAGATGTACAAAGACATGAAGTGAGTTTTCTTTTGGGCCGGTATGAAGAGGGATGTGGCCGAGTATGTCGCCAGATGCTTGGTGTGCCAACAAGTAAAAGCGGAGCAAAAGAAACCCGGTGGGTTGCTTCACCCATTGGAGGTTCCACTATGGAAGTGGGAAAGTGTCTCGATGGATTTTGTAGATGGGTTACCAAGATCAAGGAAGGGTAATACGGGGATTTGGGTTATAGTAGATAGACTTACTAAAAGCGCCCATTTCATTCCCGTGAAGAGTAAGAGGACTGCTCCATGGTTAGATTTTGTATACGTTCGAGAGATAGTTCGTTTGCATGGTGTTCCATCTAACATAGTAAGCGACCGTGATCCTATTTTCACTAGCGAATTTTGGAAGAGCTTGCAAGAGGCGGTAGGGACTCAGTTATGTTTGAGCACCGCGTATCATCCTCAAACGGACGGCCAAACCGAGAGGGTGAATCGTATTCTAGAAGACCTTTTGAGGCTATGTATCCTAGACTTTGGGGGTACGTGGGAAGAGCATCTTCCGTTGGTAGAGTTCGCATATAATAATAGCTTTCAGTCCAGCATTGGCATGGCACCTTTTGAAGCTCTTTATGGATGACCTTGTCGTTCACCTACATGTTGGTGGGAATCTACGGATAAGATCTTACTTGGGCCCGATATGATTAGAGAGACTTCAGAAAAGATCGACTTGATTCGAAGGAGGATGAAGACGGCGCAAGATAGGTAGAAATCTTATGCAGAGAAAAGGAGGACAGATCATGAGTTTGATGTTGGGCACATGGTCTTTATCAAAGTGTCTCCATTACGGAATGTTGTTCGCTTTGGGTCCTTTGGGAAATTAGCACCAAGGTTTGTAGGGTCGTTTCCTATTAAGGAGAAGATTGGACAGATGGCGTATAGAGTGGAGTTGCCTGAGAGACTTAGTGGTGTACACGACATATTCCATGTGTCACATTTGAGGAAGTGCTTGCCCAAGACCGCGGAAGTGGTAGAGCCGAACTTGCTTAGAGAGGTGTAGATTGAGCGTGATGCGACGATTCGACGAGCTCCTACATGCATTCTTGGGTCGGAGATCAAGAAGTTGAGGAATCGAGAGGTCAGACTAGTCAAAGTGCAATGGGGAGATGATGAGAGCAACGCTACTTGGGAGACAGAAGCGAAGATGCGTTCATTGTACCCTTTTCTTTTTGAGGGTATGTCCTTTAATTTTTCCTTTATCGCTTAGCTTGTACTTATCTTATCTTTAGTATGTCCTCTCGCTAGTATCTTTAACCTTTAGTTAGGATAATCCTATGGTTGAAACATGTGCCTGAGACATGTTATGTATGATGGATGCAAAGTGGATGCAAATGTTTGCTAGTGGTTGCTCGTGAACGCATATACACACACTACTAGGCACTAGATCGGCTCAGTCACTTCATATTGCATATTGCATATATATGGATGTATTTAGTAAAATGGATGTATGAGGATTTTTTTATCATATGGATGCTGCATTCAGATGATGATTGTTCACGTATATAGAGATAATAAGTAGCATTAAGGAACTTTTGCATACATAATGGACGCATGGCACTATCATGATCTGCATTAAGGAGGTCAACTGAATCAGTGGACCGCCTGATTTTGCATTAGATATGGACATATACACACACTGTGCATTTAAACATGAAAGCATTAGAAGTCTATAAGGACAATGGATGCCTATGTTTGATGGTTGAGTAGATGGACGATTGGATGTTGGGATATACATTCTTCTTGACTTGAAGATTTCGGGGTCGAAATCCTTTAAGGTGGGGAGAATGTAACACCCCGTAATTCAGTTAATATTAATATTCACAAATTAAAGAATAACTAATCTCAGACGTGAGAATTGTGGGAAACGGGTTGCGCCATTGTGTTTGTCTCGGAATTCTGGTTGAAATAGAGTCCGAGTTTTCGTGAATTGGACTTCGTATGAAGAAGTTATGGCCATCGGAAGTTTCAGAAAATTCAAAACAGATTTCAGAAAATTTAAAATTCAAAATTTGAAGTCAAACAGGCTAGGCAGGAAATTTCCCGCCCAGCACCCCAGGTCGACTGGTAGTCGACTGGGCAGTCGACACCCCCCCCCCCCCCCAGGTCGACTGGGCAGTCGACCTGGGTGTCGACCTGGTACAGTCGGCTAGGGTTTGACTGAGCCCAATCTTGAGCTGCTGATGTGTCTTTAGGGTTGAGTTGGCAAATTAAACGGTTCAGGTTAGTTCTGAGTTGATCTGACGGCCTAAATAAATCCTAAACTCTATATATACATAGGTAGTCTCTCACTCTAATTCACATGAAAAATAGAATAGCCACCGTCATACCGCCGCCATGGAACTCAGTGTAGCCGCCGCCAACTGAGAAGGAAGAAAGCTAATCAAAACCCTAATTCTACTCAACTCTAAAGCAAATCAAGACTCTCTTTCTTTTCTAATTGTGAGTATGATGATCTTAACAAGATTATTAGCAAATTAATTAGATTAAGATGTGATATGGATCATAAGAAAATGATGTGAATTGTCATATATGTTGTTGTAAACCTTATGCTATCATGTATGTTGTAAATCCTATGTTATGTGATGATGATATCCTATATGTTGTAAATCATGCTATGATGATATTGTATAGGTTGTAATTTTCTATGCTAAGTTGTGATAAATCATACATGTTAAAAAGTCATGATGTTATTATCTATGCTAATTAGTTCATGTTAATCAAATCATAATGTTGATATTATTTGGGCTATGTTGATCTATATGACAAATCATGTATGCAAGTTTAGATTGATTAGTATGTATAATTTCACATATCCTATGACATCTATTTAGATCTAGAATTATGACATCTATTTAGATCTAGAATTATGCTATGACATGTGTGAGTTCTTGTGTTAGATGCTAGTTCACACCATCATTATGTTGCATAAACCACATATGCAAATTTATACATGAATTTGGGTTATGATCATATTATGTAGGTTGTGACATTTAACCAAACAAGTTGACACCTTTAGATCCATGACATGTGTAGTTTTATGCAAGTTTCACCCCTATTATGATTAGATCTATTTTATTTGTTGTGATAATTTATCTTTGTGCTATGAGTTAGACTATTCGTGTCTAACGTCTATTTTGCGTTGAATAAGCGAACGTATAACGTGGGGTAGGGGTAATATTAAGGATTTAATATTAAGAAATTGGGGTGCAATTGATATGATTTTGCATACCGTAAGTGGATGCCCATAATTGAGTCTATTATGGACATCATTAAAATTGGAATTAATTAATGATTTGAATAGGGATATATTTAAAACTGGGGTAAAAGATTAAAAGTGTTAATCAATGCTTAGGACACGAGGTTGGACTCGTTTGTGACGTAAAACTGCCCGGACCTGTCCGGCAAATCCAGTAGTCACAAATGCCAGCCCAATGTGAGGGGTCCTAGGCCCAAACTAAAGCATAACAGTTGTAAAGACACGAGGTTAGACTCTTTTATGGTATAAGACTGCCCGGACCCGCCCGGCGAATCCAGCTGCCATAAATGCCAGTCTAATGTGAGAGGTCTTTATGAGGTTATGGCCTGAATGAATTAAGAAATACTTAACCAGATAAACATGTAAGGTGGGACATGGGAGTTAAGTAGGTGCCTTGGGTGGCATGAGGAATCTAGTGAGTGCCTTTAGTGGCATTTGAAATACGATTAGTAAGACTTAACCAAACACACATGTAAATGAACATGACTAAGAGGGTTAAGTGGGATATACTAGTGGGGACAAGCTTAGGTGGATAGCCTGTGGGGGCCCATTTCAACCAGTAACCCAAACGTATCTTTGTGGGCTCGACCCAAGTCGAGGACGGGACACGCATACTGGGCTTGACTATAAGAGGCCAAACGGGGTAGCGGTGGCAACGCAAGTCCAACGGGTTTCATATGCGTGTGTGGACCCGGGCTGGTAGGTAAGACGTTGTTGCATCGTGTAGGTATAAGCCGTGCATTCTCAAGTTGTATCGGGTTGCCACTTTAGGGGAGTGATACACCCCACTGTGGGGCCAACATGGGTATCTACGAGTAGGGAGCCGATCGAAAGTGGGTAGTGGGGTACACCTAGCGGAGATAGGGGCAGGCGGCACCTATGTAGTCAGCTAGGGGTACACGAAGCTATTTATATAAAATTTCTAAGTGAAGCAAGTGGGATCAACCTTTAGGGTGACTGGTGTGGTGCAGTGTAGTAATTATTCATTAGTAATTAGGTGTGCCTTTAACGTTATCTTTATCTGCTCTTCCATACCTAATAGTTCATAGACATTTCCTTATTTTCCAGCTTGTGTCTCAGTCTAATTATTTTGATAATAGTATTGTTAGAATTATCATACTCGCCAGACTTTATGTCTGACCCCCTCTATTTCTATCTTTTTCTCCCCACCAGGTCCTCAGGGTGGGCCCAGCTCTAGCGGAGTTTGATTGGATTTCTTATTCTCTCTTTGGAAAGCTTGGACCGCTGAAGTAAAGTCCAGCTTGTTATCTTCTTTAATAGCTATTTATGTAATGGGATTATGTATTTTGTTTTATCAAGATGGATATTGTACTTGACTCTGATTTATGGTTTTTATGATGTAACAAACATGTTTAACTTCCGCTGCAATGAAATAAAGTTTTAGATTTCCAGTTACTACTTATTATCTGTCTTGTTGTAATTTTTCTGTTCTATATTCACTTAAAACCTCCATGGAAGTTAATGCATTCCCTTTGTGAGTGACATTAATGGACTTGGGTGTTACAGAATATGGAAAGTGAATTCGACTTGTTTATCTGTAAATAACAATGTGTTTAAACACGGTTGATTCCAATTAAAAATGAAACGGACAAATGGGCTAATTAAAGTATTAAATAGAGAAATGAATAGTGTTAAATGAAGAATCGAATGGACTTGGAATAAAGTGGGAATGTTATATATTGGACAGGTATGGTATGAAGTGTATGAAGATTATAATTCGAGTGCCCGACAAAAAGGTAAATGTTTAAATTCCATATGAGTGTTTGTGCGCCGAATCGACAAGCTGCGTGGCTTATTGATTTTCTATTTGAATGGAAAGAGCCTAAAGAGGCGAGTTAGGGTTTGAGCTATTGACCGGTAAAAAGGAGGTGCTAGCGAAATTTTCCGAAAATTTAAGGAGTTAGAATATTTTTCGATCAAGAAATCAATAGATATAGAACTAGATAAGTAAACAAACTGAAAATAGAATATTATAAACAAAAAAGAAAATCTATAGTTAAATCTGGTAAAAATAGAAAGAGAAATGTATACCTGTTTTTAAAGTGAATAATTGGTTTTTATGATGTTGATTATTTGAGGTAAGTGATCTTGTCTGTTTTGAAGTTAAGGATGTTTTCAGTCAAGGTCTGATAGGTAAATATACCCCAACTTGATTGATTTCATTATTAATCGATAAATAGGAAGATTCAGTCTCGAAGATCAATGTTTAAAGAGATTTAGTTAAATGCAGTATTTTGGGTTGTTTGTAACAGGTTGTACAGGACAGTCATTTTAACCCAAGTAAGTGGAATTCTGGAAATATAATAATAAGTATTTCCCAAGTATAGAAATGAATGGACGTGAAAGGAGAAGTAATTGGAAATGAATTCCAATCATAAATAGAAAATATTTTCTAAGCATAAATAGAAAATATTTTCGAAGTATAGAAAATAAAAGAAGGTGATATAAGAAAATGTTTTTCAAATAGCATAAGAGGACAAGATGACTGTTGAAAATATTGCATTTAACAAATATCGATAAGGATTGGAGAAGTGATTTAATTAATAAAATATTAATTAAGGGGCCATGTGATTGTTTGATGCTTTGGATGAATGTTTTATTCAATAGTTAAATAACTGACTACCACCAATATCGTTGTCATTATGGAGAGACTGGTTGGATTATTATTCAGGAACCACTCCATATTAGAAGTAGCATTGCAAATCAGATTATATGAAGACAATCAAAGATGGAGTAGAGTGCAAGGGCATTTTCTGTTAATCCTAGGTAGAAATTGCCTGAGATGGATTAATGAAAATTGTGCCTTCGGTTTTATTCAGTCCCAGGACGAACGTGTATGGATGAATGCCTGACAGAGAATTTTCAATGATCGCATATGTCGGTATGTACAAATATACATCTAGTGGCGGAGAATTTATTCTCTTAGCATAATATCCAGAATATCTTTGTTGAAATCAATTAGTGATCAACGGTTCTGACAATGTGGCATTCATAGTGATTATGCTATTAATGAAAGGTAAGTAATCATAACCTCAAGCTTGGCAACCAGGAAATGGTACAAAATCGGTAGGTCGCATGGCTAAGTGGGTCGCACCCAAGTACGGTGTATTGTCACCTGATCTAGAGAAATTCCATTTGCTTTTTAAATCTTTCGATGCTGTCCCTTTCGGGAAATAGTTGCTGATCCCAAACGTTGGTGACAATACATTCGGTACTCTCAAGTGAAGTGAGGGGTTGGTCATGTTTAGCCTGGGTTGTAAGATTTTCTTGTTGAACCCGTTGTATTCCTCTCTAGAGATACACTTTCAAAAGGTGGTCAGATACCTTGCCAATTGGAATCTATTGTCCAATATGAGCCCGCGGTTTTGAGTGCATGCTATTTATATGGAGCATGACATGCAAGTGTTCCGCTAGATTGATATTTACTTGTTTTAGACATATTATAATATCAGAATAGTATTGCTTTCAAGGAATGATTTGGGTTAATGTAAGGTAAAAACCATCTATGTTTATGTGTGGATTGGTCTTTCGATTATACTTTCTTTTAAAAAGGATTTTTAAAAGTTAAACTAAGTGGTTGAAGTTTACTCACAGCAGTCCCATGACAGACCTAGAATTTATTTTGTTTTGTTTTACCCTAAACTCTTGGGTGCCCAAATTTGTACAGCCATTCAAGTAGTTCAGGTGTTTATAGATATACTTGGAGGAGCTTAGAGCAGGAGGCTTCAACGTTAGATATTTACTATTTATTTTCCACTATGTTGTATTGTACTCAGATGATGGTATGCATATGGATATACAGTAAAAATTATATCCCAAAAGTTGTTATACATATTATATTTAATTCCGCTGCGATATGAGATTATTGTATTGTTATTTATGTTCATCTTCTATCTTTTTCTTCTTTATTCAATAATGAATTGTATTTCTATGCAATTTGGGTTGGACGTGTTGTGTATTTAGTCAACTTAGATAGCATAGAAATCCGGGCCATTACAGTTAGTATCAGAGCTTTGGTTGAGCGAATACCTAGGCTTTAGTGGGCAATTTCTCATTAGAGATAGGGTTGGTAGAACCCTATAGTGAGTTGAGTGTGTATATACGAGAGTGCGTATTTGTTAGTTGATATAAAAGTTGTTTTATATTGTGTTGGCTTGTTTGTTGAGTGGCTTATGTATTATAGTCAAATCGTGGGACTACACGATGTCGATAAGAATTTATAAACACTTGAATAGAGGATTCGAAATAATAATGTTTTAAAGGGGTAAATGAAATAATTTTACCTAAATTTCTATATTGATATAGAAGGAATAATTTACTGAAATTATTATATATAGATGAGTTGATTGTTATTATTATAATCAAATGAGATTATAAAATTGGAAATGGTTATATATTACCAAATAGAATTTGTATGTAAACGAAATTTACATATGAGATGACTAAAAATTGGATTTAGGACTAGAATTTGGAACTTAATTCCCAGAAAGTTGGAAAATATTTTCCAAAGTATATTAGAATAATATTACTTTATTTTGAAGAGGATTTTTGAATGGAAACCATTTTTAAATGGATGTTTAAAGTAATAAAGCACTGAACTCACTTCAGTAGATGGAAAATAATTATGATGATGACTGCAGCATCATCAGTATTCATTTTCGAGTTTCTTAGTGATGGACTGCTGAAACGACCCGAACTTCCCCGGTCTCCGAAGAGAAGAGAAAGAACGATTTGTTTTGAGAACACGACAAAATAGAATGCAGACAGGAGAACATTTCATTGTATATTACAACAATTAATCAGAATACAAGAATAAACAGAGTATAAATGAATAAATATTACACAGAAATATCAGAGATTTAAATTACATTTAAATACATAGCAGCGGAAAATAATACAATACACAACTAGAAGAGATATAAGGATACAAAGCTTTCCGGATATCATTCCAGCTGTAAACCAGGATCCTGTGAATATAAATCTGCAAAACCAAAACTACTAGCTGCCCGTGTCAAAATAAGGGCACCCAGAGTTTAGGTTAAAACAATAAACTCCAGGTCAGTCATGGGACTGGTGTGAGAACTAAAACAGTTATTAATCTTTATTTCCAAAGTTAGGTAAATCAAGGGACCACGCCGTATAACACGGAACGGGTTTCCTCCCAAGAACACCAGTGCATAAAACGACAGCGCAATGCTAAATAAAGAAAAATGAAGCTATTATAAGACCCAGTTCCCATCACACAATGCAACGCAAGCCGGAGGATACGGTTTTTACCTTATAATAGCCAAGAATGTTTGATACGTTCAAAACAAATCATTTGATACTATTATAAGTGCATAGTGTATAAAACAACTTCAAATCATAAGTATCAATCATAGACGGCATAAGCGCCCCATCCCACTATGTCGCCATACTAGGCACTACAAATAAAACCACAAATGTCACGTATTTGGAAATTGGATTTCCGTCTATGAACCGAGGCAAAAGATAGTCCTCAACCGATTCGAGACTCTCTAGCCCGAGCCTCAAGATCAGAGCTCGAGTGACCCTTGGAGCGACAGGGCCGGTCCACCGATATGGATTAAAATGCCTGAACACTACGTTTCCCCGCCCTATGGGGCGTAAATGAGCCAACGAATGACTCCATCGGACCCGGATCGTCCGATCAAACCGAGGCGCCTCGCAACAACAACAACCACATAAGTCAAACTCGTCAGAGCATGTAAAACCACTGACACCACTCTAACTAGAAAGAAACGCATGCCCTCCCTGAGGTCCGTCTCCCGTTTTTGGTTCATACCGGGTGTGAAACTCGCGAAGTAAACGTTACAAAAAGCTACGCCACAAAGGCCGTGCTTCGATCATCAACCACAAGACTTTGTTTTTCAACAGAAGCCTTGATCACTCGCCACTTAGGCGTGCCACACAGGCAATTCACTCTATGTGTTTGATATCCATCAGTATATAACTGTAATGACCCGCAAATCCGCAACATCAGAGTTGACTATATACATCATACGTCCAACCCAAATATCACGAAAATACGAAACATTTTTTTTTTAAAAGAAAGAGGTAGAAGAAGAAACAGAAATAACAACACAGAATCTCACATCGCAGCGGAACAAAACATAATATATCATATCTTTGAAATACAAAATCTTAACTGTATATCATACACTTATCAGAGTACAACACTTACAACACAGTGGAACAAAACTCTATATAACTAACGTTGAAGCCTCCTGCTCCAAGCTCCTTTAGATAGATCTGTAAAATCCTGAACTACTTGACTGCCCGTACAATTTTAGGCACCCAAGAGTTTAGGTAGAACAAAACAAATAAACTCCGGGTCAGTCATGGGACTGGTATGAGTAAACAGTTTAAAACAATTTCAGAAACTAAATGATATCTCATAAGACCACGCCGTATAACACGGAACGGGTTTTTCCCTTATGAAAATGCAAACACTTGATTTAACATTTCAAAATCCCTTTGAAAGGAATGATAACTTTATATCAAAACTCCTTTGATATTATAATAGTGTCTAAATCAAGTAAATACAATCTAGTGGAACGTTTGCATCTCCCGTTCCACATAAATAATATACAATCATAAACCGCAAGCACATATTGGGTATTTGATTTCCAACTATGACAAGGTATGGAACCACCTTCCGCTGGTATATCTCTAGAGGAGAATACACCGAGTTCAACAAGAACATCTTGCAACTCAGGCACACATGACCGACCACTCATTTCGCTTGAGTGTATCGAATGTATATCACCAACGGTTGGGATCAGCAACCGTTTCCCGAATGGGACAGCATCGACAATAGATTTTTAGAAGTAAATGAAACTCTAGATCAGGTGATTATACACCCTAATAGGTGCGACCTACATAGCCATGCTGCTTGCCCGATTTCTGTCATTTACCGGATGATGAGGTTAGAAGCTACGCTTTATCATCACGCCAGATTCACTTCGAATGCCACATCGTCAAATCCATCAAATCACCGATTGACGTCTACAACAATACATTACGTGTCAGCTAAAAGAAGTGTAACGACCCGGATTTTTAGCTATTTAATATTGAATATTTAAATAGTTTTAAATATTGATTTGGATTGATAAACGAATCTTCATATTGTATTGATTGAATAATCAGTATAAGATTTAATATTAAATATGTTGAATAATCGAATACGAGAATGAAAACAATTAAATTCACAGTTAAAAACTGAATTGAAATGATTCAGTTAGTCAATATAAATTCTATTTGGGGTTTATAGCGATAAATTTAATTATTTGAAATCAATTTACATTTTTAAATTGAATTTAATTTAAATCGATGATTCTAAATGATATATTTTTCAAAGTGATCGAATGGGGTTTTGAAACTTATTTCGTTGAGTTCAAATTAGTGGTAAAATCCTAGAGACGTCGGTCGTTACGCTCAGATAGGAGTTCGTTACCGCGAAATATTTTCAAATAAAAATATAAACAAAATCAAAGCAAATAAACAAATTGTACCACTTTCAGCCAACCTAAGTTCAAAGCCGACCTCCTGTCCTTTAAATAACGCAGACCTATTTTATAGCACGTCTACTTCTTCATCGAGCAGAAAAAAATTGTCTCCCATGTTCGAGATCAACAAAACATCAAATTAATGGCCAAATTAAATGCCGCAGACATTCTGTCTGTTTTTGCTTCTATATATTAGCGTATCGACTTCATATTCTTCTCAATATACCGTTCAATCTTTTTTTTCCACTTTTTGTTCTATCTCCCAGAAATCGAATCCAAAGAAAGAAAAAAAAAAGGGAAATTCGAATCACGTTCTGAAGTCCCAAGCGGATCGGGAGTTTCCTGAAGCTCGCTCAACACCACCACTCGCGATTTAGGGGGCGACAGGGGTTATCGAGCGTGGTTGCTCAGGGATTTCGCGGAAAGGGGTCGCGATGAATTGGGTGCGATGTGGTGATTGGTGGACGGTTGCGGTGAGTGGAGGGAGGATTTGCGATGCCAGGGAGGTCGATAGGTGGAGTTCGAATTGTGATGTCGAGTTCGTTGAGGGGTTATCTGAATTGGTAGTGGAGGGCTGGAGTTCGAACGGATGTTCAGTGAAGGAGTTCGATCCTTCTAGTGACAAACTGGGGTTCGGTATTGGGATTAGGAGTTCGACAGTGAAAAGTTTGTGGAGTTCAAGCAGTTCGACTGTGGGTAAAAGGGTGGCAGCGCGGTCTGATATTTTGAACAGGGAAGAGACGACAGCAAGCTGTTTGATGAAATGCCGTAATGAGGCAGATTGCAGTTTGGGGCTGATGCAGTTTTGGAGATGTTCGAGGATTGCTCTGTGGATTAGTCGAATAGTTGGAGTAGCTTTAAGGTATACGTTTTATTTAGTTTTAAATTTCATAAAATTTATTTATTTAAAATGTTAGGATTAGTTTAAATTATAAATCATTTAATTAAATAATCATAGGATAGTTATTCTATTTTAGCAATTTATATAAATTTAACAAATGGTTAATCGATAACAAACTTAAATTATCATAGGGGCGACTAGATTTGGTTGAAGACGATTCATAGTCGCAGCAATATGGAGATTAACTAGATATTCAGAAAAAGGAAATATCGCGGTGAGTAAATCTCACTCACCTTTAGAATTATTTTTATTTCATTAAAAATAATTGTTTGTTGCTTGTGTGAATATTTTCTGGTTGTTTTATATATATTAGTTATTTAGGCTATATATATATATATATTGGGTTGATTGATTGGTTGGATTCCCGCAGTCTCATTAGCGGATGCCCGCAGTTTCATAGCGGATGATTACCCTATACGCCCCACGCTATGATTAGTGGATGACCTTCTATACCGCGATATTCTGCCACGAAGCAGAATGGGTATTATTTATGTGCTAACATCTGTGGATGCAGGAAAACAGGTTGGAGGAATCCAACTGGATTCCTCAAAAATATATTATTTGTTTATTGTTTGTTTGATTTCATATATATTCATATATGATGTGTTAAAAACCAAATGATTGAAAATTTGGTGATTTGATTGTTTTAAATATCACTGGGCTTGAATATTGATTTATAAAAATATCGTGGAAGGATATTTGAGATTTAAAAAGGGAAAATTCTATTTTTAAATAGAATTTGAATTTTTAATGGAATAAAATTATAAACTTGTTTTTGAAATAAAACAAGTAGTTTCTTTATAAACGAAGTTTATAAATAGTTCTTTTATAACGAAGTTATAAATGAAGTGAAAAGAATTATCATTTGATAATTCAAAAATAGAAATACAAGTTTGAAATTGGAATTTGAAATGGAATTTCAAAACAGGATGTGAAATGAAATTTTTAAATATACAACTCAAATGAAATTTGAGTATAACATTTGAATAGTAGAATTAGAAAAGGAGTTTAATTTTAAAGGGAGATTGAATATTAGAAATTCAAATAGAAGTTCAAATAGAATTTGAATAGACGAAATTAGAATGAAAAATAGAATTTGAATTCAAGAAATTAAAATAAAACTTGAATTCAAAGGAATTCGAATAAAGAAATTCAAATAGAGATTTCAATGTAGAATTTCAAAATAGAATTTGAAATATAGTATTTCAAAGAAGAATTCAAATGTGAAATTTGAATAGAGATTTGAAATGGAATTCAAATATGAAATTTGAATTGAGATTTGAAATAGAAATTCAAATGTTGAATTTGAACATGGAATTGAATATAGAAATTCAAGTAGAAATTTGAATATGAGATTTCAAAATAGAATTTGAAATAAACTTTGAAAATAGGATTTCAAAGTAAGAAGTGGAATAGGATTTCAAAATAGGAAATCCAAATAAATTTTGAAATAGAATTTGAATTTAAAGGAGTTCAAATGGATTTGAAATAAGGAAAATTCAAATGGGATTTAAATAATGGGTTTTAATAAAAAGGATTTAAATATAAGAATTTAAATAGAATTCAAATGGTGTTAAATATAAGGATTCAAACAAAACTCAAATGGAGTTTAATTAGAAAGAATTTGAACAAGAGGGATTCAAAGAGAATTGAAACATGATATTTGGATTCAAAGGAATATAAATGTGGTATTTAAAGTTCAGGTAAAAATGGAGTTTAAATATTTGAAGTTCAAATAGATTAAAAATGGAATTCGAATTCAAATAGTTGAAATAGAATTTGAATATAGAATTTGAATTATAATCGAATTGGAATTTGAATATAGACTTCAAATATGAATGAAATAGAAGATCAGAAATATTTGTTGAGTTGGAAAATAGTGTTTGATATATATTTAAAATAAAATCAGAATGGAGTTGAATTCATTTTAAAGAAGTTTAGAAGTTTAAAAGTTTATATATATAAATATAATTAAAACGAACTCGCCACAGCGCTGCAGTTCGTAAATTGGCGATTCGAACTTCAATCGAATATACAGAACGCAATTGAAGTCGGAATTCTTCGAAACAAGAAACGTCAGGACCGGTTTGATAATAGTTTTCAAATGGAAGAGAAAAATCTGAATTTCGTCGTATAGATTTTGAGTTATGTCAAAATCAAATTTTCAGAAAAGCAGCGCCAGAATCGTTTTAAAACCATAATGGTTTATTTAATATTATAAAAGGATTTTTAAGCAAATAAAATCCGAAGCTTCGATTTAGAAAATCTCAGAGTTGAGTTGCAAAATATATGCGAATACAAATGTGTAAATGAACAGGATTTTTGAAACAGAAACCAGATTTTGATTTATTGAATAGAATTAACTAAATTGAATAGAAATTAGTTAATGAGATTTCAAATGAAATATTGAGGTTCGAATAAGTAAATTCGATTTGAAAATTTATATTCGAAATCAAAAAGGGAACTAGAATTGAAATTGAAATTCAATTTGGTCGTGAGCGAGTTAAACATTTTATTTGAACGTGCTATGTTCAAACGAAGAAGTGAAATAGGCAAAATGACTAATTAAAGAATAAATGAGCGAGACTGAATTCAAACGATTGGATTGAGTTAACTGAATGGAAAACAGGTGAACAAGTGTTAGACAGGTATGGGATGGAGTATATGAAGATTTTTAATGTATGTGCCCGACAATAAGGTACATGTTTAATTCATATATGGGTTTTATGCGCCGTATCGGCAAGCCGCTTGGCTTTTCCTTTTTCTTTTTGATTGAGGAAGATACCGGGAAGCTATTTGAAATTTCCCGATGCTCCCGATACAGGGGAGGTTATGGCGAATTTTTCCGGAAATTTAAGGAGTTAGAATATTTTTAAGAGATTTCGATAACGTGAAATCATTGTATCGACGTATTGAATATTCGATAAGAAAGTGAATATAGGAATCGAATATTGTAAACAAAAAGGGATAGAGATAAGTGATTGAAATTGATTTCAATTGAAAATAGAGATATTTGCTAATATATAGAAAAATAAAGGAAGATAATATTTGGAAACGTTTTCCAAATGGCATAAGAGCCAATATGATTATTGAAAATATTTGGTTAACAAATATTGATAAGGAAATGGAAAAGTGATTTAATTAATGAAATATTAATTAAAGGTCCCAGTGATTTGTTTGATATGTTGATTGAACCCTTGTTTTTATTCGATAGTAAAATCACAGACTATCGAAGTTTTGACCATCGTTGTCAATATGGAGAGACCGGTTGGATTATTATCCAAAGAACCACTCCGTATCGGCATAAGCGTTGCGAACCAAGTATGCTGAATATATTGAAGACGGAGTGAAGTGCAAGGGCTTTTTCTAGTAATAGAAATTGTGCCTTCGGTTTCGTTCAGTCCCAGAACGAACGTATATGGACGAATGTCTGACAGAGTATTTCCAATGATCAAATGGGTTGGTCTGTATGGATATATATGGTTGCAACGGATTTATCCCTTAGCATAATATCCAGAATATTTGTGCAAACTCAACTAGTGATTAACGGATCTGACAATGTGGCATTCAAAGTGATTGTGTTATCAATGAATGGTAAGTATGCGTAGCCTCAGGCCTCAACAACCGGGAAAGGACAAAAATCGGGCAGGCAGCATGGCTATGTGGGTCGCTCCCATTAGGGTGTATAATCACCTATCTAGAGAAATTCCTTTTGTTTCTAAATCTATCGATTCTGCCCATTCGGGAAACGGTGGTTTGAGTCCAACCGTTGGTGATATACATTCGATACACTCAAGAGAAATGAGTGGTCGGTCATGTGTGGGCCGGGTTGCAAGACGTTCTTGTTGAAACCAGGTGTATTCGCCTCTAGAGATGCACAGTCGGAAGGTGGTCCCATACCTTGTCATGTTGGAAATCCAATCTCCAATAAGCGCCATGCGGGTTTTGATTTTATACTATATATGTGGAGCGTGAGATGCAAGCGTTCTACTATTTGGTTATTTACTTGATGTAGACATTATTATAATATCACTGGATTTGATATCAAAGTGTTTTGGGTTATAGTAAGGTAAAAACCGTCCATGTTTATGGGTGGGCTGGTCTTACTATTATCTTTTCTTTCGAAAAGAGTTTTTGAAAGTTAAACAAGTGGTTAGAGTTTACTCACACCAGTCCTGTAACGACCCAGATTTTTTTCGATTTATTTTAAATATTTATTATGGTTTTAAAATATTGAATTTATAATATAAATGGTATTTTATTGGATTATCGATTTAATAATCGGAATACAAGAACAAAAATAATTCAATTCGAAGATAAAACTGAATCGTAATAGTTCAGATGATAAATACATATAAACAACGATAATAGCGATTTATTGTTGAAGAATTTATTTGTTTTTGAATTTTTATTTATGTTATATTAATTTAATAGGGTTATTCCATATATACGAACGAATTAAATTTTAGAACCGCTCCCGTTGAGTTTAGAATATCGTATAAGGTTGTTAACATCAGTCGTTGCGACTAGATAGCGGTTTGGGATTTCGAATGAAAGGACCGCAAGATATTTTCAAAGCCTATATTTTCATTTCAGCCGACCTATCTTCATTTACATCGCAGACCTAAGTTTTTCCTCGAGCTGTAGAAATTGCTCCTTCCTTCGCAGTAAAGTAAAACAACATTTTAATGGCCTCTCGTACGAATGTTCCCCAGTTCGCTCCTATAAATCAACCGAGCCTTCGTATAATTTCAGATTCTCAAGTCCGAAACAATTCATCCCCTTTGTTCTTCCTTTTTCCCAGTTAAACCCAAAGCGAGCCACCGATGCTGAAAAGAAAAATAAAAAAGAACGGAAATCAAAAGGGGGACTGCGATTCAAAATGCCAAGACCCTGAAGCTCGAATGAGTACTGGTGCCATCGCGTTGCAAGGGAGAGCGTCACCATGGCGTGCTCGATTTTGGGTCCGATCATCACTGGAAGGGGGTCGATTTTAGATCGCGATGGAGTTTGTGGCTTTTCTGGACTAGCGGTGAGGATTGAAAGGGTTGCAATGAGATGTGGCACTCGTTTAGCGATGGTGAGGGTATAGGATCATCTCAGTTGCGGGCTATTGAAGCAGGGGATAGGAGGGCGAGGTAGCGAGGTAGAGGAGTGATGTGACGTAGTGGTGATAGTGGGGGAGTTGGGTAGTTGAACGAGGTGCATACCAATGTGAATTTTGGGTTTGAGGCGGAGTTCAATTTTCTGATGGTATTGGTGTGCGACAGTGGCCGGTTGAGGGAGGTGATGTTTGCTTCAGTTTTGTACAGTGGAAAGGAGAAGGGGAGATGAAAGCGGAGCTCATGCTGATGCTCAGTAGGTGTTTGATGAAATGTGTAAGTCAGGTTTGGATGCAAAACGCTGTTGATATGGTGGTGCTAGGTGATGGGAAGCGATGAAGTGGCGATTCGATTTGGATTGTTCGGCAAGAGCTGTTTTATAGCATAAAGTAAGGTACAGAAACAATTTATTCGCAACGATTCGAGGTGACATGTAGCTAAGACGATATGGAAATTAAACCGGATATTCGACAAACGAATAATAAGGTGAGTAAATCTCACTCACCTTTAGAATTATTTTTATTTCATTAAAAATAATTGTTTGTTGCTTGTGTGGATGCTTTCTGCTTGTTTTATATATATTAGTTATTTAGGCTATTATATATATATATTGGGTTGATTGATTGGTTGGATTCCCGCAGTCTCATTAGCGGATGCCCGCAGTTTCATAGCGGATGATTACCCTATACGCCCCACGCTATGATTAGTGGATGACCTTCTATACCGCGATATTCTGCCACGAAGCAGAATGGGTATTATTTATGTACTAACATCTGTGGATGCAGGAAAACAGGTTGGAGGAATCCAACTGGATTCCTCAAAAATATATTATCTGTTTGTTTATTTGTTTGCATATATATTGTTATATATGATGTGTTAGAAAAATAAATAATTCGTTGCTTTGTGTGTTTAAATATCACTGGGCTTAAGTAATGATATTTAAAATATCGTGGAAGGATATTTGAGATTTAAAAAGGAAAAATTCTATTTTTAAATAGAATTTGAATTTTAAATGGAAATAAAATATAAACTTGTTTTTGAAAAATAAAACAAGTAGTTCTTTTTAAACGAAGTTTATAAATAGTTCTTTTATAACGAAGTTATAAATGAAGTGAAAAGAATTATCATTTGATAATTCAGAAATAAAAATACAAGTGTGAAATTGGGATTTGAAATGAAATTTCAAAATAGGATTTGAAATGAAATTTTTAAATATATAACTCAAATGAAATTTGAGTATAACATTTGAATTTTTAAAAGGAGTTTAAATATTTGAATTTTAAGAGGAGATTGAATATTAGAAATTCAAATAGAAGTTCAAATAGAACTTGAATAGATGGAATTAGAATCAAAAATAGAATTTGAATTCAAGGAATTAAAATAAAATTTGAATTCAAAGGAATTCGAATAAAGAAATTCAAATAGAGATTTAAATGTAGAATTTCAAAATAGAATTTGAAATATAGAATTTCAAAGAAAAATTGAATAGAATTTGAAATATAGTATTTCAAAGAGGAATTCAAATGTGAAATTTGAATAGAGATTTGAATGGTATTTAAATATGAAATTTGAATAGAGATTTGAAATAGAAATTCGAGTATTGAATTTGAACATGGAATTGAATACAGAAATTCAAATAGAAATTTGAATATGAGATTTCAAAATAGAATTTGAAATAAACTTTGGAAATAGGATTTTCAAAGTAGAATTGGAAATAGAATTTCAAATAGGGTTTCAAAATAGGAAATCCAAATGATTTTGAAATGGAATTTGAATTTAAAGGGAATTCAAATGGATTTGAGTGAAGTAATTCAAATGGTGTAAAAAAAATAAGTTTGAATATTAGAATTCAAATGGGATTGGAGATGAATTTGAATATTAGAATTCAAATGGAAAAGGAAAATGAAATTTGAATATAAGAGATTCAAATCGAATTCAAATAGGATTTGATCTATGGGATTTGAATATGAAATTCAAATGGAATTTTAAACTATGGAATTTTGTATCTAGAATTTAAAAAGGAGTTTGAATATTTGAATTTCAATAAATTTCAAATATAAAAGTTGGAATATAGAAGTTCAAATGGAATTTAAAAATAGAGTTCGAATAAAAGAATTCAAATGAATTCAAGTATTGAATTTGAATATAGGGAATTCAAATAGAAATTTAAGTATTGAATTTGAATATCAAATAGAAAAGGGATTGAAATTTGAATATGGAATTCAAAGTGAGATTGGAATTTGAATCAAGGAATTCAAATAGAATTAAATAAATTTGAATTCATTTTTAAGAAGTTTAAAAAGTTTATATATATAAATATAATTAAAACGAACTCGCCGCAGCGCTGCAGTTCGTAAAATAGCGATTCGAACTTCAATCAAGTATACAGGACTCAATTGAAGTCGGATTTCTTTGAAACAAGAAACGTCAGGACCGATTCGATAATAGTTTTCTAATGAAGGAGAAAAATCTGAATTTCGTCGTATAGATTTTGAGTTATGTCAAAATCAAAATTTCAAAAAACGCAGCGCCAGAAACCATTATAAACCATAATGGATTTTATATATAAGGATTTTTAAGCAAATAAAAATCCAAAGTCCCATTTTAAAAGACAAATCTTGAGTTAGAAAATAAAGGCGAGCTCAAGTGAAGTAAGTACAGAGATTTTTGAAACAATAACCCTATTTTGATTATTTAGGATTAACTAAGTCAAGTAGAAATTAGTTAACCGAGTTTGAACTAAAGTCGAACCTTGAAAAGTAAATTTGGCGTTCGTAAATATATATATTCGAAATCGAACATAGCGCTTAAATTCAAATTTGAATTCCATTATTTGATAAGTAGGTTGAAATATATTTGAAATATGTTATATTCCAATATACAAGCGAAATAGACCAACGAGTTAATTAACGAGTTAATTAGCGAGTTGGGTCAAAACGAGTGTGTGAAGTTGAAATAAATTTGACAGGTATAGACATACAGGAGACAGGTATGGGACAAGGATAATGCAGGTATATAAATAATGTGCTCGACAAAAAGGTACATGTTTAATTCATATATGAGATTTTATGCGCCGTATCGGCAAGCCACTTGGCTTTTCCTTTTTCTTTTTGATTGAGGAAGATACCGGGAAGCTATTTGAAATTTCCCGATGCTCCCGATACAGGGGAGGTTATGGCGAAATTTTCCGGAAATTTAAGGAGATAGAATATTTTTAAGGAATTTGAAAATTAGAAATCTATATATCGATATATATAGAATTCGATAAGGAAATGAAATCAAAAATAGCGTAAAGGGCCAAGATGATTATGGAAAATATTTGGTTAACAAATATTGTTAAGGAAATGGAAAAGAGATTTAATTAATGAATATTAATTAAAGAGCCCAGTGATTTGTTTGATATGTTTGGATGAACACTTGTTTTATTCGATAGTTAAATCACAGACTATCGAAGTTTTTGACCATCGTTGTCAATATGGAGAGACCGGTTGGATTATTATCCGAAGAACCACTCCGTATCGGCATAAGCGTTGCGAACCAAGTATGCTGAATATATTGAAGACGGAGTAAAGTGCAAGGGCTTTTCTATTAAATAGAAATAGTGCCTTCGGTTTCGTTCAGTCCCAGAACGAACGTATATGGACGAATGTCTGACAGAGTATTTCCAATGATCAAATGGGTTGGTCTGTATGAATATATATGGTTGCAACGGATTTATCCCTTAGCATAATATCCAGAATATTGTGCAAACTCAACTAGTGATTAACGGATCTGACAATGTGGCATTCAAAGTGATTGTGTTATCAATGAATGGTAAGTAATCGTAGCCTCAGGCCTCAACAACCGGGAAAGGACAAAAATCGGGCAGGCAGCATGGCTATGTGGGTCGCACCCATTAGGGTGTATAATCACCTATCTAGAGAAGTTCCTTTTGTTTCTAAATCTATCGATTCTGCCCATTCGGGAAACGGTGGTTTGAGTCCAACCGTTGGTGATATACATTCGATACACTCAAGCGAAATGAGTGGTCGGTCATGTGTGGGCCGGGTTGCAAGACGTTCTTGTTGAACCAGGTGTATTTGCCTCTAGAGATACATCATCGGAAGGTGGTTCCATACCTTGTCATGTTGGAAATCCAATCTCCAATAAGCGCCATGCGGTTTTTGATTTTATACTATATATGTGGAGCGTGAGATGCAAGCGTTCTGCTATTTGGTTATTTACTTGATGTAGACATTATTATAATATCATTGGATTTGATATCAAAGTGTTTTGGGTTATAGTAAGGTAAAAACCATCCATGTTTATGTGTGGGCTGGTCTTACTATTATCTTTTCTTTTGAAAAGGGTTTTGAAAGTTAAACAAATGATTGGAGTTTACTCACACCAGTCCCATGACTGACCCAGAGTTTATTTTGTTTTGTTTTCCCTAAACTCTTGGGTGCCCAAATTTGTACGGGCAGTCAAGTGTTTCAGGCTTTCACAGATTCATTTGAAGGAGCTGGAAGCAGGAGGCTTCACCGGTTAGCTATAGGCTATCATATATTCCGCTGTGGACCTTGTTTGTATCTGGAAACAGGTGTTTATAACTGTTTCAGAAATGACTGTTATGCTCTGATGATGGTATGTATATATGTACCAAACAGATTTGTATTTCAAAGCTTATGTTATATAATATATTTTATTCGTTCCGCTGTGAGTTGTGATCTTCGTTTTTCTTCTATTCTAAGTTTTCTATCTTATCTATTCTCACCCTCTAACTTCTTTCTAATAATGATTCGTAATTCTGTGCAATTTGGGTTGGACGTGTGGTGTTATTAGTCAATTCAGATAGCACGGATATGCGGGTCGTTTCAGTTGGTATCAGAGCTTAGGTTGAGCGAACACCTAGGCTTGTGTGGCATGTGCTCATTAGAGATAGGGTCAGTAGTATCCTAGAATGAGTTGAGTGTATATATATACGAGAGAGCGTATTTGTTAGTTGATATAAATGTTGTTTTATATTGTGTTGGCTAGTCTGTTGAGTGGTTTATGAATTCTAGTCGAATCGTGGGACGCCACGAAGTCGATAGGAATTTCTAAATGCTTAAACAGAAGATTGAACATGATATTGTTTTAAAGTGGGTAAATGAAATAATTTTACCCAAAATTTCTATTTTGATATAGAAAAAATAATTTTCTGGAATTATTATCTTATATGGATGTGTTGAATTGTTAGGATTATAATCAAACGAGATTATAAAAAATTGAAATAGTTATGGATGACCAAATATAACTTGTATATGAATGAAATATAAAAATGAGATGAATTAGAATTAAATTCAAACCAGAATTAAGAATTCAAAATCCTGGGAAGTTGAAAAATATTTTTTCAAAGTATATTGAATATAGGTTTGTTTTAAAAGGATTTGAAAGAAAATCATTTTAATGGATTTTGAAAGTAAATAAGCACTGAACTCACTTCAGTGGCTGGAAAATAATTCTGATGATGATTGCAACATCATCAGTGTTCATTTTCAAGTTTCTAAGTGATGGATTGCTACCTTAAAAAGTTTTTGATGGAAATTTGTTTGAAAGAAAACAAGTGGTTTGAAAATTCAAATGTTTTGAATTTGAAATGAAAATAAATATATGTGTATATTTATGGGATTTCAAAAGAATTTGAAATAAAAACCCTGGGATTTGAATTCTGGAATTGGAATTTAACTTAAGCTAGTAAATGGGTTGAAGTGAATCAATTGACTAGAATCAATTTGGATAAATTGGGGTTGAACCAATATGAATAGAATATGAGTTGGATGTGAATAACTTAGTTGCAAAGCATTCAGAGTTAAATGAATGAAAGCATATATAGTGTGTGATATTCAATATGAATGGAAGCCAAAAGTTTGGTAGAATTGAATTTGTTGAAATATGAGGAGTTGAGTTTCGACATAAGTGAGATTTTGAAAAGTAATGGATTTGTACCATTTTCCTATCTTAGCAATTTCGAGGACGAAATTATTTTAAGGGGGAAAGAATGTAACGACCCAGATTTTTTTCGATTTATTTTAAATATTTATTATGGTTTTAAAATATTGAATTTATAATATAAATGGTATTTTATTGGATTATCGATTTAATAATCGGAATACAAGAACAAAAATAATTCAATTCGAAGATAAAACTGAATCGTAATAGTTCAGATGATAAATACATATAAACAACGATAATAGCGATTTATTGTTGAAGAATTTATTTGTTTTTGAATTTTTATTTATGTTATATTAATTTAATAGGGTTATTCCATATATACGAACGAATTAAATTTTAGAACCGCTCCCGTTGAGTTTAGAATATCGTATAAGGTTGTTAACATCAGTCGTTGCGACTAGATAGCGGTTTGGGATTTCGAATGAAAGGACCGCAAGATATTTTCAAAGCCTATATTTTCATTTCAGCCGACCTATCTTCATTTACATCGCAGACCTAAGTTTTTCCTCGAGCTGTAGAAATTGCTCCTTCCTTCGCAGTAAAGTAAAACAACATTTTAATGGCCTCTCGTACGAATGTTCCCCAGTTCGCTCCTATAAATCAACCGAGCCTTCGTATAATTTCAGATTCTCAAGTCCGAAACAATTCATCCCCTTTGTTCTTCCTTTTTCCCAGTTAAACCCAAAGCGAGCCACCGATGCTGAAAAGAAAAATAAAAAAGAACGGAAATCAAAAGGGGGACTGCGATTCAAAATGCCAAGACCCTGAAGCTCGAATGAGTACTGGTGCCATCGCGTTGCAAGGGAGAGCGTCACCATGGCGTGCTCGATTTTGGGTCCGATCATCACTGGAAGGGGGTCGATTTTAGATCGCGATGGAGTTTGTGGCTTTTCTGGACTAGCAGTGAGGATTGAAAGGGTTGCAATGAGATGTGGCACTCGTTTAGCGATGGTGAGGGTATAGGATCATCTCAGTTGCGGGCTATTGAAGCAGGGGATAGGAGGGCGAGGTAGCGAGGTAGAGGAGTGATGTGACGTAGTGGTAATAGTGGGGGAGTTGGGTAGTTGAACGAGGTGCATACCAATGTGAATTTTGGGTTTGAGGCGGAGTTCAATTTTCTGATGGTATTGGTGTGCGACAGTGGCCGGTTGAGGGAGGTGATGTTTGCTTCAGTTTTGTACAGTGGAAAGGAGAAGGGGAGATGAAAGCGGAGCTCATGCTGATGCTCAGTAGGTGTTTGATGAAATGTGTAAGTCAGGTTTGGATGCAAAACGCTGTTGATATGGTGGTGCTAGGTGATGGGAAGCGATGAAGTGGCGATTCGATTTGGATTGTTCGGCAAGAGCTGTTTTATAGCATAAAGTAAGGTACAGAAACAATTTATTCGCAACGATTCGAGGTGACATGTAGCTAAGACGATATGGAAATTAAACCGGATATTCGACAAACGAATAATAAGGTGAGTAAATCTCACTCACCTTTAGAATTATTTTTATTTCATTAAAAATAATTGTTTGTTGCTTGTGTGGATGCTTTCTGCTTGTTTTATATATATTAGTTATTTAGGCTATTATATATATATATTGGGTTGATTGATTGGTTGGATTCCCGCAGTCTCATTAGCGGATGCCCGCAGTTTCATAGCGGATGATTACCCTATACGCCCCACGCTATGATTAGTGGATGACCTTCTATACCGCGATATTCTGCCACGAAGCAGAATGGGTATTATTTATGTACTAACATCTGTGGATGCAGGAAAACAGGTTGGAGGAATCCAACTGGATTCCTCAAAAATATATTATCTGTTTGTTTATTTGTTTGCATATATATTGTTATATATGATGTGTTAGAAAAATAAATAATTCGTTGCTTTGTGTGTTTAAATATCACTGGGCTTAAGTAATGATATTTAAAATATCGTGGAAGGATATTTGAGATTTAAAAAGGAAAAATTCTATTTTTAAATAGAATTTGAATTTTAAATGGAAATAAAATATAAACTTGTTTTTGAAAAATAAAACAAGTAGTTCTTTTTAAACGAAGTTTATAAATAGTTCTTTTATAACGAAGTTATAAATGAAGTGAAAAGAATTATCATTTGATAATTCAGAAATAAAAATACAAGTGTGAAATTGGGATTTGAAATGAAATTTCAAAATAGGATTTGAAATGAAATTTTTAAATATATAACTCAAATGAAATTTGAGTATAACATTTGAATTTTTAAAAGGAGTTTAAATATTTGAATTTTAAGAGGAGATTGAATATTAGAAATTCAAATAGAAGTTCAAATAGAACTTGAATAGATGGAATTAGAATCAAAAATAGAATTTGAATTCAAGGAATTAAAATAAAATTTGAATTCAAAGGAATTCGAATAAAGAAATTCAAATAGAGATTTAAATGTAGAATTTCAAAATAGAATTTGAAATATAGAATTTCAAAGAAAAATTGAATAGAATTTGAAATATAGTATTTCAAAGAGGAATTCAAATGTGAAATTTGAATAGAGATTTGAATGGTATTTAAATATGAAATTTGAATAGAGATTTGAAATAGAAATTCGAGTATTGAATTTGAACATGGAATTGAATACAGAAATTCAAATAGAAATTTGAATATGAGATTTCAAAATAGAATTTGAAATAAACTTTGGAAATAGGATTTTCAAAGTAGAATTGGAAATAGAATTTCAAATAGGGTTTCAAAATAGGAAATCCAAATGATTTTGAAATGGAATTTGAATTTAAAGGGAATTCAAATGGATTTGAGTGAAGTAATTCAAATGGTGTAAAAAAAATAAGTTTGAATATTAGAATTCAAATGGGATTGGAGATGAATTTGAATATTAGAATTCAAATGGAAAAGGAAAATGAAATTTGAATATAAGAGATTCAAATCGAATTCAAATAGGATTTGATCTATGGGATTTGAATATGAAATTCAAATGGAATTTTAAACTATGGAATTTTGTATCTAGAATTTAAAAAGGAGTTTGAATATTTGAATTTCAATAAATTTCAAATATAAAAGTTGGAATATAGAAGTTCAAATGGAATTTAAAAATAGAGTTCGAATAAAAGAATTCAAATGAATTCAAGTATTGAATTTGAATATAGGGAATTCAAATAGAAATTTAAGTATTGAATTTGAATATCAAATAGAAAAGGGATTGAAATTTGAATATGGAATTCAAAGTGAGATTGGAATTTGAATCAAGGAATTCAAATAGAATTAAATAAATTTGAATTCATTTTTAAGAAGTTTAAAAAGTTTATATATATAAATATAATTAAAACGAACTCGCCGCAGCGCTGCAGTTCGTAAAATAGCGATTCGAACTTCAATCAAGTATACAGGACTCAATTGAAGTCGGATTTCTTTGAAACAAGAAACGTCAGGACCGTTTCGATAATAGTTTTCTAATGAAGGAGAAAAATCTGAATTTCGTCGTATAGATTTTGAGTTATGTCAAAATCAAAATTTCAAAAAACGCAGCGCCAGAAACCATTATAAACCATAATGGATTTTATATATAAGGATTTTTAAGCAAATAAAAATCCAAAGTCCCATTTTAAAAGCCAAATCTTGAGTTAGAAAATAAAGGCGAGCTCAAGTGAAGTAAGTACAGAGATTTTTGAAACAATAACCCTATTTTGATTATTTAGGATTAACTAAGTCAAGTAGAAATTAGTTAACCGAGTTTGAACTAAAGTCGAACCTTGAAAAGTAAATTTGGCGTTCGTAAATATATATATTCGAAATCGAACATAGCGCTTAAATTCAAATTTGAATTCCATTATTTGATAAGTAGGTTGAAATATATTTGAAATATGTTATATTCCAATATACAAGCGAAATAGACCAACGAGTTAATTAACGAGTTAATTAGCGAGTTGGGTCAAAACGAGTGTGTGAAGTTGAAATAAATTTGACAGGTATAGACATACAGGAGACAGGTATGGGTCAAGGATAATGCAGGTATATAAATAATGTGCTCGACAAAAAGGTACATGTTTAATTCATATATGAGATTTTATGCGCCGTATCGGCAAGCCACTTGGCTTTTCCTTTTTCTTTTTGATTGAGGAAGATACCGGGAAGCTATTTGAAATTTCCCGATGCTCCCGATACAGGGGAGGTTATGGCGAAATTTTCCGGAAATTTAAGGAGATAGAATATTTTTAAGGAATTTGAAAATTAGAAATCTATATATCGATATATATAGAATTCGATAAGGAAATGAAATCAAAAATAGCGTAAAGGGCCAAGATGATTATGGAAAATATTTGGTTAACAAATATTGTTAAGGAAATGGAAAAGAGATTTAATTAATGAATATTAATTAAAGAGCCCAGTGATTTGTTTGATATGTTTGGATGAACACTTGTTTTATTTGATAGTTAAATCACAGACTATCGAAGTTTTTGACCATCGTTGTCAATATGGAGAGACCGGTTGGATTATTATCCGAAGAACCACTCCGTATCGGCATAAGCGTTGCGAACCAAGTATGCTGAATATATTGAAGACGGAGTAAAGTGCAAGGGCTTTTCTATTAAATAGAAATAGTGCCTTCGGTTTCGTTCAGTCCCAGAACGAACGTATATGGACGAATGTCTGACAGAGTATTTCCAATGATCAAATGGGTTGGTCTGTATGAATATATATGGTTGCAACGGATTTATCCCTTAGCATAATATCCAGAATATTGTGCAAACTCAACTAGTGATTAACGGATCTGACAATGTGGCATTCAAAGTGATTGTGTTATCAATGAATGGTAAGTAATCGTAGCCTCAGGCCTCAACAACCGGGAAAGGACAAAAATCGGGCAGGCAGCATGGCTATGTGGGTCACACCCATTAGGGTGTATAATCACCTATCTAGAGAAGTTCCTTTTGTTTCTAAATCTATCGATTCTGCCCATTCGGGAAACGGTGGTTTGAGTCCAACCGTTGGTGATATACATTCGATACACTCAAGCGAAATGAGTGGTCGGTCATGTGTGGGCCGGGTTGCAAGACGTTCTTGTTGAACCAGGTGTATTTGCCTCTAGAGATACATCATCGGAAGGTGGTTCCATACCTTGTCATGTTGGAAATCCAATCTCCAATAAGCGCCATGCGGTTTTTGATTTTATACTATATATGTGGAGCGTGAGATGCAAGCGTTCTGCTATTTGGTTATTTACTTGATGTAGACATTATTATAATATCATTGGATTTGATATCAAAGTGTTTTGGGTTATAGTAAGGTAAAAACCATCCATGTTTATGTGTGGGCTGGTCTTACTATTATCTTTTCTTTTGAAAAGGGTTTTGAAAGTTAAACAAATGATTGGAGTTTACTCACACCAGTCCCATGACTGACCCAGAGTTTATTTTGTTTTGTTTTCCCTAAACTCTTGGGTGCCCAAATTTGTACGGGCAGTCAAGTGTTTCAGGCTTTCACAGATTCATTTGAAGGAGCTGGAAGCAGGAGGCTTCACCGGTTAGCTATAGGCTATCATATATTCCGCTGTGGACCTTGTTTGTATCTGGAAACAGGTGTTTATAACTGTTTCAGAAATGACTGTTATGCTCTGATGATGGTATGTATATATGTACCAAACAGATTTGTATTTCAAAGCTTATGTTATATAATATATTTTATTCGTTCCGCTGTGAGTTGTGATCTTCGTTTTTCTTCTATTCTAAGTTTTCTATCTTATCTATTCTCACCCTCTAACTTCTTTCTAATAATGATTCGTAATTCCGTGCAATTTGGGTTGGACGTGTGGTGTTATTAGTCAATTCAGATAGCACGGATATGCGGGTCGTTTCAAGTCCCATGACTGACCCAGAGTTTATTTTGTTTTGTTTTCCCTAAACTCTTGGGTGCCCAAATTTGTACGGGCAGTCAAGTGTTTCAGGCTTTTACAGATACACTTGGAGGAGCTTGAAGCAGGAGGCTTCAACGTTAGTTATTTAGAGTTACTTCCGCTGGATCAAATGTTATTTGTACTCTGATGATGGTATGTATATATGTACAAAACAGATTGTATTTCAAAGCTTATGTTATATAATATATTTTATTCGTTCCGCTGTGAGTTGTGATCTTCGTTTTTCTTCTATTCTAATATTTCTTTCTTTCTATTTCTCATCCTCTAATTTCTTTCTAATAATGAGTCGTATTTCTGTGTTATTTGGGTTGGACGTGTGGTGTATTTAGTCAACTCAGATAGCTCGGATTTGCGGGTCGTTTCAGTGGTATCAGAGCTTAGGTTGAGCGAATACCTAGGCTTGTGTGGCTTGTGCTCATTAGAGATAGGGTCAGCAGTGCCCTAGAATGAGTTGAGCATATATATACGAGAGAGCGTATTTGTAAATTGATATAAAAGTTGTTTTATATTGTGTTGGCTAGTCTGTGAGTGGTTTAGGAATTCTGGTCGAATCGTGGGACGCCACGAAGTCGATAGGGATTTCTAAACACTTGAACAGAAAATACGACATGATATTGTTTTTAAATGGGTAAATGAAATAATTTTACCAGAATTTCTATTTTGATATAGAAAGGATAATTTTCTAGAATTATTATTATATGGATGGGTTGGATGTTGATTTTATAATCAAATGAGATTATAAATTTAGAATAGTTATTTATAACCAAAATAAAATTTGTATAGGAATTAAATATACAAATGAGATGAATTAGAATTAAATTCAAACCAGAATTAAGAATTCAAAATCCTGGGAAGTTGAAAAATATTTTTCAAAGTATATTAAAATAATATAGCTTTGTTTTAGAAGGATTTGGAAGAAAATCATTTTAGATGGATTTTGAAATAATAAAGCACTGAAATCACTTCAGTGGCCGGAAAATAATTCTGATGATGATTGCAACATCATCAGTGTTCATTTCCGAGTTTCTAAGTGATGAATTGCTACCTTGGAAAAGTTTTGATGGAAATTTGTTTGAAAGAAAACAAATTGGTTTGAATATTCAAATGTTTTGAATTTGAAATGAAAATAAATATATGTGTATATTTATGGGATTTCAAAAGAATTTGAAATAAAAAAACCCTGGGATTTGAATTCTGGAATTGAAATTTAACTTAGACTAGTTAAATGGGTTGAAGTGAATCAATTGACTAGAATCAATTTGGATAAATTGGGGTTGAACCAATATGAATAGAATATGAGTTGGATGTGAATAACTTAATTGCAAAGCATTCAGAGTTAAATGAATGAAAGCATATATAGTGTGTGATATTCAATATGAATGGAAGCCAAAAGTTTTGGTGAAATTAAAATTGTTGAAATATGCGGAGTTGAGTTTCAACATAAGTGAATTTTTGAAAAGTAATGGATTTGTACCATTTTTCCTACCTTAGCAATTTCGAGGACGAAATTATTTTAAGGGGGGAAGAATGTAACGACCCGGATTTTTAGCTATTTAATATTGAATATTTAAATAGTTTTAAATATTGATTTGGATTGATAAACGAATCTTCATATTGTATTGATTGAATAATCAGTATAAGATTTAATATCAAATATGTTGAATAATCGAATACGAGAATGAAAACAATTAAATTCACAGTTAAAAACTGAATTGAAATGATTTAGTTAGTCAATATAAATTCTATTTGGGGTTTATAGCGATAAATTTAATTATTTGAAATCAATTTACATTTTTAAATTGAATTTAATTTAAATCGATGATTCTAAATGATATATTTTTCAAAGTGATCGAATGGGGTTTTGAAACTTATTTCGTTGAGTTCAAATTAGTGGTAAAATCCTAGAGACGTCGGTCGTTACGCTCAGATAGGAGTTCGTTACCGCGAAATATTTTCAAATAAAAATATAAACAAAATCAAAGCAAATAAACAAATTGTACCACTTTCAGCCAACCTAAGTTCAAAGCCGACCTCCTGTCCTTTAAATAACGCAGACCTATTTTATAGCACGTCTACTTCTTCATCGAGCAGAAAAAAATTGTCTCCCATGTTCGAGATCAACAAAACATCAAATTAATGGCCAAATTAAATGCCGCAGACATTCTGTCTGTTTTTGCTTCTATATATTAGCGTATCGACTTCATATTCTTCTCAATATACCATTCAATCTTTTTTTTCCACTTTTTGTTCTATCTCCCAGAAATCGAATCCAGAGAAAGAAAAAAAAAAAAGGGAAATTCGAATCACGTTCTGAAGTCCCAAGCGGATCGGGAGTTTCCTGAAGCTCGCTCAACACCACCACTCGCGATTTAGGGGGCGACAGGGGTTATCGAGCGTGGTTGCTCAGGGATTTCGCGGAAAGGGGTCGCGATGAATTGGGTGCGATGTGGTGATTGGTGGACGGTTGCGGTGAGTGGAGGGAGGATTTGCGATGCCAGGGAGGTCGATAGGTGGAGTTCGAATTGTGATGTCGAGTTCGTTGAGGGGTTATCTGAATTGTTAGTGGAGGGCTGGAGTTCGAACGGATGTTCAGTGAAGGAGTTCGATCCTTCTAGTGACAAACTGGGGTTCGGTATTGGGATTAGGAGTTCGACAGTGAAAAGTTTGTGGAGTTCAAGCAGTTCGACTGTGGGTAAAAGGGTGGCAGCGCGATCTGATATTTTGAACAGGGAAGAGACGACAGCAAGCTGTTTGATGAAATGCCGTAATGAGGCAGATTGCAGTTTGGGGCTGATGCAGTTTTGGAGATGTTCGAGGATTGCTCTGTGGATTAGTCGAATAGTTGGAGTAGCTTTAAGGTATACGTTTTATTTAGTTTTAAATTTCATAAAATTTATTTATTTAAAATGTTAGGATTAGTTTAAATTATAAATCATTTAATTAAATAATCATAGGATAGTTATTCTATTTTAGCAATTTATATAAATTTAACAAATGGTTAATCGATAACAAACTTAAATTATCATAGGGGCGACTAGATTTGGTTGAAGACGATTCATAGTCGCAGCAATATGGAGATTAACTGGATATTCAGAAAAAGGAAATATCGCGGTGAGTAAATCTCACTCACCTTTAGAATTATTTTTATTTCATTAAAAATAATTGTTTGTTGCTTGTGTGAATATTTTCTGGTTGTTTTATATATATTAGTTATTTAGGCTATATATATATATATATATATATATATATTGGGTTGATTGATTGGTTGGATTCCCGCAGTCTCATTAGCGGATGCCTGCAGTTTCATAGCGGATGATTACCCTATACGCCCCACGCTATGATTAGTGGATGACCTTCAATACCGCGATATTCTGCCACGAAGCAGAATGGGTATTATTTATGTGCTAACATCTGTGGATGCAGGAAAACAGGTTGGAGGAATCCAACTGGATTCCTCAAAAATATATTATTTGTTTATTGTTTGTTTGATTTCATATATATTCATATATGATGTGTTAAAAACCAAATGATTGAAAATTTGGTGATTTGATTGTTTTAAATATCACTGGGCTTGAATATTGATTTATAAAAATATCGTGGAAGGATATTTGAGATTTAAAAAGGGAAAATTCTATTTTTAAATAGAATTTGAATTTTTAATGGAATAAAATTATAAACTTGTTTTTGAAATAAAACAAGTAGTTTCTTTATAAACGAAGTTTATAAATAGTTCTTTTATAACGAAGTTATAAATGAAGTGAAAAGAATTATCATTTGATAATTCAAAAATAGAAATACAAGTTTGAAATTGGAATTTGAAATGGAATTTCAAAACAGGATGTGAAATGAAATTTTTAAATATACAACTCAAATGAAATTTGAGTATAACATTTGAATAGTAGAATTAGAAAAGGAGTTTAATTTTAAAGGGAGATTGAATATTAGAAATTCAAATAGAAGTTCAAATAGAATTTGAATAGACGAAATTAGAATGAAAAATAGAATTTGAATTCAAGAAATTAAAATAAAACTTGAATTCAAAGGAATTCGAATAAAGAAATTCAAATAGAGATTTCAATGTAGAATTTCAAAATAGAATTTGAAATATAGTATTTCAAAGAAGAATTCAAATGTGAAATTTGAATAGAGATTTGAAATGGAATTCAAATATGAAATTTGAATTGAGATTTGAAATAGAAATTCAAATGTTGAATTTGAACATGGAATTGAATATAGAAATTCAAGTAGAAATTTGAATATGAGATTTCAAAATAGAATTTGAAATAAACTTTGAAAATAGGATTTCAAAGTAAGAAGTGGAATAGGATTTCAAAATAGGAAATCCAAATAAATTTTGAAATAGAATTTGAATTTAAAGGAGTTCAAATGGATTTGAAATAAGGAAAATTCAAATGGGATTTAAATAATGGGTTTTAATAAAAAGGATTTAAATATAAGAATTTAAATAGAATTCAAATGGTGTTAAATATAAGGATTCAAACAAAACTCAAATGGAGTTTAATTAGAAAGAATTTGAACAAGAGGGATTCAAAGAGAATTGAAACATGATATTTGGATTCAAAGGAATATAAATGTGGTATTTAAAGTTCAGGTAAAAATGGAGTTTAAATATTTGAAGTTCAAATAGATTAAAAATGGAATTCGAATTCAAATAGTTGAAATAGAATTTGAATATAGAATTTGAATTATAATCGAATTGGAATTTGAATATAGACTTCAAATATGAATGAAATAGAAGATCAGAAATATTTGTTGAGTTGGAAAATAATGTTTGATATATATTTAAAATAAAATCAGAATGGAGTTGAATTCATTTTAAAGAAGTTTAGAAGTTTATATATATAAATATAATTAAAACGAACTCGCCACAGCGCTGCAGTTCGTAAATTGGCGATTCGAACTTCAATCGAATATACAGAACGCAATTGAAGTCGGAATTCTTCGAAACAAGAAACGTCAGGACCGGTTTGATAATAGTTTTCAAATGGAAGAGAAAAATCTGAATTTCGTCGTATAGATTTTGAGTTATGTCAAAATCAAATTTTCAGAAAAGCAGCGCCAGAATCGTTTTAAAACCATAATGGTTTATTTAATATTATAAAAGGATTTTTAAGCAAATAAAATCCGAAGCTTCGATTTAGAAAATCTCAGAGTTGAGTTGCAAAATATATGCGAATACAAATGTGTAAATGAACAGGATTTTTGAAACAGAAACCAGATTTTGATTTATTGAATAGAATTAACTAAATTGAATAGAAATTAGTTAATGAGATTTCAAATGAAATATTGAGGTTCGAATAAGTAAATTCGATTTGAAAATTTATATTCGAAATCAAAAAGGGAACTAGAATTGAAATTGAAATTCAATTTGGTCGTGAGCGAGTTAAACATTTTATTTGAACGTGCTATGTTCAAACGAAGAAGTGAAATAGGCAAAATGACTAATTAAAGAATAAATGAGCGAGACTGAATTCAAACGATTGGATTGAGTTAACTGAATGGAAAACAGGTGAACAAGTGTTAGACAGGTATGGGATGGAGTATATGAAGATTTTTAATGTATGTGCCCGACAATAAGGTACATGTTTAATTCATATATGGGTTTTGTAACAACCCGGAAAATCTGGGCCAGTTTAAAATTTTTATTTTGGCAATTTTAGCGAATTTTGATTATTTAAAATGAATTATTTTAAATAATATCGACGAGAAACTTATTTTGAATAGAATTCGAACGTATATATTATACGCGTCGCCGTTAGAATATAAATATTTATATATAATTATAAATAGAATTAAAAATGGCGCGGTAGTTCGATAATTCGATTTCAAACTTCAATTGAATGTACCGGGTGCAAAACAATCCGGATTTTAGTGAAACCAAAAATAATGGAATCTAATAGTGAATATCTTTCCAACGAATCCGAAGAATCAAAAGTTAGTAGCGGGAATCAAAAGTTATGTCCAGTTGAAAATTCTGAATAGTCGCTATGGAATTCAGGCCCTTAAAAATGGACATTTTGCAAATGACCTCGGATTTCGACGAAACCACTTTTGTTGGATCCGCAGTGTCAAGTTATCGCTAGGTTTCAAATTTCATAATTTTTCGAGTCAATATGTGAGCGTGGCAAAGGAAAACGTGTTTTAACCATTTCAGTTGATTTTAATCGACTGGAAATTGGCCATTTTTCTAACGGTCTCAGAATTCGACGAAACTAGTTTTGTTAGGACCGTATCGTCAATACGAAGCTAGAAAATATTTTTATGGAATTTTTCTAGTTAGTATGTGACCCCGGTAATTTGAAACGTACGTTTAAAATTCAATAAAGTGATTTAAATGTAAATTCAAAGGAAACTGATCGAAACGGTCAAATCAGCTTGCGATACATATCCCATTGTGTTCGGAATGGGGGGGAAACGCTATGGGCGACAGGCGGTGGACCTCGTTTTGAGGTCGTATGTGAAAGTCAACCTTTAAATAATTAAATAAATAAAATAATACAAAAAAAAAAAAAAAAAAATATTCCTTACTCTCCTTTATTTCTTCTGGCCCCCCCCGTTTCAATTTCAGTTCTTAAATAAAATAAAAAAAAAAAAAAAGGGGGAAAGCCATCGCGCGATGGCGACAGCCTACCGCCGCCCGAACCCTCCACCGACCCACCTCCCTCCAGCCTCACCTTGGCCACCGCGACGACAGAAGACCCCTCCCCTCGACTGGCGCCTGGCGCGAAGGCCCCACCCCTGCCCTCCTCGACGAAGACGAGACGCCCCCCCCCCCCCCCCAAATCGTTCGACGCCTCCGCGACCCTGGCCAGCGAGCCTGTGCCGCCGCCTCGAAGCCAGGAGCCTCCGACGATCAGCAGAACCCCCCCCCCCATCTGTAAGTTTTTGTTTTTGTTTTTGGCTTTGCTATTTTATTTTCAAGTTTTAGAAAACTGATTTTAATTAATTTTAAAAACTGTTTTTTTTTTTTTAGATTTAAAAACAGAAATGTTAAACTGATTTTAGATTTAAAAATGTTAAACTGATTTTAGATTTAAAAATGTTAAAACTGATTTTGATTTAAAAATGAAAAAAAACTGAATTTGTTTTATTTTTAAAACTGAGTTTTATCTACTTTAAAAGCTGAAGCTAGATTTTTATTTTATATAGTATATAGTTTAGATTTTTAATAGAAAAGAATTTTTATTTTTATATGTATAGGGCATTGAAGTAAAAATAGAAATTCATATGTCAAAAAGATTAGATTTTGAAAATGAAATAGATTAGATTTTTATCGATATGAATGTGAAGTAAAAATATGATTTTTATATTTTTTTAAAGTATTAAAAATATAATCTTTATAGGATAGAGAATATAAAGATATCATCTTTGTATATGTAGCGAAATAAAAATCTGATTTTTATTTTATATACATTGAAATAAAGTGGTGATTTTTATAAAAGCGAAAACTTTATTTTTATAAAGGTGAAATCTATATTTTAAAATTTTGATTTTTACATTGTTAAAAAGAAAAGAAACTGAAATGGTCATTGATTCAAAAATACAAGCAATCTTGATTTGAAAATAAAAAGACATCACTTTTGAAAATATAATGGAGAATATAAAAATTCGATTTTTATATATTGAACTTTGAACTAAAAATTCGATTTTTATATATTGAACTTTGAACTAAAAATTCGATTTTTATATATTGAACTTTGAACTAAAAATTCGATTTTTATATATTGAACTTTGAACTAAAAATTCGATTTTTATATATTGAACTTTGAACTAAAAATTCGATTTTTATATATTGAACTTTGAACTAAAAATTCGATTTTTATATATTGAACTTTGAACTAAAAATTCGATTTTTATATATGGAACTTTGAAATAAAAATTCGATTTTTTTTTTTTATATATATAGTGGCCTTGGGCAACGAAGGTGACAAAAAGGCGAAACGACGAAGACTTCTGCAAATGAAGTGCCGTGGAGCTAGGATAGCTATAAGTGAGAATTTCTCACCTTTCAATTTATATTTCTAGTTATATATATATATACTAGGATGCAGACGGTGCTTATTAGAAGCACCCGACACCCGTCCACATACCATGGACTTGTTTGTTTGGATTGTTTGGTGATTGATCGAGATATTGGTTTGAATGTGGTTTGTGGTGTGAAAAATCGAATCGATAAATTGGTTAGGATTAGACGTGCGCCGTTATAAGGCGAAGGAGTAAGACTAGGTTAGACTCTTACTCCAAATTTTGTGGTTTGCAAAATGAAATTGATTTGATTGATGAGTGAATGGCGTGGGCCTTCACTAGACCGGGGATTAGGCTAGGCCTTGTCCCGTTTCTAGTATCGTGCCGTTATGCCGCCGAAATTTTCTAAAATATGTTAGAAAATAAAAATATCATTTTATTGTGTAAATGAATAATAGAAATTCATATGATAGAATAAAATGTTTTATCGTTAAAAATACAATTTTTAACGTGAATATGAATATAGTGAAAGTGAATAAAATAAATATTCATTTACAAACCAGATGGTTTGTTTATGTACACTTATTTGAATGACATTGATTGGGTCGATAAATTTTACACATCGCCTAACTGCACAAATAAAATATGTGTTTGATTGTTTGAAACCCCACACGGGTGTTAGGATGAAATTTGAAGTTCACTCATCCTGATTGATTAAATATGTCGATCGATTGATTGACATGCTGTTGTAAGCGTTGAATATCTATATTTGATGCTTATACAGTGTAGTGCACTTTGGTTGATGGTTGATTATTTTCAATGCTATTATATACATGTGTTGTATGAAAATCCATATAATTAATTTTATATGGTAATTGATTGGGCCTCATTCCAGTTTTGAAAAAGAAATATTTGAAATAGAATATTTGAAAATAAAGGAATATATGAAGCCGTGTTGATTAGATTGACGCCATTTTGACGAGAACGATATTTATATCGATTTTATCGATTTCGAAATGAATTGAATTGAAAACGAATTCAAAATGAATTGAATTGAAAACGATTTCGAAATGAATTGAATTGAAAACGATTTCGAAATGAATTGAATTGAAAACGATTTCGAAATGAATTGAATTGAAAACGAATTCGAAATGAATTGAATTGAAAACGATTTCGAAATGAATTGAATTGAAAACGAATTCGAAATGAATTGAATTGAAAACGATTTCGAAATGAATTGAATTGAAAACGAATTCAAAATGAATTGAATTGAAAACGAATTCGAAATGAATTGAATTGAAAACGATTTCGAAATGAATTGAATTGAAAACGATTTCGAAATGAATTGAATTGAAAACGAATTCGAAATGAATTGAATTGAAAGCGATTTCGAACTGAATTGAATTGAAAACGATTTCGAAATGAATTGAATTGAATATGAATTCAAACTGAATTGAAATTTGAATTGAATAGAAATGAATTTTAAAACGAATTTATAAGGAAGAATTCAATTTTTCTTTGAATTGAAATGGAAGTTGAAATAGGTTTTGAAACGATTTTAAAACTATTTATATAATTCGTTTTGAATAGAAATCGACGAAATATATATTATATATATTATATATATAATATAATGGCCTGAATAGAACGCGCCGCGCCGCGGCAGTTCGCGAATTTCGACCATTTATTTCAAACGGACATTACGGGAGATCCGACCGTCGGATTCTCCTAAAACCAGAACCGTTGGGTTCGTATCGAAAAGAGCTTTCTAACGAATGTTAGAAATTTGAAATCTAACGGTTGGATTTGGAATTATGTCCAAATCAAATTTGAAAAAGGTCGCTGTAAGTGCAGTTCGATGGCCGTTGATGGAAATCGACTGTACGGGCCTTGATAAAATTATTAAAAATAGTAATAATTTATGTAAAATCATAAGAAATGATTTGTGAAGATTTGGGATGAAAAACTCCATATTTGAAAAGATAAAAATAGATTTTTATCGAAATGAACTAGTTTTGAACTAGAATTATAATTCTATTTATTTTTAAATAAATAAATTGAATTCGAAAAGGGTTTTGAAAATAACCAAAATTTCCAATGATTGCATTGGAGTGGATTTAAATCGAAATTGTCTTCGGAATATTTCGATATTGGAATTCGTGATATTACAGGTGTTGTTATGGAAATTTGAAAGATATATATTTGTATCGTTATTTCCAATACGACATTTGTTAGTCGTAGAATTCGATATTGAATATAAGCCGATGTATTTTCTATTCAGAGCCTTGTATTGAATATCGAATGTGATTTGGGTTTGTCGTGAATGGTGTCTTCACTAACACTGTTCTTGAACCCAGTTGAGAAAAGATTAAATCTTTTTATTTAGATTTAATGAAGTGTACCAATTAAATGATATTTAATTGGAATTGAATTGATATTGATTTTTGGGTTTATCGTGAACAGTGTTTTAAATAACACTCGTTCTTTAACCCGATAATTAATGGAATGATTTTTGGGTTTATCGTGAACAGTGTTTTAAATAACACTCGTTCTTTAACCCGATAATTAATGGAATGTGACTTTGGGTTTATCGCGAACCGTGTTTTTAGATGACACTGATTCTTTAACCCAGTCACAGATTAAAACTAAGTGGAGTTTTAATGAATCTTTAATTAGATTGAAAAGATCGAGAATGGAGTATCACCAGTTTTGCTCCAGGCGATAGTTAAATCTTTAATTAGATTTGAATGTGAAATTTAGAAACTAACTGTCGGTTAGCCAAGCAGAATGGTTTTCTGGATATTGATCTGATGTTGGTTTCGGCCTTCGGGGTTAATATTTGGGGAATTATTCTCTTGATTAATTTACGGTTAGTGACTAATGAATTGGAATGAGGCGTATGTTGTGTTTGTGTAACACTTTTATAATATATACGTGAGTTATTCGGAAAGACCGGGTTTATCCCATTCTGAATAACTGATACGACGATAAGTCGAAGATGAAGACGATGGTCGAAGACCGGAAGTCTTCACGTCGTTTGGGTGATAACTGATGATCTTGATTGGGCTGTACACCCAAGAAGATGGAAACAGTTGGTGATCGTCCAGACGTACTTGGAGATCGATGGATATGCGGGGTACTAGGTGCCTCCGGTTTCGTTCAGACCCAGAACGGACTTGTAAATGGACTGTGTGTCTGACATCGGATTTCATTCTGTGTGACTGATATCGGTTGCATAGGATGGTTTGCCTGTGTGGCATGCTAAGATGCAAATGATCAAGGCTTCTGTTGAAAAGCAAAGTCTTGTGGTGATGATCAAAGCACGGCCTTTGTGGCGTAGCTTTGTGTAACGTTTACCTCGCGTGTTTCACACCAGGTATGAACCAAAAACGGGAGACGGACCTCAGGGAGGACTTGCGTTTCTTTCTAGCTAGAAGTGGCGTCAGTGGTTTTACACGCCCTGACGAGTTTGACTTATGTGGTTGTTGCTGTTGCGAGGCGCCTCGGTTATATCGGTTTCGGCCGAATGCATTCTGGTCGGCTGACGGACCAGACTTACACCCCATAGGGTGGGGAGACGTATTGTTCAGGCATAATAATCCACTCCGTGTGGACCGGCCCTGACGATCCAAGGGGCAGTTGCGGCTGTTCCTGAGGGGCGGGCTAGAGCGTCTCGAATCGGTTGAGGACTATCTTTTGCCTCGGTTCATAGATGGAAATCCAATTTCCAAATACGTGACATTTGCGGTTTTATTTGTAAACCTATATATGGCGACATAGTGGCATGGGACGCTCATGCCGCCTATGATTGATACTTATGATTTGAAGTTGTTTTATACACTTATAATAGTATCAAATGATTTGTTTTAAAACGTATCAAGCATCCTTTGGCTGTTATAAGGGAAAACCCTATCCTCGACTGCGTTGCATTGTGTGATGGGACCTGGGTCTTATAACAGCTTCATTTTTCTTTATTTAGCATTGCGCTGTTTGTTTCATGCACTGGTATTCTTGGGAGGAAACCCGTTCCGTATTATACGGCGTGGTCCCTTGATTTACCTAATGATTTAAAATAAAGATTAATAACTGTTTTAGTTCTCACACCAGTCACATGACTGACCTGGAGTTTATTGTTTTAACCTAAACTCTGGGTGCCCTTATTTTGACATGGGCAGCTAGTAGTTTTGGGTTTTGCAGATTTATATTCACAGGATCCTGGTTTACAGCTGGAACGATATCCGGAAAGCTTTGTATCCGTATATCTCATTCTAGTTGTGTATTGTATTATTTTCCGCTGCTATGTATTTAAATGTAATTTAAATCTCTGATATTTCTGTGTAATATTCATTTATACTCTATATATTCTTGTAATCTGATGCATTGTTGTAATATACAATGAAATGTTCTTCTGTATGCGTTCTGCTGTGGTTTGTTCTCGAACTATCCGTCGCTTTCCTTTACGGGGAAGTTGCGGGTCTTCACAGTTGGTATCAGAGCTTTGGTTTACAAAGCTAGAGAACAAGACACATTAGAAACATACGAAAGGATTCATCAGATATTGGATTAGTAATATCCAATTAGAATGACTCGTTAGAGATAGGATCAGTAGTATCCTAGAACGAGTGTGAAGAGTATATTTTTCAAATAAAAACAATTTTTGTTTTGAAAATTTAAAGCAATTATTCGTATTTGATTATCTATTTATATTGAGTTGGACAGTCCAGTATATATAGATTTTGCGTATACGTCTGATCCGCGTGTATTCGAAGTTTTAATATACTGGATAGATATAGAGTCACACTCTAGTCGCCCGGAGACGATTCTGATGATAGTCTAGACATCATCAGAATTGGTATTCGAGTTTCGAAGGTGTGATTTTCTATATATTTCCATTAGACTGGTGTGAGAACCAAAACTTATATATAGCTAGAATACATTGTTGTGATTTGGCATCAAAACATGATTTTCTTTATATATATCAAAATTATGAATTTGAAAAGCTAATTCACTAATTGATTGATGGTTGTATTGTTTGATTATTGTTTGAATAATTAAAATTTGGACCACTTAGTTCATTTGAAACAAATATTGAATTGTATTGAAAATTGGTTGCATTTGCTTGCATATACATATATATCATTGAACAGGTCATAGCAAGGAGGCTAGAGCAGAGAATAAAATTTGTTTGCCCGACAAATAGGTACATGTTTACTACATAATTTCCTGTTTTGTTTGGGTGATGATGATTTTATGAGCCTATTGGCTAGCCGCTTGGCTTTTTCTTTTTCTTTTTGAGATCTGAAGGACCGGGGAAGCTATTTGAAATTTCCCGATGCTCCCATTGCAGGGGAGGTTATGGCGAAATTTTTCGAAAATTCAGGGTGTTAGCCAAATTTTTGAAACTTTGAAAATTCTCAGAAACTGAAAAGTTGGAGAACGGAAGCCAAATCGAATGTAGAGTTGAATTATCAAACCACTTTCGACTTTGTTCCTTTTCGGGGACGAAAAGTTTTAAGTGGGGGAGATTGTAACAACCCGGAAAATCTGGGCCAGTTTAAAATTTTTATTTTGGCAATTTTAGCGAATTTTGATTATTTAAAATGAATTATTTTAAATAATATCGACGAGAAACTTATTTTGAATAGAATTCGAACGTATATATTATACGCGTCGCCGTTAGAATATAAATATTTATATATAATTATAAATAGAATTAAAAATGGCGCGGTAGTTCGATAATTCGATTTCAAACTTCAATTGAATGTACCGGGTGCAAAACAATCCGGATTTTAGTGAAACCAAAAATAATGGAATCTAATAGTGAATATCTTTCCAACGAATCCGAAGAATCAAAAGTTAGTAGCGGGAATCAAAAGTTATGTCCAGTTGAAAATTCTGAATAGTCGCTATGGAATTCAGGCCCTTAAAAATGGACATTTTGCAAATGACCTCGGATTTCGACGAAACCACTTTTGTTGGATCCGCAGTGTCAAGTTATCGCTAGGTTTCAAATTTCATAATTTTTCGAGTCAATATGTGAGCGTGGCAAAGGAAAACGTGTTTTAACCATTTCAGTTGATTTTAATCGACTGGAAATTGGCCATTTTTCTAACGGTCTCAGAATTCGACGAAACTAGTTTTGTTAGGACCGTATCGTCAATACGAAGCTAGAAAATATTTTTATGGAATTTTTCTAGTTAGTATGTGACCCCGGTAATTTGAAACGTACGTTTAAAATTCAATAAAGTGATTTAAATGTAAATTCAAAGGAAACTGATCGAAACGGTCAAATCAGCTTGCGATACATATCCCATTGTGTTCGGAATGGGGGGGAAACGCTATGGGCGACAGGCGGTGGACCTCGTTTTGAGGTCGTATGTGAAAGTCAACCTTTAAATAATTAAATAAATAAAATAATACAAAAAAAAAAAAAAAAAAAATATTCCTTACTCTCCTTTATTTCTTCTGGCCCCCCCCGTTTCAATTTCAGTTCTTAAATAAAATAAAAAAAAAAAAAAAGGGGGAAAGCCATCGCGCGATGGCGACAGCCTACCGCCGCCCGAACCCTCCACCGACCCACCTCCCTCCAGCCTCACCTTGGCCACCGCGACGACAGAAGACCCCTCCCCTCGACTGGCGCCTGGCGCGAAGGCCCCACCCCTGCCCTCCTCGACGAAGACGAGACGCCCCCCCCCCCCCCCAAATCGTTCGACGCCTCCGCGACCCTGGCCAGCGAGCCTGTGCCGCCGCCTCGAAGCCAGGAGCCTCCGACGATCAGCAGAACCCCCCCCCCCCATCTGTAAGTTTTTGTTTTTGTTTTTGGCTTTGCTATTTTATTTTCAAGTTTTAGAAAACTGATTTTAATTAATTTTAAAAACTGTTTTTTTTTTTTTAGATTTAAAAACAGAAATGTTAAACTGATTTTAGATTTAAAAATGTTAAACTGATTTTAGATTTAAAAATGTTAAAACTGATTTTGATTTAAAAATGAAAAAAAACTGAATTTGTTTTATTTTTAAAACTGAGTTTTATCTACTTTAAAAGCTGAAGCTAGATTTTTATTTTATATAGTATATAGTTTAGATTTTTAATAGAAAAGAATTTTTATTTTTATATGTATAGGGCATTGAAGTAAAAATAGAAATTCATATGTCAAAAAGATTAGATTTTGAAAATGAAATAGATTAGATTTTTATCGATATGAATGTGAAGTAAAAATATGATTTTTATATTTTTTTAAAGTATTAAAAATATAATCTTTATAGGATAGAGAATATAAAGATATCATCTTTGTATATGTAGCGAAATAAAAATCTGATTTTTATTTTATATACATTGAAATAAAGTGGTGATTTTTATAAAAGCGAAAACTTTATTTTTATAAAGGTGAAATCTATATTTTAAAATTTTGATTTTTACATTGTTAAAAAGAAAAGAAACTGAAATGGTCATTGATTCAAAAATACAAGCAATCTTGATTTGAAAATAAAAAGACATCACTTTTGAAAATATAATGGAGAATATAAAAATTCGATTTTTATATATTGAACTTTGAACTAAAAATTCGATTTTTATATATTGAACTTTGAACTAAAAATTCGATTTTTATATATTGAACTTTGAACTAAAAATTCGATTTTTATATATTGAACTTTGAACTAAAAATTCGATTTTTATATATTGAACTTTGAACTAAAAATTCGATTTTTATATATTGAACTTTGAACTAAAAATTCGATTTTTATATATTGAACTTTGAACTAAAAATTCGATTTTTATATATGGAACTTTGAAATAAAAATTCGATTTTTTTTTTTTATATATATAGTGGCCTTGGGCAACGAAGGTGACAAAAAGGCGAAACGACGAAGACTTCTGCAAATGAAGTGCCGTGGAGCTAGGATAGCTATAAGTGAGAATTTCTCACCTTTCAATTTATATTTCTAGTTATATATATATATACTAGGATGCAGACGGTGCTTATTAGAAGCACCCGACACCCGTCCACATACCATGGACTTGTTTGTTTGGATTGTTTGGTGATTGATCGAGATATTGGTTTGAATGTGGTTTGTGGTGTGAAAAATCGAATCGATAAATTGGTTAGGATTAGACGTGCGCCGTTATAAGGCGAAGGAGTAAGACTAGGTTAGACTCTTACTCCAAATTTTGTGGTTTGCAAAATGAAATTGATTTGATTGATGAGTGAATGGCGTGGGCCTTCACTAGACCGGGGATTAGGCTAGGCCTTGTCCCGTTTCTAGTATCGTGCCGTTATGCCGCCGAAATTTTCTAAAATATGTTAGAAAATAAAAATATCATTTTATTGTGTAAATGAATAATAGAAATTCATATGATAGAATAAAATGTTTTATCGTTAAAAATACAATTTTTAACGTGAATATGAATATAGTGAAAGTGAATAAAATAAATATTCATTTACAAACCAGATGGTTTGTTTATGTACACTTATTTGAATGACATTGATTGGGTCGATAAATTTTACACATCGCCTAACTGCACAAATAAAATATGTGTTTGATTGTTTGAAACCCCACACGGGTGTTAGGATGAAATTTGAAGTTCACTCATCCTGATTGATTAAATATGTCGATCGATTGATTGACATGCTGTTGTAAGCGTTGAATATCTATATTTGATGCTTATACAGTGTAGTGCACTTTGGTTGATGGTTGATTATTTTCAATGCTATTATATACATGTGTTGTATGAAAATCCATATAATTAATTTTATATGGTAATTGATTGGGCCTCATTCCAGTTTTGAAAAAGAAATATTTGAAATAGAATATTTGAAAATAAAGGAATATATGAAGCCGTGTTGATTAGATTGACGCCATTTTGACGAGAACGATATTTATATCGATTTTATCGATTTCGAAATGAATTGAATTGAAAACGAATTCAAAATGAATTGAATTGAAAACGATTTCGAAATGAATTGAATTGAAAACGATTTCGAAATGAATTGAATTGAAAACGATTTCGAAATGAATTGAATTGAAAACGAATTCGAAATGAATTGAATTGAAAACGATTTCGAAATGAATTGAATTGAAAACGAATTCGAAATGAATTGAATTGAAAACGATTTCGAAATGAATTGAATTGAAAACGAATTCAAAATGAATTGAATTGAAAACGAATTCGAAATGAATTGAATTGAAAACGATTTCGAAATGAATTGAATTGAAAACGATTTCGAAATGAATTGAATTGAAAACGAATTCGAAATGAATTGAATTGAAAGCGATTTCGAACTGAATTGAATTGAAAACGATTTCGAAATGAATTGAATTGAATATGAATTCAAACTGAATTGAAATTTGAATTGAATAGAAATGAATTTTAAAACGAATTTATAAGGAAGAATTCAATTTTTCTTTGAATTGAAATGGAAGTTGAAATAGGTTTTGAAACGATTTTAAAACTATTTATATAATTCGTTTTGAATAGAAATCGACGAAATATATATTATATATATTATATATATAATATAATGGCCTGAATAGAACGCGCCGCGCCGCGGCAGTTCGCGAATTTCGACCATTTATTTCAAACGGACATTACGGGAGATCCGACCGTCGGATTCTCCTAAAACCAGAACCGTTGGGTTCGTATCGAAAAGAGCTTTCTAACGAATGTTAGAAATTTGAAATCTAACGGTTGGATTTGGAATTATGTCCAAATCAAATTTGAAAAAGGTCGCTGTAAGTGCAGTTCGATGGCCGTTGATGGAAATCGACTGTACGGGCCTTGATAAAATTATTAAAAATAGTAATAATTTATGTAAAATCATAAGAAATGATTTGTGAAGATTTGGGATGAAAAACTCCATATTTGAAAAGATAAAAATAGATTTTTATCGAAATGAACTAGTTTTGAACTAGAATTATAATTCTATTTATTTTTAAATAAATAAATTGAATTCGAAAAGGGTTTTGAAAATAACCAAAATTTCCAATGATTGCATTGGAGTGGATTTAAATCGAAATTGTCTTCGGAATATTTCGATATTGGAATTCGTGATATTACAGGTGTTGTTATGGAAATTTGAAAGATATATATTTGTATCGTTATTTCCAATACGACATTTGTTAGTCGTAGAATTCGATATTGAATATAAGCCGATGTATTTTCTATTCAGAGCCTTGTATTGAATATCGAATGTGATTTGGGTTTGTCGTGAATGGTGTCTTCACTAACACTGTTCTTGAACCCAGTTGAGAAAAGATTAAATCTTTTTATTTAGATTTAATGAAGTGTACCAATTAAATGATATTTAATTGGAATTGAATTGATATTGATTTTTGGGTTTATCGTGAACAGTGTTTTAAATAACACTCGTTCTTTAACCCGATAATTAATGGAATGATTTTTGGGTTTATCGTGAACAGTGTTTTAAATAACACTCGTTCTTTAACCCGATAATTAATGGAATGTGACTTTGGGTTTATCGCGAACCGTGTTTTTAGATGACACTGATTCTTTAACCCAGTCACAGATTAAAACTAAGTGGAGTTTTAATGAATCTTTAATTAGATTGAAAAGATCGAGAATGGAGTATCACCAGTTTTGCTCCAGGCGATAGTTAAATCTTTAATTAGATTTGAATGTGAAATTTAGAAACTAACTGTCGGTTAGCCAAGCAGAATGGTTTTCTGGATATTGATCTGATGTTGGTTTCGGCCTTCGGGGTTAATATTTGGGGAATTATTCTCTTGATTAATTTACGGTTAGTGACTAATGAATTGGAATGAGGCGTATGTTGTGTTTGTGTAACACTTTTATAATATATACGTGAGTTATTCGGAAAGACCGGGTTTATCCCATTCTGAATAACTGATACGACGATAAGTCGAAGATGAAGACGATGGTCGAAGACCGGAAGTCTTCACGTCGTTTGGGTGATAACTGATGATCTTGATTGGGCTGTACACCCAAGAAGATGGAAACAGTTGGTGATCGTCCAGACGTACTTGGAGATCGATGGATATGCGGGGTACTAGGTGCCTCCGGTTTCGTTCAGACCCAGAACGGACTTGTAAATGGACTGTGTGTCTGACATCGGATTTCATTCTGTGTGACTGATATCGGTTGCATAGGATGGTTTGCCTGTGTGGCATGCTAAGATGCAAATGATCAAGGCTTCTGTTGAAAAGCAAAGTCTTGTGGTGATGATCAAAGCACGGCCTTTGTGGCGTAGCTTTGTGTAACGTTTACCTCGCGTGTTTCACACCAGGTATGAACCAAAAACGGGAGACGGACCTCAGGGAGGACTTGCGTTTCTTTCTAGCTAGAAGTGGCGTCAGTGGTTTTACACGCCCTGACGAGTTTGACTTATGTGGTTGTTGCTGTTGCGAGGCGCCTCGGTTATATCGGTTTCGGCCGAATGCATTCTGGTCGGCTGACGGACCAGACTTACACCCCATAGGGTGGGGAGACGTATTGTTCAGGCATAATAATCCACTCCGTGTGGACCGGCCCTGACGATCCAAGGGGCAGTTGCGGCTGTTCCTGAGGGGCGGGCTAGAGCGTCTCGAATCGGTTGAGGACTATCTTTTGCCTCGGTTCATAGATGGAAATCCAATTTCCAAATACGTGACATTTGCGGTTTTATTTGTAAACCTATATATGGCGACATAGTGGCATGGGACGCTCATGCCGCCTATGATTGATACTTATGATTTGAAGTTGTTTTATACACTTATAATAGTATCAAATGATTTGTTTTAAAACGTATCAAGCATCCTTTGGCTGTTATAAGGGAAAACCCTATCCTCGACTGCGTTGCATTGTGTGATGGGACCTGGGTCTTATAACAGCTTCATTTTTCTTTATTTAGCATTGCGCTGTTTGTTTCATGCACTGGTATTCTTGGGAGGAAACCCGTTCCGTATTATACGGCGTGGTCCCTTGATTTACCTAATGATTTAAAATAAAGATTAATAACTGTTTTAGTTCTCACACCAGTCACATGACTGACCTGGAGTTTATTGTTTTAACCTAAACTCTGGGTGCCCTTATTTTGACATGGGCAGCTAGTAGTTTTGGGTTTTGCAGATTTATATTCACAGGATCCTGGTTTACAGCTGGAACGATATCCGGAAAGCTTTGTATCCGTATATCTCATTCTAGTTGTGTATTGTATTATTTTCCGCTGCTATGTATTTAAATGTAATTTAAATCTCTGATATTTCTGTGTAATATTCATTTATACTCTATATATTCTTGTAATCTGATGCATTGTTGTAATATACAATGAAATGTTCTTCTGTATGCGTTCTGCTGTGGTTTGTTCTCGAACTATCCGTCGCTTTCCTTTACGGGGAAGTTGCGGGTCTTCACAGGTTTTATGCGCCGTATCGGCAAGCCGCTTGGCTTTTCCTTTTTCTTTTTGATTGAGGAAGATACCGGGAAGCTATTTGAAGTTTCCCGATGCTCCCGATACAGGGGAGGTTATGGCGAATTTTTCCGGAAATTTAAGGAGTTAGAATATTTTTAAGAGATTTCGATAACGTGAAATCATTGTATCGACGTATTGAATATTCGATAAGAAAGTGAATATAGGAATCGAATATTGTAAACAAAAAGGGATAGAGATAAGTGATTGAAATTGATTTCAATTGAAAATAGAGATATTTGCTAATATATAGAAAAATAAAGGAAGATAATATTTGGAAACGTTTTCCAAATGGCATAAGAGCCAATATGATTATTGAAAATATTTGGTTAACAAATATTGATAAGGAAATGGAAAAGTGATTTAATTAATGAAATATTAATTAAAGGTCCCAGTGATTTGTTTGATATGTTGATTGAACCCTTGTTTTTATTCGATAGTAAAATCACAGACTATCGAAGTTTTGACCATCGTTGTCAATATGGAGAGACCGGTTGGATTATTATCCAAAGAACCACTCCGTATCGGCATAAGCGTTGCGAACCAAGTATGCTGAATATATTGAAGACGGAGTGAAGTGCAAGGGCTTTTTCTAGTAATAGAAATTGTGCCTTCGGTTTCGTTCAGTCCCAGAACGAACGTATATGGACGAATGTCTGACAAAGTATTTCCAATGATCAAATGGGTTGGTCTGTATGAATATATATGGTTGCAACGGATTTATCCCTTAGCATAATATCCAGAATATTTGTGCAAACTCAACTAGTGATTAACGGATCTGACAATGTGGCATTCAAAGTGATTGTGTTATCAATGAATGGTAAGTATGCGTAGCCTCAGGCCTCAACAACCGGGAAAGGACAAAAATCGGGCAGGCAGCATGGCTATGTGGGTCGCTCCCATTAGGGTGTATAATCACCTATCTAGAGAAATTCCTTTTGTTTCTAAATCTATCGATTCTGCCCATTCGGGAAACGGTGGTTTGAGTCCAACCGTTGGTGATATACATTCGATACACTCAAGAGAAATGAGTGGTCGGTCATGTGTGGGCCGGGTTGCAAGACGTTCTTGTTGAAACCAGGTGTATTCGCCTCTAGAGATGCACAGTCGGAAGGTGGTCCCATACCTTGTCATGTTGGAAATCCAATCTCCAATAAGCGCCATGCGGGTTTTGATTTTATACTATATATGTGGAGCGTGAGATGCAAGCGTTCTACTATTTGGTTATTTACTTGATGTAGACATTATTATAATATCACTGGATTTGATATCAAAGTGTTTTGGGTTATAGTAAGGTAAAAACCGTCCATGTTTATGGGTGGGCTGGTCTTACTATTATCTTTTCTTTCGAAAAGAGTTTTTGAAAGTTAAACAAGTGGTTGGAGTTTACTCACACCAGTCCCATGACTGACCCAGAGTTTATTTTGTTTTGTTTTCCCTAAACTCTTGGGTGCCCAAATTTGTACGGGCAGTCAAGTGTTTCAGGCTTTTACAGATACACTTGGAGGAGCTTGAAGCAGGAGGCTTCAACGTTAGTTATTTAGAGTTACTTCCGCTGGATCAAATGTTATTTGTACTCTGATGATGGTATGTATATATGTACAAAACAGATTGTATTTCAAAGCTTATGTTATATAATATATTTTATTCGTTCCGCTGTGAGTTGTGATCTTCGTTTTTCTTCTATTCTAATATTTCTTTCTTTCTATTTCTCATCCTCTAATTTCTTTCTAATAATGAGTCGTATTTCTGTGTTATTTGGGTTGGACGTGTGGTGTATTTAGTCAACTCAGATAGCTCGGATTTGCGGGTCGTTTCAAGAAGTTTCCTTCTCCGCTTCCACTCTTGGTATGGTTGAAGAAATCAATGTACGTGACCTTTCTGGAAATACTCTGTCAGACATTCATCAGTACGAGTCACCCAGGAACAGGATGAATCGAAGGCACAATTTATATTAATAGAAAAAGTCCTTGCACTCTACTCCGTCTTCGATTATCTTTATATAATCTGATTCGCACGCTACTGCCAATACGGAGTGGTTCTTCGGACAATAATCCAACCGGTCTCTCTATATTGACAACGATGGTCAAAACTTCGATAGTCTGTGATTTAACTATCGAATAAAAACAAGTGTTTCGATAGTCGATGATTTAACTATCGAAGAAAACAAGTGTTCATCCAAACATCCAACAATCACTGAGCGTTTTATTAATATTTCATTAATTAAATCTCTTCTCCATTTCTTATCAATATTAGTTAACCAAATATTTTCAATAACCATATTGGCCTTATACGTTATTTGGAAAACATTTCCATATATCGCCTTCTTTTATTTTCTAAACTTTAGAAAATATATGTTATTTATAATTGGAAAATATTCCAATTACTTATCTCTTTTCCAATCTCGTTTATTCCTATACTTAGGAAATATTTATTATTCTATTTCCCAGCTTACACTTATTTGGGTTAAAACGGATGTTGTGTAAAACATCGTTACGACAACCCAAATACTATATTCAACTAACTCTTATCTAACATTGATCTTCGAGCCTGAAATCTTACTGTTCATTTGTTAATAATGCAATCAATCAAGTTGGGGTATAACTACCTCTCAGACCTTGATTGAATAACATTTATAACGTCAAAACAGATATGACTTCTTAGTCGAACAATCAATAACATACAACTACTTCTTTACCTTTAAACACGTATACACTTTTCCTTTCTATTCTTACTAGATTTTATTCTTATACTTCCTTTTTGATTATACTATTCTATTTCTAAGTTCGTTTTCTTATCGACTTTTATATATATCGATACGTTGATTTCTAACTATCAAATTATCTTAAAAATATTCTATCTCCTTAAATTCCCGGAAAAATTCGCCATAACCTCCTTTGTACCGGGAGCATCGGGAAAATCCCCAAACTGCCACACAGGCCTTTTCCAATCAAAAAGAAAAAGAAAAGCCAAGCGGCTAGCCGATACGGCGCATAAAATCTCATATATGAATTAAATATGTACTTTTTTGTCGGGCATTCTATTTATATACCGTCTAACACTTTATTCCAAACCTGTCTCCTGTATGTCTATACCTGTCCAATCTATTTTAACTATACCAATCGTTTAACTCAATTTGTTAATTAACTCTATTAATTAACTTCCTAGTCTATTCCACTTCTATTTATCCAAATCTATTATCTTCTATTATTCAAATCCTATAATATAAATCCCATTTGAATTCTCTTTATTCAAATTCTATATTATAAATCCCATTTGAATTTCTATTTTCAAATTCTATATTAAACTCCATTTGAATTCTATTATTCAAATTCTATAGTTAAACTCCATTTGAATTCTATTATTCAAATACTATATTCAAAGTCTATTTGCATTCTCTTTTCAAATTCTATATTTAAAGTCTATTTGAATTCTCTTTTCAAATTCTATATTCAAAGTCTATTTGAATTCTCTTTTCAAATTCTATATTCAAAGTCTATTTGAATATCTCTGCATTATTTATAAACAACGTTTATAACTTTACTTAAAATCCCCTCATTATATATTTATAAACAAAGTTTATAAATTCAATTCAAATCCCACATTTTCATTTATAACAAAGTTTATAAATTCAATTCAAATCCCACCTCTTCATTTATAAACAAAGTTTATAAATTCAATTCAAATCCCATCTTTTCATTTATAAACAACATTTATAAATTCAATTACTTGTTTTATATACCTTTAAAACAAGTTAATATTTTCTATAGTTTTGTTTTAAAATTCAAATTCTATTTATAAAAATAGAATTCCCTTTCTAAATCTCAAATACCCTTTTCGATATTTATTATAAATCAATATTCAAGCCCCAGTGATATTTTAAACAATCAAATCAACCAATTTTCAATCATTTGATTTTTAACACATCATATATGAATATATCTGAAATCAAACCAACAAACAGATAATATATATTTTTGAGGAATCCAGTTGGATTCCTCCAACCTGTTTTACCTGCATCCACAGACGTTAGTCAACATAGTAATACCCATCCTGCTTCGAGGCAGGATATCGCGGTATAGAAGGTCATCCACTAATCATAGCGTGGGGCGTATAGGGAAATCATCCGCTATGAAACCCCGGGCATCCGCTAATGATACTGCGGGAATCCAACCAATCATCAACCCAATATATATATAATAGTCAACCCTAAATAACTAATATATTTCAACCAATCAGAAAGCATTCAAACAAGCATAACAATTATTTTTAACAACTAGAAATAATTCTAATTAAATGGTGAGTGAGGTTTACTCACCGTTTTTCCGTTTGCCGAGTATCCAATAAATTCCAAACCAAGTTTATTTCAATGTATCCGTCGTTCTGGTCCCAACGTACTTCGTCTTGCTCAAATCTAATAAAAAATAAATTTATGATTTTTTTATAAGTTATTGAATGAATTAATTTATTAATCAATCCATCAACGGCCTTATTGCTTAACACACTTAATCCATGATTTTTAAATGATAAAATTAAAAGTCTAACTTTCCTTAATCTCATACTAAATGGTTGGCTTACAAATTATATCATTTTACTAGCGAATTATAAAGGTTTAAACAAATTAATTAAGTCAAATTAAAACAGTTTCATAGCTAAATTCTAACCTCACTTTACTGTAACCACTTTCTTCCCTAATCAAGCATCACGCCCAGGTTTTCTCATTGCCATTTGTCGTGCCTTTCCACCATCCACAACAAATCATGACCCTTTGTTCAACTCTACTCCAAACTCAGCAGCTTCAATCCTAGTTCGAAGCTTCCCAAATGTCAACTGTCGTTCCCAAAAACTCCAGTCTGACATCGCGACTTCGAACCTAACCCTAAACGCCCAGGCCCCAAAACAGCATCGCGAATTCCCAAACGCCCCATCGAGTTGAACTCTGGAACCCCAAATCGCGAATCCCCCTTCTATACTGCATCGTGATGACCCCATTCGAACCCTAAACTCACATTGAAACTCGTCGAACCACAAATCGAGGTCGCAGTCTTCCAGTCTTCGTACACGAGGTCCACGAGCTCAGGAAGAAGACCGCGATTTCCACTTTCAGATCGTGATTTTTGTCCCCCCCCCCCCCCGTCGCGATGGTCACGAATTCCATTATTTTGATTTTAAGAGTAGAGAACGATTTCTATTTGATTTTTGAAAAGTAGTGGAGCTGCCATTTTAATTTATAAAGGGGATTTCATTTGGGTTTTGGTTTGAAATTTTAGTGGCCGACATTTCTTGCCTTGGTGTTTTATTTCCATCCACCCAAGAAGATATTTTATTTCGGTATCCTTTAAAATAAAGTACCCCTTGACTCCGAACTCCTTTTTGAACCCAACCACTGCCATTCCTAGGGTAAAACCGCTATTCTGAAGCCACTGGGATAAGTATCGAAGTCCAGTTCGATCATCCGGAATAGATATTAATTTAAATTGATATAAATTAAATTTCAAACCAATTAATTTCTTCGAAAATAAATTAATATTATTATCTTTATAAATTCAAATAAAATTTCCCATTAATTATTTGAACCGTATTTAATTCAAATTAAATTTTGAATTCATCTAAATCCATTTTCGTATTCAGTTATTTTAATATATTCGATATTAAATCGAAATTGATTATTAAATCGATAACTTAATATAAAATTCCATTTATATTATCCACCCAATATTTTTAATCCGTATTAAATATTTTAAAATTAACCCATAAGAATCCGGGTCATTACAATCTTCCCTACTTAAAAAAATTTCGTCCTCGAAATTGCTAAGGTAGAAAAAGTGCTATAAACCCATTTATCTTTTCAAAACTTATTTATGTTGATACTCAACATTTCAAACTTCCTTACATAACTCTCTTTCGAATAAATCCCTATTCGATAACTCCTCCCTTCGAATAACTATATTCGATAATCTCTCTTTCGAATAACTAGATTCGAAAACCTTTCTTCGAATAAACTATACTCGATAATCTCTATTCAATTTACTCTTATCAATTAACTCTATTTGATTAACTCTTTTCACTTAACTCCTTCCGAATAAGCTATATTCGATAACTCCTTTTACTCTATTCGAATAAACTATATTCGATTAACTCCTTTAATTCTATTCGAATATCTAATATTCGATAACTCCTTTTAACTTTATTCGAATAACTAATATTTGATTTAACTCCATTCGCTTTACTCTAGATCGCAGCGATCACAATGGTTACGCCTGATTTCCTCAGGAAACATCCGACCGTCCTAGGCTATCTGCAGCCCTGCGAATTTCGCTAGCAGTCGTACGAAATGGCAACTTATCCTGGGTAACTATGTTTGACAAACTCTATCTCCGTAACTATATTCGACCAACTTTAATTGAATAACTATCATTCAATTAAATCCTAATTCGATTAACTATGTTCAATTAACTCTATCTGGTTAACTCTTAATTTGAGTAACAAATATTCGATAAATTCTAATTGAATAACAAATATTCAATTAACTCTACGGATTAACCCTAACTGATTAACTCTAACTGGTTAATTCTTATTCTAATCGATTTATTCTGACTCTAATCGACTTCTCCTATTCGAATAACTCCTATTGGATAACATTTATTCATTTTTAAAGATTTACTTTTAGTAACGGTTCTTCACTTTATAAATGTTCTTTTTAATAACGTTACTTCACTTATACAAGTGTTGTGTACCCCTTCTATTTAAGACTATCGGTGTTAAAAACCAATATCTCTTCTCTATATAAGTTCAGACTTATATATTCCATTTATCGAATGATAAATATTTAAGTTAATTTATAAACTTTTATTTATAAATTAATCTTTTCTATTTATCTGTTAAAAACAGATTTCCATTTTCTATTCATCTTCTAAATATTCCTTTGATTAAATTCTATTTATTTAACAAATAAATATCTCATTTATAACATTCTATTTATTTAACAAATAAATAAATATTTCCATTTAATCTATTTGTAAATGTTTTTACAAATATTCCCTTTTAAATTCTATTTGTAAATGTTTTTACAAATATTTCTCCTTCTATTTGTGTGCACATAACTTCCCTTGTATTTGTTTTACAAATATATTTCCTTTTTAACTCTTTTGGTTTTTCCTTTATTCATTCCCATTTCATATTTCATTCACATTGATTTTACTCGATTTATTCATTTCGATCCATTTAACTTACTTAAGTTATATTTAATTTCAATCATTTAAATTCCCATTAACTAGTTGTTAATTAACCGTTTTGCCTATTTCATCTTTTTTTATTTGAATATAACTTGTTCAAATATATGTCAACTTAATTATAAACTAATCTAATTATATTTTCAACTCGAGTTATATATTCGATTTCGAATATAAATTCTCAATCTCTTTCACTTATCCAAAAACCCAATTTCGATTCAAATTTCCTTTAACTAATTATTCTCCAATTTAGTTAATTCTATTTAACCATTTAAAATATGATTTTTGTTTTAAAAATCATTTCACTTACTTCACTAGAGTTCATATTTACTTTGTATCTCCAGCCTGGATTTTTCTAATGCCAATTCGGATTTTGTTTCCTAAAAATCCTTTTATTTATTTAATTAAACCTTTATGGTTTTATAATGGTTCTGGCGCTGTTTTTCTAAAAATTTGATTTTGACATAACTCAAAATCTATACGACGAAATCCAGATTTTTCTCTTTCATTAGAAAACTATTGTTCAGCCGGTCCCGACGATTCTTGTTTCAAAGAATTCCGACTTCAATTGAGTTCTATATACTAAATTGAAGTTCGAATCGCCAATTTACGAACTGTCGCGCTACGACGAGCTCGTTTTAATTATATTTATAAATATAACCGTTTTAACTTTGTTTATAATAAATTCAACTCCATTCTGATATATTTTTAATATATATCAAATCCATTTCATAATATTCCCGATCTATTTCACTTCTAATATTCAAATCCTATATATTTACAATATTCAAATTCCATTTGAATTTCTTTATTCAAACTCTATATTATTTCCTTCTATTCAATTTCTATTTGAATTTTCTTCTATTCAAATTTATTTCAATTCCTTATCTTCAATTTCTATTTGAAATCCTTTATTCAAAAACCCATTTCAAATCCCTTATTCAAATTCCATTTGAAATCCTTTATTCAATTTCTATTTGAATTTCTTATCTTCAATTCCCATTTGAAATCCTTTATTCAATTTCTATTTAAATTCCTTTGTTCAATTTCTATTTAAATTCCTTTGTTCAATTTCTATTTAAATTCCTTTATTCAATTTCTATTTGAAATCCTTTGAATTTAAATTCTATTTTAACTCCTTTGAATTCAAATGAACTCCTTTGAATTCAAATTCTATTTAATTTCACTTTGAATTCAAATTCTATTTAAACTCCTTTTATTTAAAATTCTATTTCAAACTTTATATTTTCTTTGAATTCTAATATTCGACCTCCACTTTATATTCTCTTTGAAATTCTATTTAACCATTTTCCATTTGAATTTTAATATTCAAATCTCTATTTGACTTTTCTTTATTCAAATCCACTTGAATTCCTTTGAATTCAAATTCCATTTCAATTTTTCTTATACAATTTCTATTTGAATTTTCTTTATTCAAACTCATTTGAATTCCTTTGAATTCAAATTCTATTTCACTTTTATTTGAATTATATATATATATATTCAAATTCCTTGATTTTACTTCTATTTGAAATCTATATTCCAATTCCCATTTCAAAATTCCTTTGAAGTTATAAAAATATATACATATATTTATATCTATCTCAAATTCAAAACATCTGAATTTTCAAACAACTTATTTCTTTCAAACAAATTTCCATCAAAACTTTTCTAAGGCAGCAAGTCGTCACTTAGAAACTCGAAAATGAACACTGGTGATGTTGCGACCATCATCAGAATTATTTCCCAGCTACTGAATGAGTTCAGTGCTTTATTATTTTTCAAAATCCATTTAGAAAAATATTTTCCAAACTCCCAGGATTTTAAATTCTAAATTCTGGTTGGAAATCAAATTTCAATTTATCACATTTGTATATTTGATTTCATATACAAATTCCATTGGTTATATATATATATAACTATTTCTGTTTTATAATCTAATTTGATTATAATCCTAACAATCAACTTAACCATTTAAAAACAATATCGTGCCCAATCTTCTGTTCAAGTGTTTATAAACTCCTATCGAAATCGTGGCGTCCCACGATTCGACCAAAATTTATAATCCACTCAACATACTAGTCAACATAATATAAAACGGTTTTTATATCAAATAACAAATACGCTCTCTTGTATATGTATGTATATATATATATATATATATATATATATATATATACTCAACTCATTCTAGGGTACTACTGACCCTATCTCTAATGAGCACAATTCCACACAGCCTAGGTATTCGCTCAACCTAAGCTCTGCTACCAACTGTAACGACCCGCAAATCCGCAACATCAGAGTTGACTATATACATCATACGTCCAACCCAAATATCACAAAAATACAAAACATTTTTTTTTAAAAGAAAGAGGTAGAAGAAGAAACAGAAATAACAACACAGAATCTCACATCGCAGCGGAACAAAACATAATATATCATATCTTTGAAATACAAAATCTTAACTGTATATCATACACTTATCAGAGTACAACACTTACAACACAGCGGAACAAAACTCTATATAACTAACGTTGAAGCCTCCTGCTCCAAGCTCCTTTAGATAGATCTGTAAAATCCTGAACTACTTGACTGCCCGTACAATTTTAGGCACCCAAGAGTTTAGGTAGAACAAAACAAATAAACTCCGGGTCAGTCATGGGACTGGTATGAGTAAACAGTTTAAAACAATTCCAGAAACTAAATGATATCTCATAAGACCACGCCGTATAACACGGAACGGGTTTTTCCCTTATGAAAATCCAAACACTTGATTTAACATTTCAAAATCCCTTTGAAAGGAATGATAACTTTATATCAAAACTCCTTTGATATTATAATAGTGTCTAAATCAAGTAAATACAATCTAGTGGAATGTTTGCATCTCCCGTTCCACATAAATAATATACAATCATAAACCGCAAGCACGTATTGGGTATTTGATTTCCAACTATGACAAGGTATGGAACCACCTTCCGCTGGTATATCTCTAGAGGAGAATACACCGAGTTCAACAAGAACATCTTGCAACTCAGCCACACATGACCGACCACTCATTTCGCTTGAGTGTATCGAATGTATATCACCAACGGTTGGGATCAGCAACCGTTTCCCGAATGGGACTGCATCGACAATAGATTTTTAGAAGTAAATGAAACTCTAGATCAGGTGATTATACACCCTAATAGGTGCGACCTACATAGCCATGCTGCTTGCCCGATTTCTGTCATTTACCGAATGATGAGGCTAGAAGCTACGCTTTATCATCACACCAGATTCACTTCGAATGCCACATCGTCAAATCCATCAAATCACCAATTGACGTCTACAACAATACATTACGTGTCAGCTAAAAGAAGTTTCCTTCTCCGCTTCCACTCTTGGTATGGTTGAAGAAATCAATGTACGTGACCTTTCTGGAAATACTCTGTCAGACATTCATCCATACGAGTCACCCAGGAACAGGATGGATCGAAGGCACAATTTCTATTAATAGAAAAAGTCCTTGCACTCTACGCCATCTTCGATTATCTTTATATAATCTGATTCGCACGCTACTGCCAATACAGAGTGGTTCTTCGGACAATAATCCAACCGGTCTCTCCATATTGACAACGATGGTTAAAACTTCGATAGTCTGTGATTTAACTATCGAATAAAAACAAGTGTTTCGATAGTCGATGATTTAACTATCGAAGAAAACAAGTGTTCATCCAAACATCCAACAATCACTGAGCCTTTTATTAATATTTCATTAATTAAATCTCTTCTCCATTTCTTATCAATATTTGTTAACCAAATATTTTCAATAACCATATTTGCCTTATACGTTATTTGGAAAACATTTCCATATATCGCCTTCTTTTATTTTCTAAACTTTAGAAAATATATGTTATTTATAATTGGAAAATATTCCAATTACTTATCTCTTTTCCAATCTCATTTATTCCTATACTTAGGAAATATTTATTATTCTATTTCCCAGCTTACACTTATTTGGGTTAAAACGGATGTTGTGTAAAACATCGTTACGACAACCCAAATACTATATTCAACTAACTCTTATCTAACATTGATCTTCGAGCCTGAAATCTTACTGTTCATTTGTTAATAATGCAATCAATCAAGTTGGGGTATAACTACCTCTCAGACCTTGACTGAATTACATTTATAACGTCAAAACAGATATGACTTCTTACTCGAACAATCAATAACATACAACTACTTCTTTACCTTTAAACATGTATACACTTTTCCTTTCTATTCTTACTAGATTTTATTCTTATACTTCCTTTTTGATTATACTATTCTATTTCTAAGTTCGTTTTCTTATCGACTTTTATATATATCGCTACGTTGATTTCTAACTATCAAATTATCTTAAAAATATTCTATCTCCTTAAATTCTCGGAAAACTTCGCCATAACCTCCTTTGTACCGGGAGCATCGGGAAAATCCCCAAACTGCCACACAGGCCTTTTCCAATCAAAAAGAAAAAGAAAAGCCAAGCGGCTAGCCGATACGGTGCATAAAATCTCATATATGAATTAAATACGTACCTTTTTGTCGGGCATTCTATTTATATACCTTCTAACACTTTATTCCAAACCTGTCTCCTGTATGTCTATACCTGTCCAATCTATTTTAACTATACCAATCGTTTAACTCAATTTGTTAATTAAATCTGTTAATTAACTTCCTAGTCTATTCCACTTCTATTTATCCAAATCTATTATCTTCTATTATTCAAATCCTATAATATAAATCCCATTTGAATTCTCTTTATTCAAATTCTATATTATAAATCCCATTTGAATTTCTATATTCAAATTCTATATTAAACTCCATTTGAATTCTATTATTCAAATTCTATAGTTAAACTCCATTTGAATTCTATTATTCAATTTCTATATTCAAAGTCTATTTGCGTTCTCTTTTCAAATTCTATATTCAAAGTCTATTTGAATTCTCTTTTCAAATTCTATATTCAAAGTCTATTTGAATTCTCTTTTCAATTTCTATATTCAAAGTCTATTTGAATATCTCTGCATTATTTATAAACAACGTTTATAACTTTACTTAAAATCCCCTCATTATATATTTATAAACAAAGTTTATAAATTCAATTCAAATCCCACATTTTCATTTATAAACAAAGTTTATAAATTCAATTCAAATCCCACCTTTTCATTTATAAACAAAGTTTATAAATTCAATTCAAATCCCATCTTTTCATTTATAAACAACGTTTATAAATTCAATTACTTGTTTTATATACCTTCAAAACAAGTTAATGTTTTCTATAGTTTTGTTTTAAAATTCAAATTCTATTTATAAAAATAGAATTCTCTTTCTAAATCTCAAATACCCTTTTCGATATTTATTATAAATCAATATTCAAGCCCCAGTGATATTTTAAACAATCAAATCAACCAATTTTCAATCATTTGATTTTTAACACATCATATATGAATATATCTGAAATCAAACCAACAAACAGATAATATTTTTTTTTGAGGAATCCAGTTGGATTCCTCCAACCTGTTTTTCCTGCATCCACAGACGTTAGTCAACATAGTAATACCCATCCTGCTTCGAGGCAGGATATCGCGGTATAGAAGGTCATCCACTAATCATAGCGTGGGGCGTATAGGGAAATCATCCGCTATGAAACCCCGGGCATCCGCTAATGATACTGCGGGAATCCAACCAATCATCAACCCAATATATATATAATAGTCAACCCTAAATAACTAATATATTTCAACCAATCAGAAAGCATTCAAACAAGCATAACAATTATTTTTAACAACTAGAAATAATTCTAATTAAATGGTGAGTGAGGTTTACTCACCGTTTTTTCGTTTGCCGAGTATCCAATAAATTCCAAACCAAGTTTATTTCAAAGTATCCGTCGTTCTGGTCCCAACGTACTTCGTCTTGCTCAAATCTAATAAAAAATAAATTTATGATTTTTTTATAAGTTATTGAATGAATTAATTTATTAATCAATCCATCAACGGCCTTATTGCTTAACACACTTAATCCATGATTTTTAAATGATAAAATTAAAAGTCTAACTTTCCTTAATCTCATACTAAGTGGTTGGCTTACAAATTATATCATTTTACTAGTGAATTATAAAGGTTTAAACAAATTAATTAAGTCAAATTAAAACAGTTTCATAGCTAAATTCTAACCTCACTTTACTGTAACCACTTTCTTCCCTAATCAAGCATCACGCCCAGGTTTGCTCATTGCCATTTGTCGTGCCTTTCCACCATCCACAACAAATCATGACCCTTTGTTCAACTCTCCTCCAAACTCAGCAGCTTCAATCCTAGTTCGAAGCTTCCCAAATGTCAACTGTCGTACCCAAAAACTCCAGTCTGACATCGCGACTTCGAACCTAACCCTAAACACCCAGGCCCCAAAATAGCATCGCGAATTCCCAAACGCCCCATCGAGTTGAACTCTGGAACCCCAAATCGCGAATCCCCCTTCTATACTGCATCGCGATGACCCCATTCGAACCCTAAACTCACATTGAAACTCGCCGAACCACAAATCGAGGTCGCAGTCTTCCAGTCTTCGTACACGAGGTCCACGAGCTCAGGAAGAAGACCGCGGTTTCCACTTTCAGATCGTGATTTTTGTCCCCCCCCCCTTGTCGCGATGGTCACGAATTCCATTATTTTGATTTTAAGAGAAGAGAACGATTTCTATTTGATTTTTGAAAAGTAGTGGAGCGGCCATTTTAATTTATAAAGGGGATTTCATTTGGGTTTTGGTTTGGAATTTTAGTGGCCGACATTTCTTGCCTTGGTGTTTTATTTCCATCCACCCAAGAAGATATTTAATTTCGGTATCCTTTAAAATAAAGTACCCCTTGACTCCGAACTTCTTTTTGAACCCAACCGCTGCCATTTCTAGGGTAAAACCGCTATTCTGAAGCCACTGGGATAAGTATCGAAGTCCAGTTTGATCATCCGGTACAGATATTAATTTAAATTGATATAAATTAAATTTCAAACCAATTAATTTCTTCGAAAATAAATTAATATTATTATCGTTATAAATTCAAATAAAATTTCCCATTAATTATTTGAACCGTATTTAATTCAAATTAAATTTTGAATTCATCTAAATCCATTTTCGTATTCTGTTATTTTAATATATTCGATATTAAATCGAAATTGATTATTAAATCGATAACTTAATATAAAATTCCATTTATATTATCCACCCAATATTTTAAATCCGTATTAAATATTTTAAAATTAACCCATAAGAATTCGGGTCATTCAATAACCCCTGAGCTCGTACGTCTCAGAGAAGGGCGTTAAGCAAGAGAATAAATTCTCCGCCGCCAAACAGATATATATTTAATAGAAATCAATCACACAGACTAAAATACAATGTCAGACACACAGTCCATTTACAAGTCCGTTCTGGGTTTGAACGAAACCGGAGGCACTTAGTACCCCGCATATCCATCGATCCCCAAGTATGTCTGGACAATCACCAACTGTTTCCATCTTCTTGGGTGTACATCCCAATCAAGATCATCAGTAATCACCCAAACGAGGTGAAGACCTCCGGTCTTCGACCACCGTCTTCATCTTCGACTTATCGTCGTATCAGTTATTCAGAATGGGATAAACCCGGTCTTTCTGAATAACTCGCGTATATTATAAACAAGTGTTACACAAAGACAACATACGCCTCATCCCAATTCATCAGTCACTAACCATAAATTGACAAGAGAATAATTCCCCAAATATTAACCCCGAAGGCCGAAACCAACATCAGATCAATACCCAGAAAACCATTCTGCTTAGCTAACCGACAGTTAGTTTCTAAATTTCACATTCATAGGGAAAGGTTCCCATTAATTTTATCAAAGATAAATTCTTTAATTTATTCTTTAATCTACTTTTGAATATCAATTCAAACTAGTCGGGATTAATGAACCTTACCGAAGTAATCGTTTGTTTTTATTTCCCAATCCCAACCTATTCATCCCATGAAGTAAAACTGGTTATAGTTCATATCTAACACCATGGTGTTATCGGTAAATTCAATTACCATTTCACGTTCAAATCTAATTAAAGATTTAACTAACGCCTGGAGCAAAACTGGTGATACTCCATCCTCGATCATTTCAATCTAATTAAAGATTCATTAAAACTCCACTTAGTTTTAATCTGTGACTGAGTTAAAGAATAAGTGTCAGTTAAAACACGGTTCACGATAATCCCAAAATCACATCACATTTTAATCAGTCCCTAACCGTAAATTAGCAAGTGAGCAGTTCCCTAAGTATTAACCCCGAAGGCCGAAACCAACATCAGATCAATACCTCAGAAACCATTCAACTTAACTAACCTCCAGTTAGTTTCTGATTTCCTTAACTCCTTTGGGTCTAAGAACAGTATTATTGAAGATACCGTTCAAGACAACCGAAAAACACTTTTCATTAATTATCGGGTTAAAGAACAAGTGTTATATAAAACATTGTTCACGATAAACCCAAGAATCAGTTCAAATTCAATTCCAATTAAATATTATTTAATTGGTACACTTCATTAAATCCAACTAAAAAGATTTAATCATTTTCTCAACTGGGCTTAAGAACAGTGTTAATGAAGACACCATTCGTGACAAACCCAAACACATTTGATATTAAATACAAGGCTCTGAATAGAAAATATATCGGCTCATATTCAATATCAAATTCTACGACCAACAAATATCGTATTGGAAATAACGATATAAATATATCTTTCAAATTTCCATAACAATATCTGTGTAATCATGAAATCCAGCATCGAAATAATCCAAAGACAATTTCGATTCAAATCCATTCCAATTCAATTCTTGGGAATTCTGGTTATTTTTAAAACCCTTTCCAAATTCAATTTATTTATTTAAAAATAAATAGAATTTTAATTCTAGTTCAAAACTAGTTCATTTCGATATAAAATATGGAGTTTTTCATCCCAATTCTTCACAAATCATTTCTTATGATTTTACACAAATTATTTCTATTTTTAATAATTTTATCAAGGCCCGTACAGTCGATTTCCATCAACGGCCATCGAACTGCACTTACAGCGACCTTTTCCAAATTTGATTTGGACATAATTCCAAATCCAACCGTTAGATTTTTAATTTCTAATATTCGTTAGAAAGCTATTTTCGATACGAACCCAACGGTCCCGGTTTTAGGAGGATCCGACGGTCGGATCTCTCGTAATATCCGTTCGAAGTCAATGGTCGAAATTCGCGAACTGCTGCGGCACGGCGCGTTCTATTCAGGCCATTATATTATATATATATATAATATACTTCGTCGATTTCAATTCAAAACGTTCTTTATAAATCGTTATGAATTCATTTTCAAAACGGTTTCAACTTCATATTCAATTTCAAATCAAAATTGAATTTTTCCTTATAAATTCGTTTTAAATTCATTTCAAATTGATTTCAATTCAAATGGATTTCTAATTCAATTTCAGTTTGTTTTCAATTCAATTCAATTTCAATTCGAATTCATTTATATTCAATTTCAATTCGAATTCATTTATATTCAATTTCTATTCGAATTCATTTCTATTCAATTTAATTCGAATTTCTATTCTTTTCAAAATATCAGATTTTGAAATCACTTTCGATATTCATTATAAAATGAATAAAATCGATATAAATATCGTTCACGTCAAAATGGCGTCAATCTAATCAACACGGCTTCATATATTTCTATTTTCAAATATTCTATTTCAAATATTTCTATTTTAAATATTTCTTTTTCAAATATTTCTTTTTCCAATATTTCTATTTCAAATATTTCTATTTCAAATATGGAATGAGGCCCAATCAATTACCATATAATGTTAATTATATTGATTTTCTACAACACATGTATACAATAACAACGATGAATAATCAACCATCATCCAAAGTGCATTCTACATTGTATAAGCATCGAATATAAATATTTAACGCTTATAACAGTCTGTCAATCAATCGATCGACATACAACTAATTATTTGGATTAGTGTATGTCATATATCATCCCAATACCCGTGTGGGGTTTCAAACAATCAAACAAAGATTTTATTTGTGTTGTTGGGCGATGTGTAAAATTTATCGTCCCAATCAATATCAGTCAAATGTGTGTATATAAACAAATCGTCCGATTTGTTTATTTTTATTTCCTTTCATATACACGTTAAAAATTCTATTTTTAACTATAAAATATTTTAACTATATAAATATTTTATTTCATTTCACATCACATCACACAATCAACTACACATCAAAATCAAACAAACAAGCATACAAGCCGTCCATGGTCTGTGGACGACGGGTGTCGGGTGCTACTAAACACCGTCTGCATCCTAGTATATATTTTTAACTAGAAAAATAAAATCAAAAGGTGAGAAGTTCTCACCAAAAGCTAAATCCAACTCCGCGACTCTTCATATGTAGGAAATCTTCACCTTTTCGTCTTTTGTCACTTTCGTTGCCCGTATTCACTACATATATAAAAAATTATAAATTATCGCTTTCTATAAATAAATAAAAAACACATCTTCTTCATTTCAAAAACCACTTCTTGTTCAATTCAAAAATCACTCCTTTATTGCACTACTTATATAATAAAAATTACACCTTTCATGTTATAAAAATTTCACCTTTCATATTATAAAAATATCGTCTTTCCTTATATAAAAATATCGTCTTTCCTTATACAAAAATATCGTCTTTCCTTATATAAAAATCATTACTTTCTTAACTAAAAATCATATTTTTATTATTCCTATGATATAAAAATCATATTTTTACATTGCTACATCTATAAAAATCGAATTTTTAACTTCACTTCATATATATAAAAATCGAATTTTTGACTTCACTTCATATATATAAAAATCGAATTTTTATAATGGAGTTATTCAAATAAAAATCATATTTTCTTACTTCTAAAAATTATATTTTTACCTAGCTAAAAATTATATTTTTATACCGTTCTTTTCATATTCTAAAAATCTTAACTTCTCTATTTTCAAAATATAATCTTTTCTCCTTTCAAAATATAATCTTCATAAAATTAAAAATCACGTCTAAATTTAGTTTTAAAATCACATCTCATTTTCAGTTTTAAATCAAAGAAAAATCAGTTTTAAATCTCTATAAAAGTTCAGTTTTTATCAACTAAAAATTCAGTTTTAATCAACATAAAAACTCAGTTTTAATCAACATAAAAATTTAGTTTTAATCATCATAAAAATTCAGTTTTAATCTCATTAAAAATCTAAATACTTACAGGGGGGTTTTCGATCTGCTGACATGGCGGCGGGGTCACTGATGGTGGCGGGGTGGTCTGGAGGGGGTACGGTGGCGGATCGTGTAACAACCCACGTCCATTAATGTCACTCACAAAGGGAATGCATTAACTTCCATGGAGGTTATAAGTGAATATAGAACAGAAAAATTACAACAAGACAGATAATAAATAGTACTTGGAAATCTAAAACTTCATTTTATTACAGCGGAAATTAAACATGTTTGTTACATCATAAAACCATAGATCATAACCAAGTACAATATCCATCTTCATAAAAACAAAATACATAATCCCATTACATAAATAGCCATTAAAAAGATAACAAGCTGGACTTTACTTCAACGGTCCAAGCTTTCCAAAGAGAGATGAAGCAATTCAATCAAACTCCACTAGAGCTGGGCCCAACCTGAGGACCTGGAGGCGGAAAAAGGATAGAAATAGAGGGCGTCAGACATAAAGTCTGGCGAGTATGATAATTCTAACAATACTATTATCAAAATAACTAGACTAAGGCATAAGCTGGAAGACAAGTAAATGTCTATGAACTCTTAGGAAGATAAAGATAGCGTTTAAGATAACGTTAAAGATAACGGTAAAGGCACACCTAATTACTAACGATGCACCGCACATTACTACACTGCACCACACCAGTCACTCTATTGTTTGATCCCACTTGCTTCACACAGAAACTTTATAAATAGCCTTACGTACCCCTAGCTGACTACATAGGTGCCGTCTGCCACTATCTCCACTAGGTGTACCCCACTACCCACTTTCGATCAGCTCCCTACTCGTAGATACCCGTGTTGGCCCCATAGTGGGGTGTATCACTCCCCTAAAGTGGCAACCCGATACAACTTGAGAATGCACGGCTTATACCTACACGATGCAACAACGTCTTACCTACCAGCCCGGGTCCACACACGCATACGAAACCCGTTGGACTTGCGTTGCCACCGCTCCCCGTTTTGGCCTCTTACAGTCGAACCCACCATGCGTGTCCCGTCCTCGACTTGGGTCGAGCCCACAAAGATACGTTTGGGATACTGGTCGAAACGGGCCCCCACAAGCTACCCACCTAAGCTTGTCACTAGTATATCCCACTTAACCCTCTTAGTCATGTTCATTTACATGTGTGTTTGGTTAAGTCTTACTAATTGTGTTTCACATGCCACTAAGGGAACCCCCTAGATTCCTCATGCCACCCAAGGCACCTACTTAACCCCCATGTCCCACCTTACATGTTTATATGGTTAAGTATTTCTTAATTCATTCAGGCCATAACCTCATAAAGACCTCTCACATTAGACTGGCATTTATGGCAGCTGGATTTGCCGGGCGGGTCCGGGCAGTCTTACACCATAAAAGAGTCTAACCTCGTGTCTTTACAACCGTTATGCTTTAGTTTAGGCCTAGGACCTCTCACATTGGACTGACATTTGTGACCATTGGATTTGCCGGGCGGGTCCGGGCAGGTTTACGTCACAAACGGGTCCAACCTCGTGTCCTAAGCATTGATTAACACTTAAAATCTTTACCCCAGTTTTAATAATTCCCTATTCAAATTATTAATTAAGTCAACTTTTAATGATGTCCATAATTGACTCAATTATGGCCATCCACTTATGGCATGCAAAATCATATCAATTGCACCCCAACTTTTTAATATTAAATCCTTAATATTACCCCTACCCCACGTTTATACGTTCGCTTATTCAACGCATAATATAGGCTAGACTTGTATAGTCTAACACCTAGCACAAAGATAAATTATCACAACATATAGACAATTAAAATAAATCTAATCATAATAGGGGTGAAACTTGCATAAACTACACATGTTAAGGATCAAAAGGTGTCAACTTGTTAAATGTCTCAATTTATATGATATTATCATAGCCCAAATCTATACATAAACTTGCATATGTGGTTTTTAGGCAACATAATGATGGTGTGAACTAGCATAGGATATCACACATGTCATAGCATAATTCTAGATGTCATAATAGATGTCTTGGTATATGTTCATAACTTTTCTAATCAATCTAACTTGCATATGTGACTTGTCATATAGATCAACATAACCCAAACATGATGATTTAATTAATATGAACTAACTAGCATAGATGGTAACATCATGGCCTTTTTAACATGTATGATTCATCACAACTTAGCATAGAAACTTTCAACATACATAACATCATCATAGCATGATTTACAACATATAAGATATCATCATCACATAACATTGGATTTACAATATACATGATAGCAAAAGGGGTTTACAACAACATATATGATAATTCACATCATCTACTCATAATCCATTCATAACTCAACCTAATTAAAATGATAATAATCTTGTTAAGATCATCATACTCACAATTTAGAGAAGAAAAGAGAGAGTTTTGCTTTGCTTTAGGGTTGAGAGAATTAGAATTGAATTTGCTTTTCTTCTTTCTTAGTTGGCGGCGGCTCCATTGATTTCCATGGCGATGGTATGACGGTAACTATTCTATTTTAATTAGGTTTAGGGTTAGCATTAGGATGTATTTATAGGTGTAGGAAGTTATTTAGGACCATTAGACTAACCCTGAACCATGAGAACCAATCAAATGCAAAATCTGCATTTGAGCGAATCGGCCCACGGGTTGACAGCCAAACACCCTGGATTAACCCCTAATCGACCCAGCAAGGCTTGGGTCGACCTCAAAAATGGGCCGGTTCGGTTATTTCCCCTCCCAATTCGTTGTTTTGAACTTTTTCGCATATTTATTTATTTATTTTTTAATATATATATATATATCAATATATATATATATATATATCTCTGTGCAACCCATTTCACTTAATTATTTTCTAAAAATTAAGTATACTTTAATTTGTGAATTTTAATGTTATAAAATTACGGGGTGTTACAGATCTGGTTGGCTTCAGGGTGGCTGCGTCCTCCCAACTCGAGTTGGGGGAAGTCTTGCGCGCGTCGGAGGGGAGCGAGATGGGGGAGGTGCTGACGCGAGGTGGCGTACTGGGGTGGAGATCGCCTTGTCGGCGTCAAGCAGGAGCGGCGGCTCCGTTCTTTGATCGAGCTTTTTTTTTCTTTTTCTTTTTTTTTATCTGAAATCGGTTTTGGGAATATGGGGGGGGGGGGGGTTGACTTCCAATTGGAGAAAAGAAGGGGTTTAATATTATATTATTTATTTATTTAATTCAAAAAGGGTAACTTTTTATTTCGAACTCAGAATCGAACCCACCAACTGTCGTCCCTAGCGTATTACCACCATTCCGAACACAATGGGATATGTTTCATAAGCCAATTCCATCGTTTCGATTAGTTTTCATTTAAATTCACATTTAAATCATTATATTGGATTTTAAACGTACATTTCAATTTACCGGGGCCACATACAGTCTCTAAAAATTCCAGAAAAATTATTTCTAGCTTTGTATTGACGATACGGTCCTAACGAAACCAATTTCGTCAAATTCTGAGACCGTTTGAAAAATGGCCATTTTCTGGTCGACCCGATTTAACTGAAATCAATCAAACACATTTTCTCCTGCCACGCTCACATATTAATTTCAAAAATTATGGAAAATTCAACTTAGCAATAAATTGACATCGCGGATCCAACAAAAGTTATTTCGTCGAAAACCGAGGTCGTTTGCAAAATTTCCATTTCTAAGGGCCTTTATATATATTAAAATAAATATAAATTCCACAGCGACTTTTCTGAATTTTAAATTGGACATATCTTTCAACTTCTAAAGTGAAATCTCAGTTTCTTAACTTTTTTGAAAGATATCGTCAAACAGATTCAGATATTTCTTGTTTCGTCCAATTCCGACTTAAAACGAATTCTGTATATTCATTTGAAATTCGAAATCGAATTTTCGAACTGCAGGGCCATTTCAGGCTCGTTATATAATTAAAATAAATTTATTCATTTTAACTTCGTCGAAAATAAATTTTCCGTCGTTATTATTTAAAATAATTCATTTTAAATAATCAAATTCATTAAAATTTGCCAAAATAAAAATTTTAAATTTGGCACGGATTTTCTGGTTGTTACAATCTCCCCCACTTAAAACTTTTCGTCCCCAAAAAGGAACAAAGTCGAAAGTTGTTTCACAAATCAACTCAACTTCCATTATTTTGATTACGGCTTAAGTTCTTCAACTTTTCAGTTTCTAAGAACTTTTCAAATTTTTCAAAAATTTGGCTAACACCCTAAATTTTCGAAAAATTTCGCCAAAACCTACCCTGCACCGGGAGCACGGGAAAATCCCGAAATTGCCATATAGGCCCTCTGATCTCAAAAAGAAAAAGCCAATCGGCTCATAAAATCATCATCACCCAAACAAAACAGTAAATTATAGTAAACATGTACCTATTTGTCGGGCAAACAATTTTATTTCTCTGCTCTAGCTTCCTTGCTATGACCTGTTCAATGTAAGTACAAGTATATGCAAGAAAAATGCGACCAGATTTCAATACAATTCACTTTTTGGTCAATTTGGCTAAAGGTTCAACATTTAATTAATCAAACTATAATCAAACAACACAATCAGCAATCAATTAGTGAATTATCATTTCAAATTCATAACTTTGATATATAGTCAAAAAATCACATTTTTGATGCCAAATTACAACAATAAATCCTATATAGCTTTGGTTCTCACACCAGTCCAATGGAAATATACAGATATCCCACTTTCGAAATACGAATATAAATACTGATGATGTCCGGACATCACCAGAATTATCCCCGAGCGACTAGAGTGCGAATCTATATCTATCCAGTATATTAAAACTTCGAATACATGTGGATCAGACGTATATGCAAAATCTATATATACTGGATTGTCCACATCAATATAAATAATCAAATACGAATGATTGATTAGATTTTCAAAACAAAACTTGTTTTCATTTCGAAAATATACTCTTCACACTCGTTCTAGGATACTACTGATCTCATCTCTAATGAGTCATTCCCATTGGATATTACTAATCCAATATTTGATGAATTCTTTCGTATGGTTCTAACGTGTCTTGTTCTCTGAGCTTTGTAAACCAAAGCTCTGATACCACGATGAAACGACCCGAACTTCCCCGGTCTCCGAAGAGAAGAGAAAGAACGAATTGTTTTGAGAACACGACAAAATGGAACGCAGACGGGAGAACATTTCATTGCATATTACAACAATTCATGAGAATACAAGAATATACAGAGTATAAATGAATAAATATTACACGGAAATATTAGAGATTTAAATTACATTTAAATACATAGCAGCGGAAAAAAATACAATACACAACTAGAAGAGATATACAGATACTGTAAGAACCCGTAACTTCCCCGTGAAGGAAAGAGCGGATACTTTGAGAACAACACACAAAAGAACGCAGACAGAAGAACATTTCATTGTTATTACAACAATTCCATCAGAATACAAGAATATACAGAGTATAAATGAATAAATTACATTCGACAAATATCAGAGATTACAATAAATTACATAGCAGCGAAAAATAATACGAAACACAACTGAAAGTAATACACGGATACAGAACTTTCCGAGCATCGTTCCAGCTGTAAATCAGGACCCTGTGAATATAAATCTGCAAAACCAAAACTACTAGCTGCCCGTGTCGAAATAGGGGCACCCAGAGTTTAGGTTAAAACAATAAACTCCAGGTCAGTCATGTGACTGGTGTGAGAACTAAAACAGTTATTTAATACTTTACTTTAAAAGAGAGTAATTCAAGGCACCACGCCGTATAACACGGAACGGGTTTCCTCCCAAGAATACCAGTGCATAGAATAAACAACGCAATGCTTTTTCGAAAAATGAAGCTATAATAAGACCCTGGTCCCATCACACAATGCAATGTAAGCCGGAGAATAGGGTTTTCCCTTATAATAGCCAAACATGCTTGGAACGTTTAAAACAAATCATTTGATACTATTATTAGCGTATAGTGTCAAAACAATTTCAATCATAAATATCAATCATAGACGGCATGATTACCATATATCATGTCGCCATACTAGTTCTACAATTAAAACCGCAAAATCACGTATTGGAAATTGGATTTCCATCATGAGTCGAGGCAAGGGGCAAGCTCCTCTCCGCTTCGAAACACTCTAGCAAATGCCTCGGGACTACACACTCTGGGTAACCCCTGGATGCTTCAGGGCCGGTCCTCTCTTATGTTTGAGGATTAATTATTCCTGAACACACGTTTCCCGGTCCTTACAGACCTAAAATCGAGGTGCCTCATCCAACAACCACATAGGTGAAAAGTATATAAATGTCAGGGCTGGTAAGTCACTGACACCACCAAAGCTAGAAAGAAACGTCGTGCTCTCCCTGCAGTCCTTATCCCGTTTTTAACTCATACCGAGGTGTGAGGCTCGCGAATTCAGGTTATACACAAAGCTGCCACGTAAGCCGTGCTTTGATCATCAACCACAAGACTTTGCTTTTCAACAGAAGCCTTGATCCATGCAACTCAGTGTGCCACACAGGCAATTCATGCCATGCGATTGATATCTATCGTTATATAACCTCTAAGCTCGTACGTCTCAGAGAAGGGCGTTAAGCAAGAGAAAAATTCTCCGCCGCGAAACAGATATATATTTAACAGAAATCAATCAACACAGAATAAAATCCAATGTCAGACACACAATCCATTTACAAGTTTGTTCTAGGTCTGAACGAAACCGGAGGCACTTTCCTCGCATATCCATCGATCTCCAAGTACGTCTGGACGACCACCAACTGATTCCCTCATCTTGGGTGTACAGCCCAATCAAGATCATCAGTAATCACCCAAACGATGTGAAGACTTCCGGTCTTCAACCACCGTCTTCATCTTCGACTTATCATTTCAAAATTTCATATTCTTAGGGAAAGGTTCCCATTAATTTTATCCAAGATAAATTTTTTAAAATTTATCCTTTAATCTTCCTTTGGATATCATTTCAAACCAGATTATGGTTTTCCAAACTAGTCGAGATTAGCGAACCACTCCGAAGTAATTATTTATTTTATTTCCCAATCCCAACCTATTCATCCCATGAAGCAAAACTGGTAATACTCCATATCTAACACCACGGTGTTATCGGTAAAATTAATTACCATTTCACGTTCAAATCTAATTAAATATTTGACTATCGTTTTGGAGCAAAACTGGTGATACTCCATTCTCGCTCACTTTCCAAATTTGATAATTTTAAATTATCAATTTACGTTTCAATCTAATTGCAGATTCATTGAAACTCCATTTACTGGGTTAAAGAACTAATGTCATTTAAAACGCAGTTCACGACAAACTCAAATCACATTCTATTTAGTATCGGGTTAAAGAACAAGTGTCATTTAAAACACCCTTCATGATAAACCCACAAATCAATTCTATTTACAACCCATTTCAGATCCAATTTATTTATTTAAAAATAAATGGGTTTTAATTTTAGTTCAAAACTAGTTCATTTCGATAAAAATCTATTTTTATCTTTTCAAATATGGAGTTTTTCATCCCAATTATTCCCAAATAATTTCTTATGATTTTACACAAATTATTACTATTTTTAATAATTTTATCAAGGCCCGTACAGTCGATTTCCATCAATGGCCATCGAACTGCACTTACAGCGACCTTTTCCAAATTTGATTTGGACGTATCTCCAAATCCAACCGTTAGATTTCAAATTTCTAATATTTGTTAGAAAGCTCTTTTCGATACGAACACAACGGTTCCGGTTTTAGGAGAATCCGACGGTCGGATCTCCCGTAATGTCCGTTCGAAGTCAATGGTCGAAATTCGCGAACTGCCACGGCGCGGCGTGTTCTATTCAGGCCATTATATATATAATATAAATATATATATATTATATATATTTCGTCGATTTCTATTTAAAACGAATTTTATAAATAGTTTTAAATTCGTTTCAGAAACATTTATCTTCCATTTCCAATTCAAATCAAAAATTGAATTTTTCCTTATAGATTCGTTTTAAAATTCATTTAAATTCAATTCAAATTTCAATTCAATTTGAATTCATTTTCTATTCAATTCAATTCAATTCAATTCGAATTCGTTTTCTATTCAATTCAATTCAATTCAATTGGAATTCGTTTTATATTCAATTCAATTCGAATTCGTTTTATATTCAATTCAATTCGAATTCGTTTTATATTCAATTCAATTCGAATTCGGTTTATATTCAATTCAATTCGAATTCGTTTTCTATTCAATTCAATTCGAATTCGAATTCGTTTTCTATTCAATTCAATTCGAATTCGTTTTATATTCAATTCAATTCAATTCGAATTCGTTTTATATTCAATTCAATTCGAATTCATTTTATATTCAATTCAATTCGAATTCGTTTTCTATTCAATTCAATTCAAATTCGTTTTCTATTCAATTCAATTCAAATTCGTTTTCTATTCAATTCAAATTCGTTTTCTATTCAATTCAATTCGAATTCGTTTTCTATTCAATTCAATTCAAATTCGTTTTCTATTCAAATCAAATTCAATTCGTTTTCTATTCAAATCAAATTCAATTCGTTTTCTATTCAAATCAAATTCAATTCGTTTTCTATTCAAATCAAATTCAATTTGTTTTCTATTCAATTCAATTCGAATTCGTTTTCTATTCAATTCAATTCGAATTCGTTTTCTATTCAATTCAAATTCAATTCGTTTTCTATTCAAATCAAATTCAATTCGTTTTCTATTCAAATCAAATTCAATTCGTTTTCTATTCAAATCAAATTCAATTCGTTTTTTATTCAAATCAAATTCAATTCGTTTTCTATTCAAATCAAATTCAATTCGTTTTCTATTCAAATCAAATTCAATTTCTTTTCTATTCAAATCAAATTCAATTCGTTTTCTATTCAAATCAAATTCAATTTCTTTTCAATATTCATTATAAAACGAATATAATCGATATAAATATCGTTAGCGACAAAATAGCGCATCTCTAATCAACACGGTTTTATATATTTCAATAATTCCGTTATTCTATTCAACAAATGAATATTTATCCTATTCACTACATGAATCTATATTTTTGTCAACACATGACTAATCTCAACGAATGAGTACTGTCCACACGTGACTATTTTTGTTATTTAATATATTTTACAAAAATTATGGTATCTATCGTTTGATTTCAAATCAGACTCCAACCGTAACTTAGTAAGAGAACGATTCCCTAAATATTAACCCCGAAGGCCGAAACCAACATCAGATCAATATCCAGGAGACCACTCATCTTATCTATTTTCCAGTTAGTTTCTAATTTTATATATGATAAAGATGTAAATTTTATTGTTAAAATATTTCGTTCAACACATGACTAATCTCAACGGATGAGTACGGTCAACACATGAACCTTTATTTTATAATGTTCTTTATTTTTCCAATTGGAATGAGGCCCAATCAATTACCATATAAAGTTAATCATATGGATTCCATACAACACATGTGTATAATAGCAACGATAAATAATCAACCATCATCCAAAGTGCACTACACTGTATAAGCATCAAATATAGATATCTAACGCTTATAACAGCCTGTCAATCAATCGATCGACATACAACTAATTATTGGGATTGGTGTATGCCGTATTTTGTCCCAATACCCATGTGGGGTTTCAAATCAACAAACACAGATTTTATTTGTGCAGTTGGGCGATGTGTAAAATTTATCGTCCCAATCAATGTCCTTCAAATAGGTGTACATAAACAAACCGTCCGGTTTGTACATGAATATTTATTTATTCACATTCACGTTAAAAATTATATTTTTAACGATAATTTTTTTTTAACTATATAAATATTTTATTTTATTCCACATCACACAATCAATTTTCCTCACAACAAACAATCAAACATACAAGCCATCCATGGTCTGTGGATGACGGGTGTCGGGTGCTACTAAACACCGTCTGCATCCTAGTATATATATATACACATATACAACTAGAAAAAGAGATTGAAGAGTAAGAAATTCTCACCGACTATCTATCCCAACTCCACGACACTTCTATTGTAGGAAATCATCGCCGTTCTCGCCTTTTGTCACTTTCGTTGCCCGTAGCCACTACATATAAAAAATCTCATTTTTATATTGTTGCCATGTATATAAAAATCCTATTTTTATATCGTTACTATATAGATAAAAATTCTATTTTTACATCGTTACTATATAGATGAAAATTCTATTTTTACATCGATGTTCGTATAATAAAGAATATATTTTTATCACGCTATTCTCTATATAATGATTTCGCCTTTTCTAATATAAAGATTTCGCCTTTTCAATTATAAAGATTTTGCCTTTTCAAATATAAAGATTTCGCCTTTTCAAATATAAAGATTTCGCCTTTTCAATTATAAAGATTTCGCCTTTTCAAATATAAAGATTTCGCCTTTTCAGTTATAAAGATTTTATTTTCAATACTTCTACTTTATATAAAAATAGTACTTTTAATATGCCACTAGTATAAAAATCATATTTTTATTATCTATACTCTACAAAATCATATCTATAACCTGAGTGTCATTCTATTCCTTCTACTATATAAAAAACTGATTTTATATTTACTTTTATAAACTGTTTACTTCATATAATTAAAATAAGAAAATAAAAATAAATAAATAAATAAATAGAATAAACGAACTTACATTAATTGATCAAGGGAAAAAAGCGGGTTTTCACTGTCGGAGGGGTGCTCGAGGGGGCCTGCGGCTTTAGGGGGGTCTGGCGTCGGCCTTGGAGGCTAGGGGAGGCGGTTTTGAGGGAGAATGAGGAGGAGGGGATGCAGGGGGTCGCGTCGGGGTCCTCTGGCGGGGGGGGGGGGGGGATTGAGTGGTGGAGGCGTTCGCTTCAGGGGGTCTCGGGGGTCACGTAGCAGGCTTCGACGAGGGGGGGGGGGGTTGTGATCGATGGAGGGAGGAAGGAAGAAAGGTAGAGGGGAGGTTGCGACGAGGTGGGGGAGTTCGATGATGGGCGGCGCCGCCTCCGGTGGGTGGAGCATCGGCGGTTGCGATTTAGATTTAGTTTTTTTTTCTTTTTTCTTTCAAAACTGACGGGTGATAGTGGGAGAGAGAAACGATGGAGGGGGGGTATATGATAATATATATATATATATTTAATTTAATTTAATTTAATTTCGAAAAGGTACTTTTTATTTTGACCTCGAAACGAGACCCACCGCCTGTCATCCCTAGCGTATTACCCCCATTCCGAACCTAATGGGATATGTTTTGTAAGCCAATTCCATCGTTTCGTTCAGTTTTCGTTAAAATCAACATATAACTCTATATATTGAATTTGAACGCGCATTTCAATTCACTGGGGTCCCATACTATCTTTAAAAATTCCAGAAAAATATTTTCTAGCTTTGTATTAACGATACGGTCCTAACAAAACTAGTTTCGTCGAATTCTGAGACCGTTTGAAAAATGGCCATTTTCCAGTCGATTAAAATCAACTGAAATTGGTCAAACGCGTTTTCCTTTGCCACACTCACATATTGATACGAAAAATTATGAAATTTGGAATCTAGCAATAATTCGACATCACGGACCCAACAAAAGTGGTTTCGTTGAAATCCGAGGTCGTTTGCAAAATTCCCATTTTTAAGGGCCTGAATTTCATAGCGACTATTCAGAATTTTCAACTGGACATATCTTTTGATTCCCGCTATGAAATTTTGATTTTTCGGACTCGTTGGAAAGATATTCACAAATAGATCCTATTATTTTGGGTTTCGCTAAAATCAGGTTTATTTAGCACCCAGTACACTCGATTTGAAGTTTGAAATCGAATTATCGAACTACCGCGCCATTTTCAATTCCATTTATAATTATATATAATTATTTATATTCTAACGACGATCTATATAATATATACGTTCTAAATATATTTAAAATAAATTTTCGTCGATATTATTTTAAATAATTCATTTTAAATATTGAAAATTCACTAAAATTTCCAAAATAAAATTTTTAAACTGGCTCAGATTTCTGGGTTATTACAGATACAAAGCTTTCCGGATATCATTCCAGCTGTAAACCAGGATCCTGTGAATATAAATCTGCAAAACCAAAACTACTGGCTGCCCGTGTCAAAATAAGGGCACCCAGAGTTTAGGTTAAAACAATAAACTCCAGGTCAGTCATGGGACTGGTGTGAGAACTAAAACAGTTATTAATCTTTATTTTCAAAGTTAGGTAAATCAAGGGACCACGCCGTATAACACGGAACGGGTTTCCTCCCAAGAACACCAGTGCATAAAACGACAGCGCAATGCTAAATAAAGAAAAATGAAGCTATTATAAGACCCAGTTCCCATCACACAATGCAACGCAAGCCGGAGGATACGATTTTTACCTTATAATAGCCAAGAATGTTTGATACGTTTAAAACAAATCATTTGATACTATTATAAGTGCATAGTGTATAAAACAACTTCAAATCATAAGTATCAATCATAGACGGCATAAGCGCCCCATCCCACTATGTCACTATACTAGGCTCTACATATAAAACCGCAAATGTCACGTATTTGAAAATTGGATTTCCGTCTATGAACCGAGGCAAAAGATAGTCCTCAACCGATTCGAGACTCTCTAGCCCGAGCCTCAGGATCAGAGCTCGAGTGACCCTTGGAGCGACAGGGCCTGTAACAACCCGTATTTTTGAATAACATGTTATAACATAAATGGAGGCAGAATTAAACTGTAAAATATGAATCAAGGGAAACGGACTGTGCCATTGCGTTCGTCTCGGAAAAATACGCGAAATAGAGTCCGAGTTTTCGAAAATCGGAGTCCGTATGACCAAGATATGGCCTCGCGATGTTTCACGAAAAATTCACAAATTAAAGTATACTTAATTAAGTGAAATGGGTTGCGCAGAGAAATATATATATATATATTGATATATATATATATAATTGAAAATTAAATAAATAAATATGCAAAAATGTTCAAAACAGCGAATTGGGAGAGGGGAATAACCGACCGGCCGATTTTTGAGGTCGACCCGAGCCCGCTGGGTGACCCGAGCCCGCTGGGTCGACTAGGGGTTAATCCAGGGTGTTTGGCTGTCAACCCATGGGCCGATTCGCTCAAATGCAGATTTTGCATTTGAATGGTTTTCATGGTTCAGCTTTAATCTAAAGGCCCTAGATGGTTCCTACACTTGACTTCTTCCCCAAGACATGCTTTGATGGCTTGGATTGAATCTAGGGTTAATCCTATGGCTAATACTATCCTAATCCTCTATAAAAAGACCCCTAAGCCTAGCCTAAATCATCATTATTCATTCCTACAACTAAACTATGTCAAAATTGTTCCTCTCATGGCCTCCACTCTCATGCTAAAATTTCTAAGTTTATTTCTATGAGAGGTTTTGAATGCATACAAGTATTTTCAAGCTTGTATGAATGTTCTTAGTTTGCATTCAAGTCAAGTTGCAACATTTCCATTTCAAAGCAAGGATTTTTATTGATTTGGCTCAAGGGTTTTCATTTGGAGATTGCATATTTGGGATTTTGGTGCTTGCATAAGGGCTTCGTCTCAATCTTTATAATAAATATTTATTTGTGTCTTCATAGCATTGTAAGCCCTTTTCTACTTTCTTTTTATTGAACTCTAAAGTTAAATGAATGATGCAAGTTTGGTTGATCATTATATGCAAGTTTGGTTGATCATTATATGCAAGTTTGGTTGATCATTATATGCAAGTTTGGTTGGTCATTATATGCAAGTTTGGTTGGTCATTATATGCAAGTTTGGTTGATCATTATATGCAAGTTTGGTTGATCATTATATGCAAGTTTGGATGATCATTATGCAAGTTGGTTTAATCATTATGTATGACACATGTTGCTATGTTATGCAAGTTTGGGTTGATCATGTTATCATGTTATGCAAGTTAAACTTGATATTGTGAGCATAAAGCTCCAAGCTTTATGTTGAAGGTTGCATTTTGGCAACATGAAAGTTATCATATCCCTTATGATAACTTGCATGTGAGGCTAAATGCGAACTTCTAGCAACTTCTACATGTCATTTATCACCATGTATCACTCATATGCTAAGTTTGGTTTTATGCATGCTTTTGAAGCCTAATGATGCAATATGCAAGTATATGAACATATGTACACCTCATATGCCACCATGTTAAACTTGTGACTTCAACACCTTTTTGTCATGATTATGCCAAGTTCCCTATTTTATCCTTTATGCGTTGTTGCGATTATGTAAACGATGGGATTACGTTGGGGTTGGGTAACATGATGACATAAACATGGTTTTTATAACATAACGTGATATGTTAACTTGTAATTATGTTTTGGAAACATAATGGACATGACACTTAGAAAATATGAGTGTGGCCAACTCGAGGTTGGGTTGAGTTTGTAGCATAAATCTACCTGGACCCGCCTAGCTTAACTAGTGGCTACAAACAATAGGACCCAATGTGAGAAGTTGGTCATGTTGTGCTCGAACCCGAGGTTAGACCTAGTTGTGGTGTAAAGCTACCCGGACCCGCCCGGCTTAACTAGTAACCACAACAAAGTCTAATGTGAGAGGTTAAAGCGCATTAAGTTAATTAATGCCTCCCGATTAGGGTTAAGTCATGGTCCACTTAATACTTAACCAATTTGGGCTTGATGGATTAATCGAGGTTAAGTCGGGAGCCTTGGGTACCCTTAACCGATTTAATCCACGTGTGGATCGGGTTAACCACATTTAAACCGTTAAGAAACCCTAGTTGCGTGGTCCTTTTCAGCAGTAACCTTCTTGATAGTATCATAAGACCCTAGGACTAGGCTAGGGTGGGGCACGATTACTGGGCTGATTGTAAGAGACCAAAAGAGACGGCTGAATGATGCCCCGGTTGTTCAGGCGGACCATGGTCGTGCACATCAAGTCCGGAGTTGAACACGGGCTACGGTAGGTTTGGACTGTGCATCATGGAATGGTGTCAGAGGGTTACACCATAGGGCCTGATACACCCTAGGGTGGACCCTGCACAGTCAACTACATTACATGATTATGCCGCATGACACCGACACTTGACGAGTTAGGCTTATAGGGAGCCGATCGACTAGACTGTGTAGTTGGACCTTGATTTAGGTCACCTCATTATATTGGGCCAAGCTTGGGCCAAGGGATCAATTCTTGTTTTTACTTGACATGTTAGAATGCTAGTACACCTGTGGTGCAAAACTTAACCTTGATTATGCGATGACACCTTTATCTATCTTGTTAGTTAATCATCATGCCAGTATGATGTTATCCTTATGTTCATCTCAGCTTCTCATGCCAGTTAACTTTACTAGTTCATAGACAGATAGTAGTAGGGCTTACCAGTCTTTTTGACTGACCTGTTTTCTTTCGCCTCTTTTCTTCCGTTCCCCCCCCCCCTCAGGTTCTCAGGGTGGGAACATTGGAGCTTAGCTTGGATCTTTACAGCTTGCTTACTGGATTTGCTCATGTACGGTTTTGGACATTGAGCTAGCTATGGTTTATCACTTTATTTTGGGGATAGTACTTTATGTATTTCAGTTTTTCAGTTTATGCTTTTATCTAGACTTTGTTGTTGGAAAATAATGACCAAGTACTTTGTTGTAACATGACTATGGTTTTGAAATGCTAAGTTTTATCCGCTGCTTTACTACTCTGTTTTACTTATATGTTCTGTCTTGTGATATCTGCATGCATGTTTACCTTGTTTAACGCCCCTCCAAAGCTAATGTCCTTGCAAGAGTGGCATTGGCGGAGGTGAGGTGTTACATTTGGTATCAGAGCATAAGGTTTACAAGATTTGAGCAAAAGTGTTTTTGAAACTTACCTTTTGAAAAACTATTTTCAAAACCAATTAAGTATTTTCCAAGAAAAGTCTAGTTATTTTAAAAAGGCTATTCCCCAAAAGCCATAGCAATATCCTTCGTTTCTTCGTTCTGAATCTATCTTTTTCTTCGTTTTAGTATGGCCGATCGCTTTAACATCCCGGAAGGCATACAAGTACCCGTCTGGTTCCGGAGATTTATGGAGACAAGGGCGAATGAAGCCGGCCCCGCGAACATTCCTCCTCCTTCCCCTGTCGCTAACATCTCTCCTCCTCCCGTAGCTGAGGTTCCTTCTCCCCCTCAGCATCCGCAAGAGGATTTCGCAAAGCTTTGCAAAGACTTTAAGGCGATGGGTTGCAAGAATTTTGTCGGAACGGAGACTTCTGTGGAGGCAAGAAACTGGTTAAAGGAAACTGAAGACCTCTTTGCTATCTTTGATGTGGAAGATCGTAGGAATGTTCTGTTGGCGGTATGGCTATTGAAAGGGGAAGCTGCTTATTGGTGGGTAGTCACCACCACTACTAGACCAATTGAGACTTGGGATGACTATAGGAGAAGGTTTGGACTAAAGTTCCTATCATCGACAAAAGAGAATCTTCAGATGGAGAGGTTCCTATCTCTAAAGCAAGGGGACATGACAGTTAGGGAATACGTGGATAAGTTTAATCAACTTGCTCAGTTCGGTCTAGAATGGGTTAACACCGCTCGGAAGAAGGCCCTATGCTTTGCTCTAGGATTGAATGAGCCATTGCGTGGTTTGGCCATATCTCATATACCCCTGGGGGCGACCTTCGAAAATTTGGTGAATATGGCCCTACTTCAAGAGGAAGATAAGAGTGGCAAGAAGGAAGATACCGAGAAAAGAGATAAGAACAACAACAAGGCAAGAAAGACAAGAAAGTGCAACTTCTGTAGGATCACTGGGCACATAGCCAAGGATTGCAGGAAGAAGAAGAGGAAGTTAGGCAAGTGTTTTCATTGCGGAGAATCTGGACATTTTAGCAAGGATTGTCCAAAGAAGCAAGGGCAAGGACAAACTCAGCAAGTAAGACCCTCTGGAGGGCAATTGAAGGCTCTCCTCGCTCTTCCAGCTTTTGATCGAGGTAGAGTTTTTATAGAAATTCATGTTTACATTTCTGATTTTCCTGTTCGCACCTTATTTGATTCTGGAGCATCGCATAGTTTTATCTCTTCTGGTATTGTTGAAAGTTTGCACCTAAGTACTAGCTTAGTTGAGGATCCCGTTTGTGTTTCAAATCCAATTGGGGGTTCCGCCCATCTACCTGTGGTTTGTATGGATTTGAAAATCTCTATCTTGAGCATAGAATTCATGTGTAATGTTTAGGTTCTCGGGTTTATGGGATACGGGTTGATTTTGGAGGTGGATTGGTTGTCCAGTTATGGAGCCATTCTTGACTGTGAGCATAGGGTAGTGAGGCTCATGACTCGCCTCGGTAATCCCCTAGAAATTTCTTGTAACCCTAGAGGTCCCGTCATGTTATGTTATCTTGAATCTCTCGACTCGTCCATCGATGATCTGCAATCTGTAAGGGTGGTCCGAGACTATCCCGATGTCTTTGAAGAAGTTAAGGGCTTACCCCCTAAACGAGAGATAGATTTCCGCATTTATCTAGTTGATAATGCCAAGCCAGTATCATTGCCAGTTAGGCACATGTCTCCACGTGAGAGAGGGGAGCTCAGTAAGCAAATCAAGGAGTTGCTTGAGAAGAATTTTATTAGGCGAAGCATTTCTGAATGGGGTGCTCCGGTGGTATTCGCCACTAAGGCGGATGGTTCGCTTCGTCTATGTGTTGATTATCGAGAATTGAACAAGCTGACAAAGAAGAATAGGCACCCGTTACCAAGGATTGATGATCTCTTTGACCAGTTTGTTGGTGCTTCTGTTTTCTCTCAGCTCGATCTAGCTACCGGATTCCATCAGCTTAGAGTAGCTGAGGATAGTATTGATAAAACTGCGTTTAGGACTCCAGATGGATTCTTTGAATGGCTTGTCATGCCATTCGGTTTGACTAATGCACCCGCATACTTCGTAGACTTGATGAGATGGGTGTTCAGGGAGTTCCTCAACAAGTTTGTTGTTGTCTTCGTGGATGATATTCGGATCTTCTCAAAGGATGAGGAAGAACATGCCAGACATCTCAAGGAAGTGATGGATACGCTTAGAGCGCATCAGTTGAAAGCCAAGTTCTCCAAACGTCATTTCTGGAGAAGGGAAGTTCGGTTTCTTGGACATATAGTTTCTAAGCAAGGCATAGCGGTGGATCCCGCGAAAGTGGTTGTGGTTCAAGACTGGAAGACTCCGAGGAATGCAACCGAAGTAAGAAGCTTTCTCGGTCTGGCAGGCTACTATAGGAAGTTCATCAGGGACTTCGCTAAGATTTCGGCCCCTCTTACTAAGTTGACGAAGAAGAACTTAGTCTTTGCATGGGACTTGGAGTGTGAGCTTGCTTTTCAAAGGCTCAAGAGAGCCCTTACCTCAGCTCCAGTTTGGCAACGTGGATTGGCACTATTTTCAAGAGATAATTTTCTGCGTGGGATACCGTATAGTATGTAAACGAGATCCAAGATTCACTAACGAATCTTGGAAAGCTTGCATGAAACCATGAGTACGCAGTTGGGTGAAAGCCAAGTATTTTAGGCAAAGAATAAGTGGAAGTGGGATGAGAGGCAACGATGAAATGAGTTCTAACTCATATTTTGGAAATAAGAATTAAGAACTACGGAATTGTGAAGTTAAAAGACGGTCAAGGCACGATGGGAATAAGCACAAGAAAAATGCGGCTTAGAAGATTGAAGTCTAGATACGCGCATTTAATCTCTTTCTAAGAGTATATCCTTGATCCCTATTGTTCCGTAGAGCTTACTCGCATGCTACGTTTTAAGTATATCCTCTCAGTCCTATCCTCAATCTTAGTTCTGTTACAAACCCTCTAAGGAGTATGGCTAGCCTATTTGTGATATATGGTTGGGGTGAAGAAGTTCGCCACCAAACTATTTGGGCTTTATGGGATATGGGTAATAATTGATAGATTTACAAAGAGAGCCCATTTTATTCTGGTGAAAAGCAAGAGGACCGTATCGCGGCTAGCATCTGTTTATCTTCAAAAGATAGTGCGGCTGCAGGGAGTTCCTTCTAGCATAATTAGCGATCGTGACCCAATTTTCACTAGCCTGTTCTGGAACAGTTTGCAAGAAGCAATGGGTACGCGATTGAATCTGAGTACAGCCTATCACCCCCGGACGGATGGCCAAACCGAAAGGGTGGATAGAGTGCTAGAAGATCTTTTGAGGTTTTGTGTTCTCGACTTCGGTGGTACTTGGGAAGACCACCTTCCTCTTGTAGAGTTTGCTTATAATAAAAACTATCAAGCCAGCATAGGGATGGCACCATTTGAAGCTTCGTATGGGAGGCCGTGCAAGCCACCAACATGTTGGTGGGAAGACGACGGATAAGCTTATAATTGAGCCCGACATGATAAGGGACACATCCGAGAGGGTTGAATTGATTCGAAGACGGATAAGAACGGCCCAAGACAGACAGAAATCCTATGCAGACAAGCGAAGGACAGACTTGGAATTTAAAATTTGGAGATATGGTCTTTGTGAAGATTTCTCCTTTGCGAAATATGGTTCGCTGACACCAAGGATCATAAGACCCTTCCCTACTATAGAAAGAGTCGGGAAGATGACTTATAAGGTGGAATTGCCGAGAAGCTGGCCGGAGTGCATAATGTCTTTCATGTCTCGCATCTCCGGAAGTGTTTGCACAGACCCGCCAAAGTGGTTGAACCAAGTATTCTTGAAGACATGGAGGTAGAGGATGAAGCAACCCTGAGACGAGCTCCGATTCGTATCATGGAAATGAAGACAAAGAAGCTAAGAAGCAAAGAAGTTAAGCTTGTTAAGGCGCAATGGAGTGAAACAGAGGGAGACGCAACTTGGGAAACCAAGGAGAAGAGGCGCGTGCTTTATCCATTTCTCTTGGAGGATACATTTTCAATCTCTTTTCCTAGATTGGTATATCTTCCCTTTGCTATCCATGCTTATCTAGTTTATCTTGTTTCGTAAATCTTGTCATGAGAACCTTAGGTAGAAACCCTTGGTTGAAACATGTATTTGAAACATGTTATGTTTGATGTTTGCAAGTGGTTGCAAGTGTTTGCAAGTGGATACTCGTGGATGCATAATACACGTTAGGCACTAAGATCGGCTCACACACTTTCATACCGCATATGCATGAGTGTTTATGCTTATTCATGGATGAAAACTTGTTATGCTATCACGTGGATGTTGCATATGGATGAATGTTATGTGCACTCATGTAGAGATTATAAATTATGTTAGGAATTTGCATACATATGGACTCATTTCACTAACATATTTTGCATTAAGGGGGTTTACTGACTCAGTAACCTCCTGATTTTCGCATTAGATAAGTACATATACACACACCTTTGCATATGATCACACAGCATTTAGAACCTTTTAAGGACAATGATTGCTCGTGGATGATGTTTTGAGTAGATGGATGATGGATGGTAGGATACGTTCTTCCTAACTTGGAGATTTCGGGGACGAAATCCTTTAAGGAGGGGAGAATGTAACAACCCGTATTTTTGAATAACATGTTATAACATAAATGGAGGCAGAATTAAATTGTAAAATATAAATCAAGGGAAACGGGCTGTGCCATTGCGTTCGTCTCGGAAAAATACGCGAAATAGAGTCCGAGTTTTCGAAAATCGGAGTCCGTATGACCAAGATATGGCCTCGCGAAGTTTCACGAAAAATTCACAAATTAAAGTATACTTAATTAAGTGAAATGGGTTGCGCAGAGAAATATATATATATTGATATATATATATATATAATTGAAAATTAAATAAATAGATATGCAAAAATGTTCAAAACAGCGAATTGGGAGAGGGGAATAACCGAACCGGCCGATTTTTGAGGTCGACCCAAGCCTGCTGGGTCGACTAGGGGTTAATCCAGGGTGTTTGGCTGTCAACCCGTGGGCCGATTCGCTCAAATGCAGATTTTGCATTTGAATGGTTCTCATGGTTCAGCTTTAATCTAAAGGCCCTAGATGGTTCCTACACTTGACTTCTTCCCCAAGACATGCTTTGATGGCTTGGATTGAATCTAGGGTTAATCCTATGACTAATACTATCCTAATCCTCTATAAAAAGACCCCTAAGCCTAGCCTAAATCATCATTATTCATTCCTACAACTAAACTATGTCAAAATTGTTCCTCTCATGGCCTCCACTCTCATGCTAAAATTTCTAAGTTTATTTCTATGAGAGGTTTTGAATGCATACAAGTATTTTCAAGCTTGTATGAATGTTCTTAGTTTGCATTCAAGTCAAGTTGCAACATTTCCATTTCAAAGCAAGGATTTTTATTGATTTGGCTCAAGGGTTTTCATTTGGAGATTGCATATTTGGGTTTTTGGTGCTTGCATAAGGGCTTCGTCTCAATCTTATAATAAATATTTATTTGTGTCTTCATAGCATTGTAAGCCCTTTTCTACTTTCTTTTTATTGAACTCTAAAGTTAAATGAATGATGCAAGTTTGGTTGATCATTATATGCAAGTTTGGTTGATCATTATATGCAAGTTTGGTTGATCATTATATGCAAGTTTGGTTGATCATTATATGCAAGTTTGGTTGGTCATTATATGCAAGTTTGGTTGATCATTATATGCAAGTTTGGATGATCATTATGCAAGTTGGTTTAATCATTATGTATGACACATGTTGCTATGTTATGCAAGTTTGGGTTGATCATGTTATGCAAGTTAAACTTGATATTGTGAGCATAAAGCTCCAAGCTTTATGTTGAAGGTTGCATTTTGGCAACATGAAAGTTATCATATCCCTTACGATAACTTGCATGTGAGGCTAAATGCGAACTTCTAGCAACTTCTACATGTCATTTATCACCATGTATCACTCATATGCTAAGTTTGGTTTTATGCATGCTTTTGAAGCCTAATGATGCAATATGCAAGTATATGAACATATGTACACCTCATATGCCACCATGTTAAACTTGTGACTTCAACACCTTTTTGTCATGATTATGCCAAGTTCCCTATTTTATCCTTTATGCGTTGTTGCGATTATGTAAACGATAGGATTACGTTGGGGTTGGGTAACATGATGACATAAACATGGTTTTTATAACATAACGTGATATGTTAACTTGTAATTATGTTTTGGAAACATAATGGACATGACACTTAGAAAATATGAGTGTGGCCAACTCGAGGTTGGGTTGAGTTTGTAGCATAAATCTACCCGGACCCGCCCGGCTTAACTAGTGGCTACAAACAATAGGACCCAATGTGAGAAGTTGGTCATGTTGTGCTCGAACCCGAGGTTAGACCTAGTTGTGGTGTAAAGCTACCCAGACCCGCCCGGCTTAACTAGTAACCACAACAAAGTCTAATGTGAGAGGTTAAAGCGCATTAAGTTAATTAATGCCTCCCGATTAGGGTTAAGTCATGGTCCACTTAATACTTAACCAATTTGGGCTTGATGGATTAATCGAGGTTAAGTCGAGAGCCTTGGGTACCCTTAATCGATTTAATCCACGTGTGGATCGGGTTAACCACATTTAACCCGTTAAGAAACCCTAGTTGTGTGGTCCTTTTCAGCAGTAACCTTCTTGGTAGTATCATAAGACCCTAGGACTAGGCTAGGGTGGGGCACGATTACTGGGCTGATTGTAAGAGACCAAAAGAGACGGCTGAATGATGCCCCGGTTGTTCAGGCGGACCATGGTCGTGCACATCAAGTCCGGAGTTGAACACGGGCTACGGTAGGTTTGGTCTGTGCATCATGGAATGGTGTCAGAGGGTTACACCATAGGGCCTGATACACCCTAGGGTGGACCCTGCACAGTCAACTACATTACATGATTATGCCGCATGACACCGACACTTGACGAGTTAGGCTTATAGGGAGTCGATCGACTAGACTGTGTAGTTGGACCTTGATTTAGGTCACCTCATTATATTGGGCCAAGCTTGGGCCAAGGGATCAATTCTTGTTTTTACTTGACATGTTAGAATGCTAGTACACCCGTGGTGCAAAACTTAACCTTGATTATGCGATGACACCTTTATCTATCTTGTTAGTTAATCATCATGCCAGTATGTTGTTATCCTTATGTTCATCTCAGCTTCTCATGCCAGTTAACTTTACTAGTTCATAGACAGATAGTAGTAGGGCTTACCAGTCTTTTTGACTGACCTGTTTTCTTTTGCCTCTTTTCTTCCGTTCCCCCCCCCTCAGGTTCTCAGGGTGGGAACATTGGAGCTTAGCTTGGATCTTAACAGCTTGCTTACTGGATTTGCTCATGTACGGTTTTGGACATTGAGCTAGCTATGGTTTATCACTTCATTTTGGGGATAGTACTTTATGTATTTCAGTTTTTCAGTTTATGCTTTTATCTAGACTTTGTTGTTGGAAAATAATGACCAAGTACTTTGTTGTAACATGACTATGGTTTTGAAATGCTAAGTTTTATCCGCTGCTTTACTACTCTGTTTTACTTATATGTTCTGTCTTGTGATATCTGCATGCATGTTTACCTCGTTTAACGCCCCTCCAAAGCTAATGTCCTTGCAAGAGTGGCATTGGCGGAGGTGGGGTGTTACAGGGCTGGTCCACCGATGTGGATTAAAATGCCTGAACACTACGTTTCCCCGCCCTATGGGGCGTAAATGAGCCAACGAATGACTCCATCGGACCCGGATCGTCCGATCAAACCGAGGCGCCTCGCAACAGCAACAACCACATAAGTCAAACTCGTTAGGGCGTGTAAAACCACTGACGCCACTTCTAACTAGAAAGAAACGCATGCCCTCCCTGAGGTCTGTCTCCCGTTTTTGGTTCATACCGGGTGTGAAACTCGCGAAGTAAATGTTACATAAAGCTACGCCACGAAGGCCGTGCTTCGATCATCAACCACAAGACTTTGCTTTTCAACAGAAGCCTTGATCACTCGACACTTAGGCATGCCACATAGGCAATTCACTCTATGCGTTTGATATCCATCAGTATATAACCCCTGAGCTCGTAAGTCTCAGAGAAGGGCGTTAAGCAAGAGAATAAATTCTCCACCGCCAAACAGATATATATTTAATAGAAATCAATCACACAGACTAAAATCCAATGTCAGACACACAGTCCATTTACAAGTCCGATCTGGGTCTGAACGAAACCGGAGGCACCTAGTACCCCGCATATCCATCGATCCCCAAGTACGTCTGGACAATCACCAACTGTTTCCATCTTCTTGGGTGTACATCCCAATCAAGATCATCAGTAATCACCCAAACGACGTGAAGACCTCCGGTCTTCGACCACCATCTTCATCTTCGACTTATCGTCGTATCAGTTATTCAGAATGGGATAAACCCGGTCTTTCTGAATAACTCGCGTATATTATAAACAAGTGTTACACAAACACAACATACGCCTCATCCCAATTCATCAGTCACTAACCGTAAATTAACAAGACAATAATTCCCCAAATATTAACCCCGAAGGCCGAAACCAACATCAGATCAATACCCAGAAAACCATTCTGCTTAGCTAACCGACAGTTAGTTTCTAAATTTCACATTCATAGGGAAAGGTTCCCATTAATATTATCAAAGATAAATTCTTTAATTTATTCTTTAATCTACGTTTGAATGTCAATTCAAACTAGTCGGGATTAATGAACCTTACCGAAGTAATCATTTGTTTTAATTTCCCAATCCCAACCTATTCATCCCATGAAGTAAAACCGGTTATACTTCATATCTAACACCATGGTGTTATCAGTAAATTCAATTACCATTTCATGTTCAAATCTAATTAAAGATTTAACTAACGCCTGGAGCAAAACTGGTGATACTCCATCCTCGATCATTTCAATCTAATTAAAGATTCATTAAAACTCCACTTAGTTTTAATCTGTGACTGAGTTAAAGAATCAGTGTCATTTAAAACACGGTTCACGATAATCCCAAAATCACATCACATTTCAATCAGTCCCTAACCGTAAATTAGCAAGTGAGCAGTTCCCTAAGTATTAACCCCGAAGGCCGAAACCAACATCAGATCAATACCTCAGAAACCATTCAACTTAACTAACCTCCAGTTAGTTTCTGATTTCCTTAACTCCTTTGGGTCTACGAACAGTATTATTGAAGATACCGTTCACGACAACCCAAAAACACTTTTCATTAATTATCGGGTTAAAGAACAAGTGTTATATAAAACACTGTTCACGATAAACCCAAGAATCGGTTCGAATTCAATTCCAATTAAATATTATTTAATTGGTACACTTCATTAAATCCAACTAAAAAGATTTAATCATTTTCTCAATTGGGCTTAAGAACAGTGTTAATGAAGACACCATTCGCGACAAACCCAAATCACATTTGATATTAAATACAAGGCTCTGAATAGAAAATATATCGGCTCATATTCAATATCAAATTCTACGACCAACAAATATCGTATTGGAAATAACGATATAAATATATCTTTCAAATTTCCATAACAATATCTGTGTAATCACGAAATCCAACATCGAAATAATCCAAAGACAATTTCGATTCAAATCCATTCCAATTCAATTCTTGGGAATTCTGGTTATTTTTAAAACCCTTTCCAAATTCAATTTATTTATTTCAAAATAAATAGAATTTTAATTCTAGTTCAAAACTAGTTCATTTCGATAAAAAAAACTATTTTTATCCTTTCAAATATGGAGTTTTTCATCCCAATTCTTCACAAATCATTTCTTATGATTTTACACAAATTATTACTATTTTTAATAATTTTATCAAGGCCCGTATAGTCGATTTCCGTCAACGGCCATCGAACAGCACTTACAACGACCTTTTCCAAATTTGATTTGGACATAATTCCAAATCGAACTGTTAGATTTCTAATTTCTAATATTCGTTAGAAAGCTCTTTTCGATACGAACCCAACAGTTCCAGTTTTAGGAGGATCCGACGGTCGGATCTCCCGTAATATCCGTTCGAAGTCAATGGTTGAAATTTGCGAACTACCGCGGCGCGACGCGTTCTATTCAGGCCATTATATTATATATATAATATATATAATATATACTTCGTCGATTTCAATTCAAAACGTTCTTTATAAATCGTTATGAATTCATTTTCAAAATGGTTTCAACTTCATATTCAATTTCAAATCAAAATTGAATTTTTTCTTATAAATTCGTTTTAAATTCATTTCAAATTGATTTCAATACAAATGGATTTCTAATTCAATTTCAGTCCGTTTTCAATTCAATTCAATTCAATTTCAATTCGAATTCATTTATATTCAATTTCAATTCAAATTCATTTATATTCGAATTCATTTCTATTCAATTTAATTCGAATTTCTATTCTTTTCAAAATATCAGATTTTGAAATCACTTTCGATATTCATTATAAAATGAATAAAATTGATATAAATATCGTTCACGTCAAAATGGCGTCAATCTAATCAACACGGCTTCATATATTTCTATTTTCAAATATTCTATTTCAAATATTTCTATTTCAAATATTTCTTTTTCAAATATTTCTTTTTCCAATATTTCTATTTCAAATATTTCTATTTCAAATATTTCTATTTCAAATATGGAATGAGGCCCAATCAATTACCATATAATGTTAATTATATGGATTTTCTACAACACTTGTATACAATAACAACGATGAATAATCAACCATCATCCAAAGTGCATTCTACACTGTATACGCATCGAATATAAATATTTAACGCTTATAACAGTTTGTCAATCAATCGATCGACATACAACTAATTATTGGGATTAGTGTATGTCATATATCATCCCAATACCCGTGTGGGGTTTCAAACAATCAAACACAGATTTTATTTGTGTTGTTGGGCGATTTGTAAAATTTACCGTCCCAATCAATATCAGTCAAATGTGTGTATATAAACAAATCGCCCGATTTGTTTTTTTATTTCCTTTCATATACACGTTAAAAATTCTATTTTTAACTATAAAATATTTTAACTATATAAATATTTTATTTCATTTCACATCACATCACACAATCAACTACACATCAAAATCAAACAAACAAGCATACAAGCCGTCCATGGTCTGTGGACGACGGGTGTCGGGTGCTACTAAACACCGTCTGCATCCTAGTATATATTTTTAACTAGAAAAACAAAATCAAAAGGTGAGAAGTTCTCACCAAAAGCTAAATCCAACTCCGCGACTCTTCATATGTAGGAAATCTTCACCTTTTCGTCTTTTGTCACTTTCGTTGCCCGTATTCACTACATGTATAAAAAATTATAAATTATCGCTTTCTATAAATAAATAAAAAACACATCTTCTTCATTTCAAAAACCACTTCTTGTTCAATTCAAAAATCACTCCTTTATTGCACTTCTTATATAATAAAAATTACACCTTTCATGTTATAAAAATTTCACCTTTCATATTATAAAAATATCGTCTTTCCTTATATAAAAATATCATCTTTCCTTATATAAAAATATCGTCTTTCCTTATATAAAATTCATTACTTTATTAACTAAAAATCATATTTTTATCATTCCTATGATATAAAAATCATATTTTTACATTGCTACATCTATAAAAATCGAATTTTCAACTTCACTTCATATATATAAAAATCGAATTTTTAACTTCACTTCATATATACAAAAATCGAATTTTTATAATGGAGTTATTCATTTACTTCTAAAAATTATATTTTTACCTAGCTAAAAATTATATTTTTATACTGTTCTTTTCATATTCTAAAAATCTTAACTTCTCTATTTTCAAAATGTAATCTTTTCTCCTTTCAAAATATAATCTTCATAAAATTAAAAATCACGTCTAAATTTAGTTTTAAAATAACATCTCATTTCCAGTTTTAAATCAAAGAAAAATCAGTTTTAAATCTCTATAAAAGTTCAGTTTTTATCAACTAAAAATTCAGTTTTAATCAACATAAAAATTCAGTTTTAATCAACATAAAAATTCAGTTTTAATCTCATTAAAAATCTAAATACTTACAGGGGGTTTTCGATCTGCTGACGTGGCGGTGGGGTCACTGATGGTGGCGGGGTGGTCTGGAGGGGGTACGGTGGCGGATCTGGTTGGCTTCAGGGTGGCTGCGTCCTCCCTGCTTGAGTTGGGGGAAGTCTTGCGCGCGTCGGAGGGGAGCGAGATGGGGGAGGTGCTGACGCGAGGTGGCAGACTGGGGTGGAGATCGCCTGGTCGGCGTCGAGCAGGAGCGGCGGTTGCGTTCTTCGATCGAGCTTTTTTTTTCTTTTTTTTTCATCTGAAATCGGTTTTGGGAATATTGGGGGGTTGACTTCCAATTGGAGAAAAGAAGGGGTTTAATATTATATTATTTATTTATTTAATTCAAAAAGGGTAACTTTTTATTTTGAACTCAGAATCGAACCCACCAACTGTCGTCCCTAGCATATTACCACCATTCCGAACACAATAGGGTATGTTTCGTAAGCCAATTCCATCGTTTCGATCAGTTTTCATTTAAATTCACATTTAAATCATTATATTGACTTTTAAACGTACATTTCAATTTACCGGGGCCACATACAGTCTCTAAAAATTCCAGAAAAATTATTTCTAGCTTCGTATTGATGATACGGTCCTAACGAAACCAATTTCGTCAAATTCTGAGACCGTTTGAAAAATGGCCATTTTCTGGTCGACCCGATTTGACTGAAATCAACCAAACACATTTTCTCCTGCCACGCTCACATATTAATTTCAAAAATTATGGAAAATTCAACTTAGCAATAAATTGACATCGCGGATCCAACAAAAGTGGTTTCGTCCAAAACCGAGGTCGTTTGCAAAATTTCCATTTCTAAGGGCCTTTATATATATTAAAATATATATAAATTCCACAGCGACTTTTCTGAATTTTAAACTGGACATATCTTTCAACTTCTAAAGTGAAATCTCAGTTTCTTAACTTCGTTTGAAAGATATCGTCAAACAGATTTAGATATTTCTTGTTTCGTCCAATTCGGACTTAAAACGAATTCTGTATATTCATTTGAAATTCGAAATCGAATTTTCGAACTGCAAGGCCATTTCAGGCTCGTTATATAATTAAAATAAATTTATTCGTTTTAACTTCGTCGAAAATAAATTTTCCGTCGTTATTATTTAAAATAATTCATTTTAAATAATCAAATTCATTAAAATTTGCCAAAATAAAAAATTTAAATTGGCACGGATTTTCGGGTTGTTACAACTGCTACCTTAGAAAAGTTTTAATGAAAATTTGTTTGAAAGAAAACAGGGTTGTTTGAAAATTCAAATGTTTTAAGTTTGAGATGGTTATAAATATAGTGTATATATTTATATGATTATTGAAAGAATTTGAAATGAAAACCCAGGTATTTGAATTCTGGAATTTAAATTTAACTTAAGCAAGTTAAATGAATTGAAATGAATGAATTTATTAGAATCAGTTTGAATGAATTTGAATGAAATGTGAATTGGATGTGAATATATTCGAATTAAAAAAATATGAGTATATATGGTATACAATATGAGTGTAAATCCAAAAGTTAGGTGGAATTAATTTTTTAGAAATGTGAAGTGTTGAGTTTAAACATAAATGAGTTTTAAAAATATAATGGGTTTGTAGCATTTTCCTACCTTAGTAATTTCAGGGACGAAATTCTTTTCAGAGGGGAAGTATGTAACCATCCGAATTTTTAGTCGAATTATTTTAAACATATAATATTACTTTAAATGTTGAGTTGATAATATAAATGAATTTTTATTTTGAGTTATCAAATTAACAATCGAAATACGATTTATTTCGATTATATATAATTATCGTAAAATGAAATATAATTGAATTCGAAGATTAAAATTGTATCGGAAATGATTCAGATAATTAATAAAAATTGTATGTGACTATAAACGATGATAATAATAATTTATTACCAAGGAACTTATTATTTCTATAATTAAATTATATTATATCGATTTAATATGGTTATTTTATATAGGGGATCAAATTAAATTTTTAGAATTAGTCCCATTGAATTCAGAATAACATCACAACCTGGTAACGACGGTCGTTGCGTTAAAATAGCGGTTGGGAATGGCACGTTATGGACCATGAGATATTTTGGTATATTATATTAATTAAAAACTAATTACTTCTACCCTAAGTTTTAAAAGCACGGAACATTAAATAAAAGTCACATGCCTACAACTGAAAATGGCGTACTCTATTCTGAGTTATTGAAGGCGACTTCATTCTTATCTTTGTTTTCGCTTATATTATAAATATCGCGCTACCTTCCCCTTCTATTTCCTTTTGCTACAAACAACTAATTCAATTGAAAGCTTCAATTTAAATAGCCACATCCTCTCCTATAAATCACATTCGTTCTTATTTTGATTTAAAACTCCAAAAGCCGTTCTTTAATATCTGCAAAACCAAAACTACCGACTGCCCGTGCGCAAAATATGGGCACCCAGAGTTTAGGTAGAAACAATAAACTCCAGGTCAGTCATGGGACTGGTGTGAAAACTAAAGCAGTTATTTAAAACTTTACTAGAGAAATAAAGTAAATCAAGGGACCATGCCATATAACACGGAATGATTTTTCTCCCAAGAATACCAGTGCATAAAACAATTTATAAATAGCACAATGTTTTTCAAAAAATGAAGCTATTATAAGACTCAGGTCCCATCACACAATGCAATGCAAGCCGGAGGATAGAGTTTTCCCTTAAAATAGCCAAATATGCTTGGTACGTTTAAAACAAATCAATAAGTATACAGTGCCAAAAATCGCTTCAAATATAAATGTATCAATCATAAACGGCATGGGTACCATATATCATGTTACCATACTAGGCTCCACAATTAAAACTGAAACGTCACGCATCGAAAATTGGATTTACGTCATGAGTCAAGGCCAGGGATGGCTCCTCACCGATTCGAGACATTCTAGCAAATGTCTCAGGATTACACACTCTGGGAAACCCCTGGATCTTCAGGGCCGGTCCATACTTATGTTAGTGGATTAATTATTCCTGAACACATGTTTCCTGGTCCTATCGGACCTATCCATTGGCCCCGTAGTGACCGACATATCCGAGGTGCCTCGCTATTCATCGTCCACATAGGTAAAAATAGAAATGTCTGAGGCTCGCGAATTAACGCCTTACACAAAGTTATGCTATTTAAAGCTGTGCTTTGATCATCAACCACAAGACTCTGCTTTTCAACAAAACCCTTGATCATTTGCATCTCAGCATGCCACACTAACAATTCACGCCATGCAACTGATGTCTATCAATATATAACCTCTAAGCTCGTACGTCTCAGAGAAGGGTGTTAAGCAAGAGAATAAATTCTCCGCCACCAAATAGATATATATTTAATAAAAATCAATTAACATAGAATAAAATCCAATGTCAGACACACATCCATTTACAAGTCCGTTCTGAGTCTGAACGAAACCGGAGGCACCTTATTCCTCATCCCATATGTCCAATACAAGAGAGAGGTCCTCGCATATCCGATCAATCTCCAAGTACATCTGGACGATCACCACTTATTACCTTGTCTAGGTGTACAGCCCAATCAAGACATCAGTAATCATCCATACGATGTGAAGTTCTCCGGTCTTCAACCACCATCTTCATCATCGACTTATCGTCGAATCAATTATTCAGAATGGGTATAATCCCAGACTTCCCGAATAACTCGCGTGCTTTATAATCAATAATCAAGTGCTATAAAATACCACATACGCCTCATTCCAATTTAGATTATTTTTTTATTCAAATATTCATATCTTTTGGGAAAGGTTCCCATTAATTTTATCAAATATATATTCTTTTAAATTTATACTTTAATCTTCCTTTGGATATCAATTCTAAACCAAATTAAGGTTTAACAACCAGTCGGGATTATCGAGCCTTACAGAAATAATCATTTACTCATTAATATTAATCCCAACCTATTCCTTCCATGAAGAAAAACTGGTAATACTCCATATCTAACACCACGATGTTATCAGTAGATTTAATTACCATTTCACGTTCAAATCTAATTAAAGATTTAACTATCGCCTGGAGTAAAAACTAGTGGTACTCCATTCTCGATCATTTCCCAAATTTGATAATTTAAATTATCACATTTACATTTCAATCTAATTAAAGATTCATTAAAACTCCACTTAGTTTTAATCTTCTAACAATCATTATTAATGATTAATTAACTTTGGGAAATCAAGCGTGCTTCATCGACAATCTAGACCGTACCATTGATTTCTGACGATATATAACCTTTAAGCTCGTACGTCTCAAAGAAGGGCGTTAAGCAAGAGAATAAATTCTCCGCCATCTAACAGATATATATTTAATAGAGATCAACAATACGGTTCGAAATACAATGTTAGACATATAATCCCGTCTTTAACTGGGTTAAAGAACCAATGTCGTTTAAAACACAGTTCACGATAAACCCAAAATCACATTCCATTAATAATGGAATCTTCACGGAAAACAGATCAATATATAATCGATATCAATTTCCGTATCCGACTAATAATATAAATGGAATAACGACAAAGCCTTGTAAATTCCATATATATTAACAGTCTTCCTCCACATAAGCACACTTCGATTATTATCAAATCGAATTCCCTTCAATTCCAATTTAGTATATTAAATTGGAAAACTTTACTTTGGAAAATTTCCATTAAATCTTAATAAAAGATTTATATATTCCAAAACACATTTCATTGTTAATCAGGTTAAAGAACAAATGTCGTTAAAAACACAGTTCATAATAAACCCAACTCATATTCCATTTTTTTATTCCAATTAATAAATATAACTGGAAATTCTAATAATCTTAATTAAAATATTTATTCTTTTCACACGGGGTTTAAGAATAGTGTTATTTAAGACACCATTCACGAAAAATGCAAAATCCAATTTGATATTAAATATAAGGCTTTAAACATAAATTATATCGGCTTACATTCAATATCAAATTCTGAAACCAACACATATCGTATGGGGAATAACGATATATATCTATCTTCCAAATTCCTCCACAATATCCACAGTCACAGAATCCAATATCAAAATATCCCGAAAATGATTTCTATTCAAATCCATTCCAATTCATACATTGGAAAAATCCTGGTTAAATTAAAATCATTTCCCCATCCAATTTATTTATTTAAAACCATTGGATTATTTTTCTAGTTAATAACTAGTTCATTTTGATAAAAATATATTTTTATCTTTTCAAATATGGAATTTTTCATCCTAATTCTTTCCAAATCATTTACTATGATTTTACACAAATTATTAATATTTTTAGTAATTTAATTAAGGCCCTTTCAGTCAATTTCCATAAACGGTCATCGAACTGCATTTACAACGACCTTTTCCAAATTTGATTTGGATATAATTCCAAGTCCAACCGTTAGATTTCAAACCTCTTATTTTCATTGGAAAGGTCTTTCCGATATGAACCCAATGGTTCTGGATTTAGGAGAATCCGACGATCGGATCTCCTGTAATACCAATTCGAAGTCAATGGTCAAAATTCGTGAACGATCGTCGTGCGACGTATTCTATTCAAGCCATTTAATATGTATAATATATATTATATGTAACGGTAAAGAATTTTGCTCGATCCGAATCGATCGTTAAACCGACCAAGACCGTTCGAAACCCCTGATCGTTTTGAGAACAGGACAAATCAGAACGCAAACAGAAGAACATTTCATTGTTTATTACAACAATTCCATCAGATACAAGAATGTACAGAGTATAAATAAATAAAATACATTCGACAAATATCAGAGATTTAAATTACATTTAAATACATCGCATCAGAAAATAATACAAAAGCACAACTAGAAGTAATGCACGATACAGAGCTTTCCGAGCATCGTTCTAGGTGTAAATCAGGATCCTGTGAATATAAATCTGCAAAACCAAAACTACTAGCTGCCCGTGTGGAAAATAGGGGCACCCAGAGTTTAGGTTAAAACAATAAACTCCAGGTCAGTCATGTGACTGGTGTGAAAACTAAAACTGTTATTAATCTTTATTTTAAAGTTTGATAAATCAAGAGACCACGCCATATAACACGGAACGGGTTTCCTCCCAAGAATACCAGTGCATAAAACAAACAGCGCAATGCTAAATAAAGAAAAATGAAGCTATTATAAGACCCAGGTCCCATCACACAATGCAATGCAAGCCGAAGGATAGGTTTTTTACCTTATAATAGCCAAAGCATGCTTGATGCGTTAAAAACAAATCATTTGATACTATTATAAGTGTATAGTGTCAAAACAATTTCAATCATAAATATCAATCATAGACGGCATTAATGACCCATACCACTATGTCGCCATACTAGGTTCTACAAATAAAACAGAAATATCACGTATTGGAAATTGGATTTCCGTCATGAGTCGAGGCAAGGGGCAAGCTCCTCTCCGATTCGAGACACTCTAGCAAATGCCTCGGGACCGCACACAACAATCCCCGGATCCTCCAAGGCCGGTCCTCTCTTACTTTTGAGGATTGGCAATTCCTGAACACACGTTTCCCGGTCCTTACAGACCTATATCCGAGGCTCCTCGCACTCCAACAACCACATAGGTGAAAAGTAGATATAAATGTCAGGGCTCGTAGGTCACTGACACCACCAAAGCTAGAAAGAAACATCGTGCACTCCTTGGGTCCTTCTCTCGTTTTTGACTCATACCGGGTGTGAGGCTCGCGAATCCACGTTATACAAAAAGCTACGTCACACAGACCATGCTTTGATCATCAACCACAAGACTTTGCTTTTCAACAGAAGCCTTGATCAATTGCCACTTACGCGTGCCACACTGGAAATTCACTCCATGCGACTGATGTCCATCGATATACAACCTCTGAGCTCGTACGTCTTAGAGAAGGGCGTTAAGCAAGAGAATAAATTCTCCGCCGCCAAACAAATGTATATTTAATAGAGATCAATCAACACAGAATAAAATCCAATGTCAGACACACAGTCCATTTACAAGTTCGTTCTGGGTCTGAACGAAACCGGAGGCACTTTCCTCGCATATCCATCGATCTCCAAGTACGTCTGGACGATCACCAACTGATTCCCTCATCTTGGGTGTACAACCCAATCAAGATCATCAGTAATCACCCAAACGATGTGAAGACTTCCGGTCTTCAACCACCGTCTTCATCTTCGACATCTCGTCGAATCGGTTATTCAGAATGGGTATAAACGCGGCCTTTCTGAATAACCCACGTATATGATAAACAAATGTTACACAAACACAACAAATGCCTCATTCCAATTCAGAATATTCTTTTATTCATAAAATCACATTCTTAGGGAAAGGTTCCCATTAATTTTATGAAAGATAAATTCTTCTAAATTTATTCTTTAATCTTCCTTTGGATATCATTTCAAACCATATTATGGTTTTTCCAAACTAGTCGGGATTAGCGAACCACACCGAAGTAATTATTTATTTTATTTCCCAATCCCAACCTATTCATCCCATGGAGCAAAACTGGTAATACTCCATATCTAACACCACGGTGTTATCGGTAAAGTTAATTACCATTACACGTTCAAATCTAATTAAGGATTTAACTATCGCTTTGGAGCAAAACCGGTGATACTCCATTCTCGATCACTTTTCAGATTTGATAATTTAAATTATCAATTCACTTTTCAATCTAATTAAAGATTCATTAAAACTCCACTTAGTTTTAATCTTTTCAAAAATCAATATCCTGTCTTTAACTGGGTTAAAGAACTAATGTCATCTAAAACACGATTCACGACAAACCCAAATCACATTTGATATTAATTATAAGGCTCTGAATAGAAAATATACCGGCTTATATTCAATATCAAATTTTGAAACCAACAAATATCGTATTGGAAATAACGATATAAATATATCTTTCAAATTCCCATAACAATATCTGTATAATCACGGAATCCAACATCGAAATATTCCGAAGATAATTTCGATTCAAATCCAGTCTGCTTTATATATATTGGAAATTCTGGTTATTTTCAAAACCAATTCAAATTCAATTTATTTATTTCAAAAATAAATTGATTTTAATTCTAGTTCAAAACTAGTTCATCTCAATGAAAATCTATTTTTATCTTTTCAAATGTGGAATTTTTCATCCCAGTTCTTTCCAATTCACATATTATGATTTTACACAAATTATTGATATTTTTAATAATTTTATCAAGGCCTGTACAGTCGATTTCCATCAACGGCTATCGAACTGCACTTACAGCGACCTTTTCCAAATTTGATTTGGACATAATTCCAAATCCAACCATTAGATTTCAAATTTCTACTATTCATTGGAAAGCTCTTTTCGATACGAACCCAACGGTTCCAGTTTTAGGAGAATCCGACGGTTGGATCTCCCGCAACGTCAATTCGAAGTCAATGGTCGAAATTCACGAACTGCCGCGGCGCGGCGCGTTCTATTCAGGCCATTATATAATATATATATATATATATATATATATATTATATTTCGTCGATTTCATTTTAAAACGTATTTTTTAAATCGTTTTAAATTCGTTTTCAAAACTATTTCGACTCTATATTCAATTTCAAATCAAAATTGAATATTTCATATCATTACTATATAAATGATGATATTTTCAAAACGTTATATTTTGAAATCACTACCTTTTCTATATTCATTATAAAAACGAATATAATCAATATAAATATCGTTCACGTCAAAACAACGCAACTCTAATCAACACGGCTTTATATATCTCAATAAATTCGTTATTCTATTCAACAAATGAATATTTATTCTATTCAACACATGAATCTATATTTCCTTCAACACATGACTAATCTCAACACATGAGTACTGTCAACACACGACTATTTTTGTTATGTAATATATTTTATAAAATTATGGTATCTATCGTTTGATTTTTAATTAGACTCCAACCGTAAAGTAGATTCTAATTTTAAATATGATAAAGATGTAAATTTTATTGTTAAAATATTTTACTCAACGCATGAATAGTTTGAACACATGAACATCATTAACCCATGACTATTTTTATAGTCTAATATTCTTTATTTTCCCAATTGGAATGAGGCCCAATCAATTACCATATAATGTTAATTATATGGATTCCATACAACACATGTATATAATAGCAATGATAAACAATCAACCATCATCCAAAGTGCACCACACAACTGCATAAGCATCAAATATAAATAATTAACGCTTACACAGCCTGTCGACCAATCGATCGACATACAATTAAATAATTGGGATTAGTGTACGCCAAATATCATCCCAACACCCGTGTGGGGTTTCAAATCAACAAACACTGAATATTATTTGTGCAGTTGGGCGATGTGTAAAATTTATCGTCCCAATCAATATTAGTCAAATCAGTGTATATAAACAAATCGGCCGATTTTTTTATAAATATTTATTTATTCACATTCACGTTAAAAATTATATTTTTAACAATAATTAATTTATTTCAACACATGAATATATTTTATTATCTATTTCACATCAACATTACAAACAATTTTCACAACACAGACCGTGGACAGCTTGTATGCTTGTTTGATGTGTTGTGAAAATTGTTTGTGATGTTGATGTGAAATGTGTTGAAATAAATTAATTATCGTTAAAAATATAATTTTTAACGTGAATACAAATATAGAGAATGTGAATAAATAAATATTCATTTACAAACCGGACGGTTTGTTTATGTACACCTATTTGAAGGATATTGATTGGGATGATAAATTTTACACATCGCCCAACTGCACAAATAATAATTTGTGTTTGTTGATTTGAAACCCCACACGGGTGTTGGGATGATATTTGGCGTACACTAATCCCAATTGTTTAATTGTATGTTGATCGATTGGTCGACAGGCTGTGTAAGCGTTAATTATTTATATTTGATGCTTATGCAGTTGTGTGGTGCACTTTGGATGATGGTTGATTGCTTATCGTTGCTATTATATACATGTGTTGTATGGAATCCATATAATTAACATTATATGGTAATTGATTGGGCCTCATTCCAATTGGGAAAATAAAGAATATTAGACTATTTAATAGTCATGTGTTGATGATGTTCATGTGTTGAGTAAAATATTTTAACAATAAAATTTACATCTTTATCATATTTAGAATTAGAATATACTTTACGGTTGGAGTCTAATTAAAAATCAAACGATAGATACCATAATTTTATAAAATATATTACATAACAAAAATAGTCGTGTGTTGACAGTACTCATGTGTTGAGATTAGTCATGTGTTGAAGGAAATATAGATTCATGTGTTGAATAGAATAAATATTCATTTGTTGAATAGAATAACGAATTTATTGAGATATATAAAGCCGTGTTAATTAGAGTTGCGCTGTTTTGACGTGAACGATATTTATATCGATTATATTCGTTTTATAGAAAAGGTAGTGATTTCAAAATATAACATTTTGAAAATATCATCATTTATATGGTAATGATACGAAATATTCAATTTTGATTTGAAATTGAATATAGAGTTGAAATGGTTTTGAAAACGAATTTAAAACGATTTATAAAATACGTTTTAAAAGGAAATCGACGAGATATAAATAATATATATATATATATTATATATATATATATAACGGCCTGAATAGAACTCGCCGCGCCGCGACAGTTCGTGAATTTCGACCATTGACTTCGAATTGACGTTGCGGGAGATCCGACCGTCGGATTCTCCTAAACCCGGAACCGTTGGGTTTGTTTCAAAAAGAGCTTTCTAACGAATATTTGAAATTAGAAATCTAACGGTTGGATATGGAATTATGTCCAAATCAAATTTAGAAACGGTTGCTGTAAGTGCAGTTCGATGGCCGTTGATGGAAATCGACTGTACAGGCTTTGATAAAATTATTAAAACTATCAATAATTTGTGTAAAATCATAAGAAATGATTTGGGAAAAATTGGGCTGAAAATCTCTATAATTGAAAAGATAAAAATAGATTTTTATCGAACTGAACTAGTTTTAAACTAGAATTAAAATCAATTTATTTTTGAAATAAATAAATTGAATTTGAATTGGTTTTGAAAATAACCAGAATTTCCAATATATATAAAGCAGACTGGATTTGAATCGAAATTATCTTCGGAATATTTCGATGTTGGATTCCGTGATTATACAGATATTGTTATGGGAATTTGAAAGATATATTTATATCGTTATTTCCAATACGATATTTGTTGGTCGTAGATTTTGATATTGAATATAAGCCGATATATTTTCTATTCAAAGCCTTGTATTTAATATCAAATGTGATTTGGGTTTGTCGTGAATGGTGTCTTCATTAACACTGTTCTTAAGCCCAATAGAGAAAAAGACTAAACCTTATATTTAGATTTAATGAAGTGTACCAATTAAATAATGTTTAATTGGAATTGAATTTGATTGTGATTTTGGGTTTATCGTGAGCCGTGTTTTAGATGACATTGGTTCTTTAACCCAGTTAAAGGCAGGATATTGATTTGTGGGAAGATTAATACTAAGTGGAGTTTTAATGAATCTGTAATTAAATTGAAATGTGAATTGATAATTTAAATTATCAAAATTGGAAAGTGATCGAGAATGGAGTATCACCAGTTTTGCTCCAAAGCGATAGTTAAATCTTTAATTAGATTTGAACATGAATGGTAATTAATTTTACCGATAACAACGTGGTGTTAGATATGGAGTATTACCAGTTTTGCTTCATGGGATGAATAGGTTGGGATTGGGAAATAAAATAAATAATTGCTTCGGTGTGGTTCGCTAATCCCGACTAGTTTGGAAAACCATAATATGGTTTGAAATGATATCCAAAGGAAGATTAAAGAGTAAATTTAGAAGAATTTATCTTTGATAAAATTAATGGGAACCTTTCCCTAAGAATGTGATTTTGTGAATAAAAGAATATTATGAATTGGAATGAGGCGTTTGTTGTGTTTGTGTAACATTTGTTTATCATATACGTGGGTTATTCAGAAAGGTCGGGTTTATACCCATTCTGAATAACCGATTCGACGAGATGTCGAAGATGAAGACGGTGGTTGAAGACCGGAAGTCTTCACATCGTTTGGGTGATTACTGATGATCTTGATTGGGCTGTACACCTAAGATGAGGGAATCAGTTGGTGATCGTCCAGACGTACTTGGAGATCGATGGATATGCGAGGAAAGTGCCTCCGGTTTCGTTCAGACCCAGAACGAACTTGTAAATGGACTGTGTGTCTGACATTGGATTTTATTCTGTGATTGATTGATCTCTGTTAAATATACATCTGTTTAGCAGCGGAGAATTTATTCTCTTGCTTAACGCCCTTCTCTGAGACGTACGAGCTCAGAGGTTGTATATCGATGGACATCAGTCGCATGGAGTGAATTGCCTGTGTGGCACGCCTAAGTGGCAGATGATCAGGGCTTCTGTTGAAAAGCAAAGTCTTGTGGTTGATGATCAAAGCACGGCCTGTGTGGCGTAGCTTTGTGTATGGTGTGAATTCGCGAGCCTCACACCTCGGTATGAGTCAAAAACGGGATAAGGAACCCAGGAGTGCACGACGTTTCTTTCTAGCTATGGTGGTGTCAGTAACCTACCAGCCCTGACATTTATATCTACTTTTCACCTGTGTGTTTGTTGGAATGCGAGGAGCCTCGATTATAGGTTTGTAAGGACCGGGAAACGTGTGTTCAGGAATTGCCAATCCTCAAAAGTAAGAGAGGACCGGCCTTGGAGGATCCAGGGATTGCTGTGTGCGGTCCCGAGGCATTTGCTAGAGTGTCTCGAACAGAGAGGAGCTTGCCCCTTGCCTCGACTCATGATGGAATCCAATTTCCAATACGTGATAATTCGGTTTTATTTGTAGAACCTAGTATGGTGACATAGTGGTATGGGTCATTCATGCCGCCTATGATTGATATTTATGATTGAAATTGTTTTGACACTATACACTTATAATAGTATCAAATAATGTGTTTTAAACGTATCAAGCATGCTTTGGCTATTATAAGGTAAAAACCCTATCGTCCGGCTTGCGTTGCATTATGTGATGGGACCTGGGTCTTATAATAGCTTCATTTTTCTTTATTTAGCATTGCGCTGTTTGTTTTATGCACTGGTATTCTTGGGAGGAAACCTGTTTCATGTTATACGGCGTGGTCCCTTGATTTACCGAACTTTAAAATAAAGATTAATAACTGTTTTAGTTCTCATACCAGTCACATGACTGACCTGGAGTTTATTGTTTTAACCTAAACTCTGGGCACCCCTATTTTCCACACGGGCAGCTAGTAGTTTGGGTTTTGCAGATTTATATTCACAGGATCCTGATTTATAGCTGGAATGATGCTCGGAAAGCTCTGTATCCGTGCATTACTTCTAGTTGTGCTTTTGTATTATTTTCCGCTACGATGTATTTAAATGTAATTTAAATCTCTGATATTTGTCGAATGTATTTTATTTATTTATACTCTGTACATTCTTGTATCTGATGGAATTGTTGTAATAAACAATGAAATGTTCTTCTATTTGCGTTCTGATCTGTCCTGTTCTCAAAACGATCAGGGGTTTCGAACGGTCATGGTCGGTTTAACGATCGATTCAGATCGAGCGAAATTCCTTACCGTTACATTATATATATTTCATCGATTTCCATTTAAAACGTATTTTATAAATCGTTTTAAATTCGTTTAAAAAAAATGATTCCAACTTCCATTTCAATTTTAAATCAAAATTGAATATTCTATCAGCCTTGTAAAAAAATTTGAATATTCTATTACATGACAATTTTATACAGTGCATATATATGTTAAAAATTATAATTTTAACAATCCAATAATTTTCCCATTACATGACAATTTTATTCATCGCCTATATAAGCTAAAAATAATATTTTTAGCGAACAAATATTTATTTCAAGATATGACCATTTTATATATCGCATATATATTTTTCACATAGCATATATATTCTATTCACATCGCATATATATATATTCTATTCAATCGCATATATATATATATATATATATATATATATTGTTCACATTTCATATATATAGCTTGTTCACATTTCAAATATATATTATTCACATTTCATATATATATATATTCACATTTCGTATATATATTATTCACAATATATATATATATATATATATATATATATTATTCATATTTCATATATATATATTCACATTTCATATATATATTTTATTCACATTTATATCTATATACTATTCACATTTCATATATATATTATTCACATTTTATATATATATTATTCACATTTTATATATATATATATTATTCACATTTCGTGTGTATATATATATATTCACGTTTCATATATATATTTTATTCACATTATATATTTATTATTCACATTTCATTTATATATTTTATTCACATTATATATTTATTATTCACATTTCATATATATATATATATATATATATATATATATATATATTATTCACACTTCATATATATATATATATATTCACATTTCATATATACATTAATCATATTTCATATATATATTATTCACATTTTGTATATATATTCGCATTTCATATATATATTATTCGCATTTCATATATATTTTCACATTTCATATATATTTTATTCACATTTCATTTTTTTTTTTTATTCACATCGCATATATATATGTATTATATAAATATATATATATATATAATTTTTACTCCATTTCACATCACAACACAATACAATCAAATAAATCGTCCATGGTCTATGGATGAGGGAGGTGAGCTAACAAGCACCGTATACAATTTATAATGTCTACAATTGATAAAAATCTACACTGGCAGTTCATATATGTAGTTATAAAATAAATAACTATAAACAAAATATAGTGAGAAATTCTCACATTGGTTTCCACTCCGTCAGTCTTTATTTGAAGATTTTATTTCTGTTCGGATTTGAATTCGCCTCAAATTCAAATCTACTCCTAGATCAGTTCAAGTCAGTTCCATGTTGTAGAGCTCTTTGACACGATCTCAACGCAATTGAAATCGCCTTATTTGGATCTCGTACAAAGAAGATACGATATTTAATACCTTTGATCACATAATTAATTAATTAAAATAATTAATAACTACTTAACCCTAATAAATCACCCAATTAATCAACGTCGCGTCATCTTCCTTTAACATCTAGAAACCGTCGATCCTCAATCTTCCCTCGCGCTCTTCCCCTGAGCCGCCGTCCGATCATTCAAGGTCCCCACGATGAAGAGCTTCACGGCGCCGACATCTCCCATGAATTCCAGTCAACTCGAGGTCCCCCATGACCCAGAAAAGGCATTTGAACATCATGACTTTGGGCCCGTGGATCTCGAAAACCAGATCACCATTTTTAATCAATGCCAACTGAAAGACCGAACCTTGCCCTTCAATTTCTGTTTTGATTTCCTCTTCGAATTCGGCTTGAAGTGGAAGTAATTTGGGGATAAAAATCAAATGAAATCAGCTGTTGTTTTTGTTTGGGGGCGGCGGCTTTACTGAACGGGTTAGGGTTTTTGGGGTGAGGGGGTATATATATGTTTATTTTATTTAGTTTTGACTTTTTACATCCGAACTCCAAATCGAACCCAACGACTGTCGCCCCTAACCAAATACCCCCATTTCGGACACAATGGGATATGTTTCATAAGCCAGTTTAACTGTTTCGACCAGTTTTCTTTTAATTAAAATATAAATTAATATAGCATTCAAAATTGGTTTCAACGTACATTTTAATTTACTGGGGCCACATAATGACTTCAAAAATTCCATAAAAAATAAATCTAGCTATATTTTGACGATACGGTCCTAATAAAACTAATTTTGTCGAATTTGGATACCAACTGAAAAATGGTCATTTTCAAGTCGATTAAATTCAAACTGAAATTATCAAACGCGTTTAAATCCACCACACTCACATATCAATTCCAAAAATTATGAAAATTAAAATATAGCAATAATTTGACATTCCAGATCCAACAAGAGTGGTTTTTTTGAAAACAGAGGTCGTTTGCAAAATGGCTATTTTAAGGGCTATATATTATATTAAAATATATATAAATTCCATAGCGACTATTTTGAATTTTAAACTGGACATAACTTTCAATTTATATTATGAAATCTAAATTTTTCACATCCGTTAGAAAGTATTATTAAATAGATTCAAGTATTTCTGGTTTTACTGAAATCCGATTTATTTTGAATCCTGTACATTCATTTGAAATTTAAAATCCAATTTTCAAACTACCACGCCATTTTAGGCTCGTTTTATAATTAAAATAAATTTATACATTCTAATTACGTTTAAAGTAAATTTTTAGTCATTATTATTTAAAATAAATCATTTTAAATATTCAAAATCCATTAAAATAGCTAAAATAAAAAAATTTAATTGGTTCTGAAAATCCGGGTTGTTACAATCTCCACCACTTAAAATCTTTTCGTCCTCAAAAAGGAATGGAGCTGAAAGTTGTTTTACTAACCAACTCAACTTTCGTTCTGGCATTCATTCTTGAACTTTTCAGTTTCTAAGAAAGTTCAAATTCTTCAAAAATTTGGCTAACACCCTAAATTTTCAAAAAAAATCGCCATAACCTCCTTTGTACGGGCTGATATTTAAAACCGCAACTTGCCTCATCGGGCCCTCATCAACCAAAAAGAAAAAGAAAAAGCCAAGTGGCTTGCCAATCGGCTCATAAAATCATCAAAACCCAAGAAATACAGTAAACACATACCTATTTGTTGGGCATACAATTTTATTCATATTTTTAGCTTCCATGCTATGACCTGTTCCTTACAAACACATGTACATATATGCCATTCCAATCAATTTTCAATTCCGTTCAGTAGTAAATTCAATTTGGGTGAATTTACCTTTCATTTTCTTTGTGGTTTTTTCAATCCAATAATTTTATAAGTTAAATTAATAATCAAACATCGCAACCAGCAATCAGCAATCAATTAGTTGATTAACGTTTCAAATTTATAGCTTTTATATACTCAAAAATCAAATTTTTGATGCCAATTCACAAGCAGTAACCCTATCTATGTTTTGGTTCTCACACCAATCAATTGGAAATATATAGATATCCCACATTCAAAACTCGAAAATAGATACTGATGATGTCCGGACATCACCAGAATCATTCCCGGGCGACTAGAGTGTGATTCTATATCTATCCAGTATATTTGAGACTTTGTATACATGTGGATCAGACGTATAATAAAATCTCTATATACCCGATAGTCCAAAATCAATTTAAATAAAATACTCAAATATGTATAATAAGGTTTAAATTTTCAAAACTATATTCATTTTAATTTTAAAAATAACACTCTTTGAAACTCATTCTAGGATACTATTGATCCCATCTCTAACGAGTCATTCTCATTGGAATGACTAATCCAATCTCTGATGAATTCTTTCGTTCGGTTCTAATGTGTCTTGTTCTCAAGCTTTATAAACCAAAGCTCCGATACCAAGCTGAAACGACCCAAACTCGCCCTTACGGGAATGCCCGATTGAGTTGAGAACACGACAAATCAGAACACAAACAATAGAACATTTTATTGCTTATTACAACAATTACATTAGAGTACAACAATATAACAGAGTATGAATAAATAATATACATCAAAAAAAAATTAGAGATTAAAATACATTACATAGCAGCGGAAAAAAACATAACATAACTGAAAGAGATACACGGATACAAAGCTTCTTGAATATAGCTCCAGCTTTAGATCCTGGATCCTAGGAAAGTAATATATGCAAAACCAAAACTACCGATTTCCCATGTGGAATATATGGGCACCCAGAGTTTAGGTAGAAAAAATAAACTCCAGGTCAGTCATGGGACTGGTGTGAGAACTGAAACAGTTATTTAAAACTTTACTTTAGAAATAAAGTAAATCAAGGGACTACGCCGTATAACACGGAACGGGTTTTCCCCCAAGAATACCAGTGCATAAAACAGTTTATAAATAGCGCAATGCTTTTCCAAAAATGAATCTATTATAAGACTCAGGTCCCATCACACCGTGCAATGCAAGCCGGAGGATAGAGTTTTCCCTCATAATAACTAAATATGCTTGGTACATTTAAAACAAATCATTTGATACTATTATAAGTATATAGTGCCAAAAATCGCTTCAAATATAAATGTATCAATCATAGACGGCATGGGTACCATATATCATGTCGCCATACTAGGCTCTACAATTAAAACCGAAATGTCACGTATTGAAAATTGAATTTCCATCATGAGTCAAGGCCAGGGATGGCTCCTCACCGATTCGAGACTGTAACAACCCAGAGAATCCGAACCAATTTAAAATTTTTATTTTGGCAATTTTAATGAATTTTGAATATTTAAAATCAAATATTTTAAATAATGACAACGAGAAATTTATTTTGAATAGAACTAGAACGTATATATTTATTTGAATCGACGTTAGAATATAAATATTTATTTTTAAATATAAGAGGAATTGGAAATGGCGCGGTAGTTCAAAAATTCGATTTTAAATTTCAAATGAATGTACAGGATTCAAAATAAACCGGATTTTAGCGAAATTGAAAATATTAGAATCTATTTGAAAATATCTTTTCAATAAATCCGAAAAATTGAAATTTCATAGCAGGAATAAAAAGTTATGCCTAGTTGAAAATTCAGAATAGTCGCTATGGAATTTTGGCCCTTAAAAATGGATATTTTGCAAACGACCTCCGTTTCTGGCGAAACCATTTTTGTTGGATCCGGGAAGTCAAGTTATTGCTAGATTCCATTTTTCATAATTTTTGGGACCAATATGTGAGAGTGGCGTAATAAAACGTGTTTTGACTGTTTCAGTCAATTTGGATCGACCAAAAAATGGCCATTTTTCAAACGGTCTCCAAATTTGACGAAATTAGTTTTGTTAGAACCGTACCGTCAATACAAAGCTAGAAAATATTTTTTGGGAATTTTTAGAGTCTGTATGTGGCCCCAATAAATTGAAATGCGCGTTCAAATTAAATATGTAGATTTATATTTTGATTTTGAAGGAAACCAATCGAAACAGCCAAATTGGCTTGCGAAACGTATCCCAATGTGTTCGGAATGGGGGTAATTAGCTAAGGGCGATAGTCGCTGGGTTTCATTTGGAGTTTGAATGGAAAGTCAACTTTAAGGGAGAATTAAAAAAAAAATTATTTTCACCTTAACACCCCCCCCCCCCCCCCCCGCAATTAACTTTTCACGTTTAAAATCATTTTCCCATTTCAGAAAAAACAATCCTTCCGAAAATCGAAATATCGATGTTAACCTCCCTCCACCCTTCTCTGTCGCAACCGCTATCGCCTCCTCCATCGGCGTCAGCCCTCTGCCCCCCTCCGACATCGACCGCCTCCTTTCCTCTCCCATTAAAACATGCACCCCCTTGCCTCTTCGTAGAACCTGAAAACCGCAAGTCGAAGCCCCACTGAGTGCGCCTCGAAGCCAGTCCTCCAGTCGCGCGAAACCTCTTCAGCAGCTCCACCGCCATTCTCAGATGCGATCTCCTCCGACGGCCTTGGTTCTCGCGTGCAGGGAATTTTATTTAGGCAATGATGGATGGATTTGAGGCATCGCAAGATGCCATGGATGATGAGGAGGGGTTTAGTCCCCTAATGATGGTTCTAGGCTGAAAACAATAATAGCAAGTTTTTTTATTTAATTTAATTCATTTTTTTAATAGCAGGTATAAAAATCTGATTTTTAAAGATAAAAATGCGATTTTTACAATAAAGATTAGATTTTTATATGATTAAAATTTGATTTTTTTTTATAGGAAAGTTATGATCTCTAGTTTAGAAAAGTTAGGATTTTCAAAGTAGAAATAAAAAAAGAATTTTTATACATAGATTTTGAAATAAAAATTTGATCTTTTCACATATGATTTTGTTTATAATAAAGATATGGTAAAGTTTATATTTTTATTATGATAAAGTTTATATTTTTATTCTCATGAAGTTTAGGTTTTTATCATATGAAGTTATTTTTTATAAAATATATATGAAGTTGTTTTCATAAAATATGTATGAAGTTGATTTTATAAAATATATAAAACAAAATAAAATTAGATTTATTTTGAAAGTAAAAATAGTTTTGCTTTGAAAATAAAATCATTGTTTTAAAATATAGAAATGGAATTATATATATATGTCATTGTTTTAGAAATAGAATGTAAAAATATGATTTTTATATAAATAAAATCGGTATAAGAGTATGATTTTTGTAATGAAGACATCGATATAAAATTGTGATTTTATATCAGAAGTGTATTAAAAATATGATTTTTAATATAAATTTTGTGAAACACATTGCATTAGAATTTGGACAATGGACCTGAGTGACAATAAGAATGATGGAGTGGATCCCAAAGGTGAGAACCTCTCACGTTTAATTTTATTTCTAGTTAAAATATGTACTAAGATGCAGATGGTGCTTAGCAGCACCCGACACCCATCGTCCACAGACCATGGACGACTTGTTTGTTTGTTTGACTATGTTGTAAAAATTGATTGTTTGATGTGGAATGGAATAAAATATATTATAGTTAAAAATATAATTTTTAACGAGTATAAGAATAAAATAAATATTTATAAACATATCGGAAGATTTGTTTATGTACACCAATTTGATTGATATGGATTGGAACGATAAATTTTACACATCGCCCAACTGCACAAATAAAATTCATTATTTGTTGATTGAAACCCCACACGGGAATTGGGATGATATCTGACATACACTAGTCCCAATAATTAGTTGCATGTCAATCGATTGATTGACAGGCTGTTGTAAGCGTTAAATATTTATATTTGATGCTTATGCAGTGTATAATGCACTCTGGATGATGGTTGAATGTGTTTGATTGTTGTTGTGTACATATGTGTATGAAATCCATATAAATCACTTTATATGGTAATTGACTGTGTCTGATTCCAGTTCAAAAAGAACAAATATTTTAAAATAACGAATATTTTAAAATAATGAATATTTTAAAATAATATTCAGTAAAAGATCAAATTTTGATTTTGATGTCCGATTTGGGATGGATACGAATATACTGTGTTGATTAGATTAATGCCATTTGACGTGAACGATATTTATATCGATTTTATTCATTTTTATAGAATATCGAAAAGGAATTGATTTCAAAATACCATGTTTTTGAAAATACAATCATTTATATATTGATGATATGGAATATTCAGTTTTCATTTGAAATTGAATATGAAGTTGAAATCGTTTTGAAAACAAATTTAAAATGATTTATAAAATACGTTTTTAATGGAAATCGACGAAATATATGTAATATATGTATATATATAATGGCCTGAAAAGAATGCGCCGCACCGCGGCAGTTCTCGAATTTCGACCATTGACTTCGAACGGACATTACGGGAGATTCGACTGTTGGATTCTCCTAAAGCGGGAACCGTTGGGTTCGTATCGAAAAGAGCTTTCTAATAATATTTGAGATTTGAAATCTAACGGTTGGATTTGGAATTATGTCCAAATCAAATTTGGAATAGGTCGCTGTAAGTGCAATTCGATGACTGTTTATGGAAAACAACTGCACGGGCCATGATAAAATTATTAAAAATATATATAATTTGTGTAAAATCATAACAAATGATTTGGAAAGAATTGGGATGAAAAATTGCATATTTGAAAAGATAAAAATATATTTTATCGAAATGAACTAGAATTATGAAATCCACTATTTTTAAATAAATAAATTGGATTTGAAATGGTTTTAAAAATAACCGGAATTTCCAGTATATGAATCCGAATGGATTTGAAACGAAATTATCTTCGAAATATTTCGATATTGGATTCCGTGATTATACAGATATTGTGGAGGAATATGGAAGATACATATATCGTTATTCCAATACGGTATTTGTTGATTCCAGAATTTGATATTGAATATAAGCCGATATATTTTCTATTCAGAGCCTTGTATTTAATATTAAATGTGATTTTGGGTTTGTCGTGAATGGTGTCTTCATTAACACTGTTCTTGAACTCAGTTAAGAAAAGATTAAATCTTTTTATTTAGATTTAATGAAGTGTACCAATTAATTGATTTTAATTGGAATGGAATTGAAATTGGTCTTTGGGTTTATCGTGAATGGTGTTTTAAATAACACTTGTTCTTTAACCCGATTAACAATGGAATAAAATTTTGGGTTGTCGTGAATGGTATCTTTAATAAGACTGTTCTTAGATCCAATGGAGTTAAGAAAATCAGAAACTAACGGGAGATTAGTTAAGTTGAATGGTTTCTTGGGTATTGATCTGATGTTGGTTTCGGCCTTCGGGTTTAATACTTAGGGAATTGTTCACTTGATAATTTACGGCTAAAGGTTGATGGAATGGAATGTGATTTTGGGTTTATCGTGAACCGTGTTTTAAAGGACATTGGTTCTTTAACCCAGTTAAAGACAGGAATAAGATTTTGGGTTGTCGTGAATGGTATCTTTAACAATGTTGTTCTTAGACCCAATGGAGTTAAGAAAATCAGAAACTAACCGGAGATTTGTTAAGTTGAATGGTTTCCTGGGTATTGATCTGATGTTGGTTTCGGCCTACGGGGTTAATACTTAGGGAATTGTTCACTTGCTAAATTACGGTTAAAGGTTGTGGAATGGAATGTGATTTTCGGTTTATCGTGAAACGTGTTTTAAATGACGTTGGTTCTTTAACCCAATTAAAGACAGGATATGATTTCCCAAGTTAAACAATCGTTAATATTGATTTTTAGGAAGATTAAAACCAATTGGAGTTTTAATGCATCTTTAACTAGATTGAATTGATATACAAAGGAAGATTAAAGAATAAATTTAAAGAATTTATCTTTGATAAAATTAATGGGAACCTTTCCCAAAGGATATGAATATTTAAATTAAAGAATATTCAGAATTGGAATAAGGCGTATGTTGTGTTTTTATAGCACTTGTTTATTATATACATGAGTTATTCGGAAAGACCGGGCTTATCCCATTCTGAATAACTGATTCGATGATGTGCCGAGGATGAAAACGGTGGTTAAAGACCGGAGGTCTTCACATCATTTGGATGATTATTGATGTCTTGATTTGGTTGTACACCCAAGACAAGGTAATAAGTGGTGATCGTCCAGACGTACTTGGAGATCAACGGATAGGTAATAAGTGGTGATCTGGCCCCCTCCGACATCGACCGCCTCCTTTCCTCTCCCCATTAAAACATGCACCCCCTTGCCTCTTCATCGAACCTGAAAACCGAAAGTCGAAGCCCCCCTGAGCGTGCCTCGAAGCCAGTCCTCCAGTCGCGCAAAACCTCTTCAGCAGCTCCACCGCCATTCGCAGATGCGATTTCCTCCGGCGGCCTTGGTTCTCACATGCAAGGAATTTTGTTTAGGCAATGATGGATAGATTTGAGGCATCGCAAGAATGCCATGGATGATGACGAGGGGTTTAATCCCCTAATGACGGTTCTAGGTTGAAAACAATTACAATAAGTTTTTTTAGTTTAATTTAATTCATTTTTTTAAATAGCATGTATAAAAATCTGATTTTTAGAGATAAAAATGTGATTTTTACAATAAAGATTAGATTTTTTTTATATGATAAAAATTTGATGTATTTATATAGGAAAGTTATGATCTTTAGTTTAGAAAATTTAGGACTTTCAAAGTTCAAATAAAAATAGAATTTTTATACATAGATTTTGAAATAAAAATTTGATCTTTCCACATATGATTTTGTTTATAATAAAGATATGATAAAGTTTATATTTTTATTATGATAAAGTTTATATTTTTATTCTCATGAAAGTTTAGATTTTTATCTTACGAAGTTGTTTTTTATAAAATATATATGAAGTTGTTTTTATAAAATATGTATGAAGTTGATTTTATAATATATATAAAACAAAATAAAAATAGATTTGTTTTGAAAGTAAAAAAGGATTTGCTTTGAATAAAATCATTTTTAAAAAATATAAAAATAGAATTATATATATATATATATGTCACTGTTTTAGAAATACAACTTTTATATACATAACAACGAAGTAAAAATATGATTTTTATATGAATAAAATCGATATAAGAGTATGATTTTTATAATTAAGACATCGATATAAAAATGTGATTTTATATGAGAAGTGCTATTTAAAATATGATTTTTTAATATAAATTTTGTGAAACAGATTGCGTTAGAATCAGGACAACAGAACTGAGTGACAATAAGAATGATGGAGTGGATCCCAAAGGTGAGAACTTCTCACTTTTAATTTTATTTCTAGTTAAAATATATACTAGGATGCAGACAGTGCTTAGCAGCACCCGACACCCATCGTCTACAGACCATGGACGACTTGTTTGTTTGTTTGACTGTGTTGTAAAAATTGATTATGTGATGTGGAATGGAATAAAATATTTTATAGTTAAAAATATAATTGTAACGTGTATAAAAATAAAATAAATACTTATAAACAAATCGGACGATTTGTTTATGTATACCCATTTGAATGATATGGATTGGGACGATAAATTTTACACATCGCCCAACTGCACAAATAAAATTCATTATTTGTTGATTGAAACCCCACATGGTTATTGGGATGATATCTGACATACACTAGTCCCAATAATTAGTTGTATGTCGATCGATTGATTGACAGGCTGTTGTAAGCGTTAAATATTTATATTTGATGCTTATGCAGTGTAGAATGCACTCTGGATGATGGTTGAATGTGTTTGATTGTTGTTGTGTACATATGTGTATGAAATCCATATAAATCACATTATATGATAATTGACTGTGTCTGATTCCAGTTTAGAAAAAATAAATATTTTAAAATAACGAATATTTTAAAATAAATAATATTTTAAAATAATATTCAGTAAAAGATCAAAATTTGATTTTGATGTCCGATTTGGGATGGACACGAATATATTTAAAAATATAAAGCCGTGTTGATTAGATTAACGCCATTTTGATGTGCACGATATATGTGTCGATTTTATTCATTTTTATAATGAATATCGAAAAGGAATTGATTTCAAAATACAATCTTTTTGAAAATATAATCATTTATATATCGATGATAGGGAATATTCAATTTTGATTTGAAATTGAATATGAAGTTGAAATCGTTTTGAAAACGAATTTAAAACGATTTATAAAATATAAAATATGTTTTTAATGGAAATCAACGAAATATATATATATATATGTAATGGCCTAAATAGAACGCGCCGCACCGTGGCAGTTCGCGAATTTCGACCATTGACTTCGAACGGACATTACATGAGATCCGATCATCGGATTCTCCTAAAACCGGAACCGTTGAGTTCGTATCGAAAAGTGATTTCTAACGAATATTAGAGATTTGAAATCTAATGGTTGGATTTGGATTTATGTCCAAATCAAATTTGGAAAAGGTCGCTGTAAGTGCAGTTCGATGACCGTTTATCGAAATCGACTGCACGGGCCTTGATAAAATTATTAAAAATATCGATAATTTGTGTAAAATCATAACAAATGATTTGGAACGAATTAGGATGAAAAATTTCATATTTGAAAATATAAAAATATATTTTTATTGAAATGAACTAGTTATGAACTAGAATTATGAAATCCACTATTTTTAAATAAATAAATTGGATTTGAAATGGTTTTAAAAATAAACGGAATTTCCAATATATGAATGGAATGGATTTGAATCGAAATTATCTTCGAAATATTTCGATATTGGATTACGTGATTATATGGATATTGTGGAGGAATTTGGTAGATATATATATATATATATATATATATCATTATTCCAATATGGTATTTGTTGATTCCAGAATTTGATATTGAATATAAGCCGATATATTTTCTATTCAGAGCCTTTTATTTAATATTAAATGTGATTTTGGGTTTGTCGTGAATGGTGTCTTCATTAACACTGTTCTTGAACCCAGTTGAGAAAATATTAAATCATTTTATTTATATTTAATGAAGTATACCAATTAATTGATATTTAATTGGAATGGAATTGAAATTGGTCTTTGGGTTTATCGTGAAAGGTGTTTTAAATAACACTTGTTCTTTAACCCGATTAACAATGGAATAAGATTTTGGGTTGTCGTGAATGGTATCTTTAATAATACTGTTCTTAGACCCAATGGAGTTAAGAAAATCAGAAACTAACTGGAGATTAGTTAAGTTGAATGGTTTCTTGGGTATTGATCTGATGTTAGTTTCGGCCTTCGGAGTTAATACTTAGAGAATTGTTCACTTGTTAATTTATGGTTAAAGGCTGATGAAATGGAATGTGATTTTGGGTTTATCGTGAACCGTGTTTTAAAGGACATTGGTTCTTTAACCCAGTTAAAGACAGGAATAAGATTTTGGGTTGTCGTGAATGGTATCTTTAATAATATTGTTCTTAGACCCAATGGAGTTAAGAAAATCAGAAACTAACTGGAGATTAGTTAAGTTGAATGGTTTCCTGGGTATTGATCTGATGTTGGTTTCGGCCTTCGGGGTTAACATTTAGGAAATTGTTTACTTGCTAATTTACGGTTAAAGGATGATGGAATGGAATGTGATTTTGGGTTTATCGTGAACCGTGTTTTAAATGACGTTGGTTCTTTAACCCGGTCAAAGACAGGATATGATTTCCCAAGTTAAACAATCGTTAATATTGATTTTTTGGAAGATTAAAACCAAGTGGATTTTAATGCATATTTTATTACATTGAATTGATATGCAAAGGAAGATTAAAGAATAAATTTAAAGAATTTATCTTTAATAAAATTAATGGGAACCTTTCCCAAAGGATATGAATATTTAAATAAAATAATATTCAGAATTGGAATGAGGCGTATGTTGTGTTTTTATAGCACTTGTTTATTATATACGCGAGTTATTCAGAAAGACCGGGTTTATCTCATCTTGAATAACTGATTCGACGATGTGTCGAGGATGAAGACGATGGTTGAAGACCGGAGGTCTTCACATCGTTTGGATGATTACTAATGTCTTGATTGCGCTGTACACCCAAGACAAGGTAATAAGTGGTGATCGTCCAGACGTACTTGGAGATCAATGGATATGCGAGGGCCTCTCCCCTGTATTGGACATATGGGGGAGGAATAAGGTGCCTCCGGTTTTGTTCAAACCCAGAACGAACTTGTAAATGGATGTGTGTCTGACACCGGATTTCATTCTGTGTGATTGACAGACATCAGTTGCATAGCGTGAATTACCTGTGTGGCATGTTGAGATGCAAATGATCAAGGCTTCTGTTGAAAAGCAGAGTCTTGTGATTGATGATCAAAGCATGGCTTTAATATAGCATAGCATTGTGTAGCGTTAATTCATGAGCCTCACACCCCGGTGTGAACTGGAAACGGGAGAGGACATCAGGGTGGGCATGTGTTTCCATCTAGCTAGGAGTGGTGTCAGCGTTTTACTAGCCCTGACATTTTACTTATATGGATTGCGAGGCACCTCGGTTATATCGGTCATTCTGGGGCCGATAGTTAGGTCCAGATATGACCAGTTACGCCCCATAGGGCGGGGAAACGTAGTGTTCAGGCATTTTAATCCACATCGGGTGGACCGGCCCTGACGATCCAAAGGCTTGACAGAGTACTTGCCTGAGACACGAGCTAGAGCGTCTCGAAGCGGTAAGGACGATCCCTTGCCTTGGTTCACAGATGGAAATCCAACTTCCAATACGTGAATCTGCGGTTTTGATTGTAGAGCCTAGTATTGGTGACGTGATATATGGTACCCATGCCACCTAGGATTGATACATTTATATTTGAAGTTGTTTTATACAAAATGCACTTATAATAGTATCAAATGATTTGTTTTAACGTACCAAGCAAGTTTGGCTATTATAAGGGAAAACCCTGTACCCCGGCTTGCGTTGCATTGTATGATAGGACCTGGTTCTTATAATAGCTTCATTTTTCCAAAAAGCATTGCGCTGTTTTGTTTTATGCACTGGTATTCTTGGGAGAAAACCCATTACGTGTCATACGGCGTGGTCCCTTGATATATCTGATTTAAAGTAAAGTTTTAAATAACTGTTTTAATTCTCACACCAGTCACTTGACTAATCTAGAGTTTATTGTTTTAACCTAAACTCTGGGTGCCCTTATTTTCTGCACGGGCAGCTAGTATTTTTGGTTTTGCAGATTTATATTCACAGGATCCTGGTTTACAGCTGGAATGATATTCGGAAAGCTCTGTATCTGTATATTCTTTTCAGTTGTGTTTTATATTATTTTCCGCTGCATTGTAACTTGTAAATCTCTAATATTTAGTAAATGTGTAAGATTTATTCATACTCTGTATATTCTTGTATTCTGATGAAATTGTTGTAATAAGCAATGAAATGTTCTTCTGTTTGTGTTCTTATTCGTCTTGTTCTCATACAATCTGTTCTTTCTCTTCTCTTTGGAGGATGGGGGAGTTCGGGTTGCTTTAGAGACACTCTAGCAAATGTCTCAGGATTACACACTCTGGGCAACTCCTGGATCTTCAGGTCTGGTCCACACTTATGTTAGTGGATTAATTATTCCTGAACACACGTTTCCCGATCCTATCGGACCTATCCATAGGCCCCATAGTGACTGTTATATCTGAGGCGTCTTGCTACTCATCATCCACATAGGTAAAAATATAAATGTCTGGGCTCCTTACCATGACACCACCTAGAGCTAGAAAGAAACGTCGTGCACTCCCTATGGTCACGATTCTGTTTTTGACTCATACGGAGGTGTAAGGCTCGCGAATTAATGCCATACACAAATCTATGTTATTTAAAGTCGTGCTCTGATCATCAACCACGAGACTCTGCTTTTCAACAAAAGCCTTGATCATTTGCATCTCAGCATTCCACAATAACAATTCATGCCATGCAACTGATGTCTATCAATATATAACCTTTAAGCTCGTACATCTCAGAGAAGGGTGTTAAGCAAGAGAATAAATTCCCCGTCGTCGAACAGATATATATTTAATATAAATCAATTAACATAGAAAAAAATCCAATGTCAGATACACATCCACTTACAAGTCCGTTCTGGGTCTGAACGAAACCGGAGGCACCTTATTCCTCGTCCCATATGTCCAATACAAGTGAGAGGTCCTCGCATATCCGGTCGATCTCCAAGTATGTCTGGACGATCACCACTTATTACCTTGTCTTGGGTGTACAGCCCAATCAAGACATCAATAATCATCCATACGATGTGAAGATCTCCGGTCTTCAACCATCGTCGACTTATCGCCGAATTAGTTATTCAGAATGGGTATAAACACGGACTTCCCGAATAACCCGCGTATTTTATAATCAATAATTAAGTGCTATAAAAACAAGCGTATGCCTCATTCCAATTTAGAATACTCTTTTATTCAAATATTCATATCCTTTAGGAAAGGTTCCCATTAATTTTATCAAATATAAATTATTTTAAATTTATACTTTAATCTTCCTTTGGATATCAATTCTAAACCAAATTAAGGTTTATCAACTAGTCGAGATTATCGAGCCTTACCGAAATAATCATTTATTCATTAATCTTAATCCCAACCTATTCATCCTATGAAGCAAAACTGGTAATACTCCATATCTACCACCACAGTGTTATCGTTAAAATTAATTACCATTTCACGTTCAAATCTAATTAAAGATTTAACTATCGCCTGGAGTAAAAACTGGTGGTACTCCATTCTCGATCATTTCCCAAATTTGATAATTTAAACTATCACATTTACATTTCAATCTAATTAAAGATTCATTTAAATTCCACTTAATTTTAATCTTCTAACAATCGCTATTAATGATTATTTAACTTTGGGAAATCAAACATGTCACATAGATAATCTACACCGTACCATTGATTTATGCCGATATATAACCTCTAAGCTCGTACGTCTCAGAGAAGGTGTTAAGCAATAAAATATATTTCCAAATTAAAATATTAAATCGCTATGAATTCGATTTGGAATGTATATCCGTTTGGTGGCGGAGAATTTATTCTCTTGCTTAACACCCTTCTCTAAGACATACGAGCTTAGAGGTTATATATCGGCAGAAATCAATAGTACGGTGTAGATTGTCGATGCGACATGTTTGTGTTTCCAAAGTTAAATAATCATTAATATTGATTTTTGGGAAGATTAAAACTAAGTGGAATTTTAATGAATCTTTAATTAGATTGAAATGGGAATCGATAATTTAAATTATTAAATTTGGGAAATGATTGAGAATGGAGTATCACATTTTTTCTCCTATCGATAGTTAAATCTTTAATTAGATTTGAATGTGAAATGGTAATTAAATTTACCGATAACACTGTGGTGTTAGATATGGAGTATGATCAGTTTTGCTCCATGAGATGAATAGGTTGGGATTGTGAAATTAAACAAATGATTACTTCAGTAAGGCGCGCTAACCCCGACTAGTTTGGATAAACCTTAATTTGGTTTGAATTGATATCCAAAGGAAGATTAAAGAATAAATTTAAAGAATTTATTTTTGATAAAATTAATGGGAACCTTTCCCAAAGAATATGAATATTTAAATAAAAGAATATTCGGAATTGGAATGAGGCGTATGTTGTGTTTTTATAGCACTTGTTTATTATATACGCGAGTTATTCGGAAAGGTCGGTTTTATACCCATTCTGAATAACTGATTCGACGATGAGTCAACGATGAAGACGGTGGTTGAAGACCGGAGGTCTTCACATCGTTTGGATGATTACTGATGTCCTGATTGGGTTGTACACCCAAGGCGAGGTAATAAGTGGTGATCGTCCAGATGTACTTGGAGATCGACCGGATACGCGAGGGCCTCTCTCTCCTGTATTGTACATATGGGACGAGGAATAAGGTGCCTCCGGTTTCGTTCAGACCTAGAATGAACTTGTAAATGGATATGTGTCTGACATTGGATTTTGTTCTATGTTGATTGATCTCTATTAAATATATATCTGTTTGGCAGCAAAGAATTTATTCTCTTGCTTAACGCCCTTCTCTGAGACGTATGAGCTCAGAGGTTATATATTGATAGACATCAGTTTGCATGGCGTGAATTGCCTGTGTGGCATGCTGAGATGCAAATGATCAAAGCTTCTATTGAAAAGCAGAGTCTTGTGGTTGATGATCAAAGCACGACTTTAATATTGCATAGCTTTGTGTATAGCGTTAATTTCTGAGCTTCACACCCCAGTATGAACCAGAAACGGGATGAATGACGGCGGGGAGGACATGATTTTCTTTCTAGCTAGGAGTGGTGTCATGGTATGGAGCCCAGACATTTTTACTTATGTGGATGATGGAAAGCGAGGCGCATCAGATATATCAGTTGCTACGGGGCCGATGGATATTGAGTCATCTAGCTCATTTACGCCCTATAGAGCGGGGAAACGTATTGTTTAGGGATTACTAATCCACTTAAAATGTGGACCGGCCCTGCATTTTCCTAGGTGTAGTTGTGACTGTAGCCTGAGACATGGTAGGTTAGATTGTCTCAAATTCGGTAAGGATGATCCCTTGCCTTGGTTCATGATGGAAATCAAACTTCCAATACGTGACTTTGCGTCTTTGATTGTAGAATTAGTATGGCGACATAGTAGGATGGGGCACTATATCGTCTATGATTGATACATTTATATTTGAAGTTGTTTTTTTATACACTATGCACTTATAATAGTATCAAATGATTTATTTTAAATGTACCAAGCATGTTTGGCTATTATAAGGTAAAACTCTATCCTCCGGCTTGCGTTGCATTGTGTGATGGGACCTGAGTCTTATAATAGCTTCATTTTTTTTAAAAAGCTTTGCGCTGTTTTTTTTTTATGCACAGGTATTCTTAAGAGGAAACCCGTTCCGTGTTATAGGGCGTGGTCCCTATATTTACTTTATTTTAAAGTAAAGATTTAAATAACTATTTTAGTTCTTACACGGTCACAAGACTAACCTGGAGTTTATTGTTTTAATCTAAACCCTGAGTGCCCCTATTTTCCATACGAGTAGCTAGTAGTTTTGGTTTGCAGATTTACTCTTACAGGATCCTGGTTTTCAAATGGAGATATATTCGGAAATCTCCGTATCCGTGTATTTGTTTCAGTTGTATTATGTATTATTTTTCCACTGCATTGTAATTTAAATCTCTGATATTTCTCTGATGTATAATATTTATTCGTACTCTGTATATTCTTGTACTCAGATGTAAATCGTTGTAATAAGCAATGAAATGTTCTTCTGTTTGTGCTTTTGCGTTCCTGTTAGTACTATTCTCAGACAATCCATCTTTCTCTTCACTTCGGAGACTGAGGAATTTCAGGTCGTCACAGTTTGGTATCGGAGTTTTGGTTTACAGAGCTCGAGAACAAGACATATTAGAACCGAACAAAAGAATTCATCAGAGATTGGATTAGTAATATCTAATGAGAATGACTCGTTAAGGATGGGGTCATTAGTATCCTAGATTGAGTTGAAATAGTGTTATTTTTAAAATAAAAGTGAAAACAAATTTTGTTTTGAAAATTTATATTATATTATTGTATTTGAATATTTATTTTATATTGATTTTTGACAATCGAGTATATAGAGATTTTGAATATATGCATAGTTAACGTGTATTCGAAGCGTCAAATATACCGGATAGATATAGAATCACACTCTAGTCACTCGGAGATGATTCTGATGATTAATGCATCATCATCAGAGTTTATGTTTGAGGTTCGAAAGTGGGATTTCTATATATTTCCAATTAACTGATGTGAGAACCAAAACTAGATAGGGTTTATTGTTGTGAATTTGCATCAAAAACAAGATTTTGAATATATATATATATATCAAAGTTATGAATTTGAAAATTTAACCAACTAATCGATTGTCGGTTGTGTTGTTTGATTATTAGTTAACTAATTATATTGTCCAAACCAATATGATAATGAATAGTAAATATAGCCAATCAAGTCAAATATTGAACTGACTTGAAAATTTATTGCAATTGCATACATGTACATGTATATACATTGAATAGTTCATAGCAAGGAGGCTAGAGAAGAGGAATAAAATTGTATGCCCGACATATAGATACATGTTTACTTATTTATTAGGTTTGGATGATTTTATGAGTCGCTTAGCTTTTTCTTTTTGGATGATGAGGGCCCTGCGTGGCTAGTTGAGGTTTCAAATGTCTCCCCGTACAAAGGAGGTTATGGCGAAATTTTTCAAAAATTTAGGGTGTTAGCCAATTTTTTGAAGAATTGGAAAATTCTTAGAAACTGAAAAGTTGAAGAATGAAAGTCAAACTGAAAGTTGAGTTGATTAGCTAAACAACTTTCAGCTCTGTTCCTTTTCGAGGACGAAAAGATTTTAAGTGGGGGAGATTGTAACAACCCAGAAAATCAGAACCAATTTAATTTTTTTTATTTTGGCTATTTTAATGAATTTTGAATATTTAAAATGATTTATTTTAAATAATAACGACTAGAAATTTATTTTCAATAGAATTAGAACGTATAAATTTATTTAAATCGAAATTAGAATATAAATATTTATTTTAATTATAAAAGGAAAAGGAAATGGCGCGGTAGTTTGAAAATTCGATTTCAAATTTCAAATTTCAAATGAATGTACAAACCGGATTTTAGTAAAACCAGAAATATTTGAATCTGTTTGAAAACATCTTTCCAACGGATGTGAAAAATCCAGATTTCATAATGAGAATAAAAATGTTATATCCAGTTGAAAATTCAGAATAGTCGCTATGGAATTTTATATAATGTATAGCCTTTGAAAATAGCGATTTTGCAAACGACCTCCGTTTTCGACGAGACCACTTTTGTTGGATCCGTAATGTCAAGTTATTGTTGGATTCCAATTTTCATAATTTTTAGATTCAATATGTGAGCGTGGTGAATTTAAACGTGTTTGGCAATTTTAATTTGAATTTAATCGACTGGAAAATGACTGCTTTTCAGACGGTCTCCAAAATTGACGAAACTAGTTTTGTTAGGACCGTATCGTCAAAACAAAGTAAAAAATATATTTTTTTTGTAATTTTTGGAGTTAGTATGTGGCCCCAGTAAATTGAAATGTACGTTTAAATTAAATATATATTGATTTATACTTTAGTTCTGAGAAAAACTGATCGTAACAGCCGAAGTGGGTTACGAAACATCCCCATTGTATCCAGAATGGGGGTATTTAGTTAGGGGCAACAGTCGTTGGGTTAGATTTGGGGTACAAATTGAAAAGTAACTTTTAGGTAGAAAATAAATATATTTATATTACCCCATTCCCCTCTCATTACATTTCAATCAACGAAAATTAAAAAAAAAAAAATCCCAAATCGATTTCCCAGATCGCGCTCATCCCCCTACGACCACCGTCCCTTCGCCGTTGCCTCCCCCTGTCGTCGTTTGCCAGAGCCGTCGCCTCAGCCGACGTCCACCACTGCACCACTTAGCGACGTCCCCACCTCCGTTCAACGCCGGAGCCACATCACCCAACGCCAGGATCTCCACCTGAGGCCGCGAATGGGGCGCCACCTATAGCTTAGAGAAGCGAGCGCAGGCAAGAATCGGTAGAGAAGTTTTTCCGATATCAGTAGAAAGGTTTTGATTCTTTTTAAGGGCATTGTGTTTAAAATCTGATTTTTTATTTATAAATAACCTTGTTTAAAATATGATTACATAAATAAAAATGTAATTTTTTTTTACTATGCAATGTTTTAAAAATGTAAGTTTTTTTATTTTAATTCCTTGAAAGAATATGATTTTTTGTTTGTTTAAAAATATGAATTTGATTTATATAAAGATCGAATTTTTCATAGTATAAAAATATGAATTTTATTCATGAAAAGATAGGATTTTTTAAAAAAAGGAAAAAAAATATAATTTTTATATGAATGTGATGTAATTAAAAGATTTGATTTTTAATTCGAAAAAGATTATATTTTTAACATTAAAAAGATAAGATTTTAACTTTAAAAAGATGGTTTTTAATGAAAAAAGGTTTGATTTTTAATCTAAAAAGATTTGATTTTAATTTTGAAAAGATTAGGTTTTTATAATTAAAAAGATTAGATTTTTATAGTAAAAAAGACTAGATTTTTATAATTAAAAAACTAGATTTTTATGATTAAATAGATTAGATTTTTATAATTAAAAGGATTAGATTTTTATAATTAAAAAGATTAGATTTTTAAAATTAAAAAGATTAGATTTTTAAAATTAAAAATATTTGATTTTTGAAATAGAAAAGATTTGATTTTAAAAAATAAAAAGACATAATTTTAAATAAAAGAAGAATAGGATTTTTCATTGAAGAAGAATATGATTTTTCATTGAAGAAGAATATGATTTTTTTGTTATGTAAAAATATAATTTTTCGTAAATAAAAATGTGATTTTTATGATATGAATAGCGATATAAAAGTATACTTTTTTATATATAATATCGAATTAAAAATTGGATTTTTCTTTACATGTAGCGAATTAAAAATCGGATTTTTCTTTACATGTAGCGAATTAAAAATTGGAATTTTCTTTATATATAACGATATAAAAATGTGATCTTTTATATATATATAACGAAATAAAAATGTGATCTTTCATATATATATATAGCGATATAAAATTGTGGTTTTTAAATATATAAACATCATATTAAAAATGTGATTTTTTACTATGAACAGCGTGAAAAAGACTACATTGGAATTTCGGGCAAATCCAAATGGTTCAAAAATTCTGAAATAAAACTAGCGGAGTGGATCCCACAGGTGAGAACTTCTCACTTTAATTTATTTCCTTTTCTAGTTAAATATATATACTAGGATGCAGACGGTGCTTAGTAGCACCCGACACCTTTGTTTGAAACCATGTTTGTTTACTTGTTTGGTTGATTGGATTATTTGGTTGAATTTGGTTTGGGAAATAAATTGATTAGAATTTGGTATGTACATGGCGCGAGCCATTAGTAGGCGAGGGATAAGGTTAGACCCTATTCCGGTTCTAGTATCGCGCCGTTATGCTGCCGAAATTTTCTAAATATATTAGAACAATAAAAATATCATTTTTATTGTATAAATGAACTATATAAAATATTCATGAGATGAAATAAATATTTTATAGTTAAAAATATAATTTTTAACATGTATATGAATGAAAATAAATATTCATTTACAAATCGGACGATTTGTTTATGTACGCACATTTGACTGATATTGATTGGGACGATATATTTTACACATCGCTCAACTACACAAATAATAATCAGTGTTTGTTGTTTGAAAACCACACACGGGTATTGGGAAGATATTGGACATACACTAATCCCAATATTTAGTTGTACGTCAATCGATGGGTTGACAGACAGTTGTAAGCGTTAATTATTTATATTTAATGCTTATGCAGTTATGTAAAGCACTCTGGATGATGGTTGGCTATGTTTGATTATGGTTGTATACATGTGTGCATGAAATCCATATAAATAAATTATATGGTAATTGACTGTGTCTGATTCCAATTCAGAAAGAACGAACATTTTAAATTAACGAATAATTTAAAATGGAAAATAATGAATATTTTAAAATAACTAATATTTTAAAATAATATTCAGTAATGGATCAAAAAATGATTTCTATGTCCGATTTGGGATGGACACGGAAATATTAAAATTTATGAAGCCGTGTTGATTAGAGATGCGCCATTTTGACGCGAACGATATTTATATCGATTTTATTCATTTTTATAATGAATATCGAAAAAGAAATAATTTCAAAATCTAATGTTTTGAAAATATTACCATTTATATATGAATGATATGGAATATTCAATTTTGATTTGTAATTGAATATGGAGTTGAAATCGATTTGAAAACGAATTTAAAACGATTTATAAAATGCGTTTTAAATGGAAACCGACGAAATATAATATATATATATATATATATTTAATGGTCTGAATAGAATGCGCCACGCCGCGACAGTTCGCGAATTTCGACCATTGACTTCGAATTGACATTACGCGAGATTCGACTGTCGGATTCTCCTAAAACCGAAACCGTTGGGTTGGTATCGAAAAGAGCTTTCAAACGAATATAAGGAATTTGAAATCTAACGGTTGGATTTGGAATTATGTCCAAATCATATTTGGAAAAGGTCGTTGTAATGCAGTTCGATGACCATTTATGGAAATCGACTGTACGGGCCTTGATAAAACTATTAAAAATATCAATAATTTGTGTAAAATCATAATAAATGATTTGGAAAGAATTTGGGTGAAAAATTCCACGTTTGTAAGGATAAAAATATATTTTTATCAAAATGAACTAGTTATGAACTAGAATTATAATCCATTTTTTTTAAATAAATAAATTGGATTTGAAATGGTTTTAAAAATAACCAAAATTTTCAATATATGAAATGGAATGGATTTAAATCGAAATTATCTTTGGAATATTTCGATATTGGATTCCGTGATTATACGGATATTGTGAAGGAATTTGGAAGATATATATCGTTATTCCCAATACGATATTTGTTGATCTCAGGATTTGATATTGAATATAAGCCGTTATAATTTCTATTCAGAGCCTTGTATTTAATATTGAATTGGATTTTGGGTTTGTCGTGAATGGTGTCTTAAATAACACTGTTCTTAAACCCTGTGTGAAAAGAATAAATCGTTTAATTAAGATTATTAGAGATTCCATTTAATTAACATTTAATTGGAATAAAATGGGATGTGAATTGGGTTTATTGTGAACTGTGTTTTTAACGACATTCATTCTTTAACCCGATTTACAGTGGAATGTGATTTGGAATTTATAGATCTTTTTATTAAGATTTAATGGAAATTTTCCAAAGTAAATTTTTCCAATTTAAAATATTAAATTGGAATTGAATGTAATTCGATTTGATAATAATCGAAATGAGCTTCTGGGGAGGAAGACTATTAATATATATGGAATTTAAAAGGCTTTATTGTTATACCATTTATATTATTAGTCGGATATAGAAATTGATATTGATTATATATATTGATCTGTTCTTCGTGAAGATTCCATAATTAATGGAACGTGATTTGGGTTTATCGTGAACTATGTTTTAATTGACATTAGTTCTTTAACCCCATTAAAGACAGGATAACATGTCTAACATTGTATTTCGAACTATATGATTGATCTTTGCTAAATGTATATCTGTTTGGTGGTGGAGAATTTATTCTCTTGTTTAACACCCTTCTCTAAGACGTACGAGGTTAGAGGTTATATATCGGCAGAAATCAATTGTACGGTGTAGATTGTCGATGCGGCATGTTTGTGTTTCCAAAGTTAAATAATCATTAATATTGATTTTTGGGAAGATTAAAACTAAGTGGAGTTTTAATGAATCTTTAATTAGATTGAAATGGGAATTGATAATTTATATTATGAAATTTGAGAAATGATCGAGAACGGAGCATCACCAGTTTTGCTCGTAGCGATAATTAAATCTTTAATTAGATTTGAACGTGAAATGGTAATTAAATTTACCGATAACACCATGGTGTTAGATATGGAATATGACCAGTTTTTCTCCATGGGATGAATAGGTTGGGATTGGGAAATTAAACAAATGATTACTTTGGTAAGGTGTGCTAACCCCGACTAGTTTGGACAAACCTTAATTTTGTTTGAATCGATATCCAAAGGAAGATTAAAGAATAACTTTAAAAATTTATCTTTGATAAAATTAATGGGAACCTTTCCCAAAGGATATGAATAGTTAAATAAAAGAATATTCAGAATTGGAATGAGGCGTATGTTGTGTTTTTATAGCACTTGTTTATTATATACGCGAGTTATTCGGAAAGGCCGGGTTTATACCCATTCTGAATAACTGATTCGACGATAAGTCGACGATGAAGACGGTGGTTGAAGACCGAAGGTCTTCACATCGTTTGGATGATTACTGATGTCTTGATTGGGCTGTACACCCAAGATGAGGTAATAAGTGGTGATCGTCCAGACGTACTTGGAGATCGACCGGATACGTGAGGGCCTCTCTCCTATATTAGACATATGGGACGAGGAATAGGGTGCCTCCGGTTTCGTTCAGACCCATAACGAACATGTAAATGGATGTGTGTCTGACATTGGATTTTATTCTGTGTTGATTGATCTCTATTAAATATATATCATTTTGGCAGCGGAGAATTTATTCTCTTGCTTAACGCCCTTCTCTGAGACGCTCGAGCTTAGAGGTTATATATCGATAGACATCAATCGCATGGCGCGAATTGCGTATGTGGCATGCTGAGATGCAAATGATCAAGGCTTCTGTTGAAAAGCAGAGTCTTGTGGTTGATGAGCAAAGCACGGATTTAGTATAGCATAGCTTTGTGTATAACGTTAATTCGCGAGCTTCACACCCTGGAATGAACCAGAAACGGGATAAAGGACGGCAGGGAGGACATGCGTTTCTTTCTAGCTACGAGTGGTGTCATGGTATGGAGCCCAGACATTTTTACTTATGTGGATGATGGAAAGCGAGGTGCCTCAGATATATCGGTTACTACGGAGCCGATGGATATTGATTCATCTGGCTCATTTACGCCCCATAGGGCGGGGAAACGTATTGTTTAGGGATTAATAATCCACTTAAAATGTGGACCGGCCCTGCATTTTCCTAGGTGCGTTGCGACTGTAGCCTGAGGCATGGTAGGCTAGATTGTCTCGAATTCGATAAGGACGATCCCTTGCCTTGGTTCATGATGGAAATCCAACTTCCAATACGTGACTTTGCAGTTTTGATTGTAGAACTAGTATAACGACATAGTGGGATGAGGGCACTATGCCATCTATGATTGATACATTTATATTTGAAGTTTTTTTTATACATTATGCAGTTATAATAGTATCAAATGATTTATTTTAAACGTGCCAAGCATGTTTGGCTACTATAAGGTAAAACTCTATCCTCCGGCTTGCATTGCATTGTGTGATGGGACCTGAGTCTTATAATAGCTTCATTTTTTCAAAAAGCATTGTGCTTTTTATTTTATGCACTGGTATTCTTGGGAGGAAACCCATTCCATGTTATACGGTGTGGTCCCTAGATTTACTTTATTTTCAAGTAAAGATTTAAATAACTGTTTTAGTTCTCACACCAGTCACATGACTGACCTGGATATTCTTGTACTCTGATGTAAATTGTTGTAATAAGCAATTAAATGTTCTTATGTTTGCGTTCTGAGTTGTCATGTTCTCAGACAATCCGTTCTTTCTCTTCTCTTTGGAGACCGGGGAAGTTCGGGTCGTCACAAATTGATTAGAATCAATTTGAATGAAGTATGAAATGGATGCGAATATATTCGAATTGAATAAAATTGAGTATGTATGGTATGCAATAGGAGTGTAAATAAAAATTTGGGAGGAACTAAATTTTTAGAAATGTGAAGTGATGAGTTAGAACATAAGTGAGTTTTAAAAATATAATGGGTTTGTAGCATTTTCCCTACCTTAGTAATTTCAGGGACGAAATTCTTTTCAAAGGGGAAGAATGTAACAATCCGGATTTTTAGTCGAATTATTTTAAACAATTAATATTATTTTAGATGTTGAGTTGATAACATAAATGAAATCTTATATTGAGTTATCAATTTAACAATCGAAATATGATTTATTTCGATTATATATAATTATCGTAATATGAAATAAAATTGAATTCGAAGATTAAAACTGTATCGAAAATGATTCAGATAATCAATATAAATTGTATGTGACTATAAACGATGATAATAATAATTTATCACTAAGGAACTGATTATTTATGGATTTAAATTGTATTATATCGATTTAATATGGTTATTTTATACAGAGGATCAAATTAAATTTTTAGAATTTGTCCCGTTGAGTTCAGAATAGCATCACAACCTGGTAACGACGGTCGTTGCGTTAAAATAGCGGTTCAGAATGGCACATTATGGACCACTAAATATTTCGGTATATTATATTAAGTAAAAACTGGTTACTTCTACCCTAAGTTTTAAAAGCACGAAACATTAAATAAAAGGCACATGCCTACAACTGAAAATGGCGTACTCTATTTTGAGCTATTGGTGCTACCTTCCCCTTTTATTTCCTTCTGCTATAAACAACTAATTCAATCGAAAGCTTCAATTTAAACGGCCGCCTCCTCTCCTATAAAATCACATTCGTTCTTCTTTAGATTTTAAACTCCAAAAGTCATTCTTTGTTTCCTACCCTATTTTTCAAAATCGAAGAAAAACCTAACTAGTTCAAAAACAAATCTGTACCCTTCCCCATCAATTTTCGAATTCCAAATCAAAAAAAAAGAGAAGAACAGAGGGGCCGACTAGCATCGGCTATTATGGTGAACGGACTTCGTTCGAAAGGTGCACGCGATGGCAATTGAGAGCAAATTAATAGCTAGGTTTGTGGCTGGGAAGTGACCGTGATAGTCGCATTCTGGTAGCGAAGTATGGAGAGTTCGATGTTTATCGCAATTTAAGATAGAAGGTAGCGACATTCACTGTCATGCCAGGAGAAGCACTCGAAGATAGCGAAGTAGCGAAATACGAAGGAGGTTCGAGCAACTTCTGGTAAAGATGCGTGGGTTGAATCTGGGTTATAGGTGGATGGTTAGTTCGAATTATGTTTTTATTTGGGTAACTGTTAGTTGGTTGCGTGGTTTATTGAGTGTAACGACCCAGCGGTTTTCAGCCCCGGAAATTGACATAAATACCTTTACCATAACTCATGCCGACCTTCCAAACACCGAAAACGTTGGAATGTTATTAGAAAGAATTTAGAGGGTGAGATAAGAAAGAAAGAAATATTAGAATAGTAGAAGAAGAAGAGACAACACAACACAAAGTCTCACATTGCAGTGGAACAAAATATAATACATAAACAAATCTTTATTGAGAACTTTAAAAATACTTACAATATCAGAGTAAATCACACAACAGGACAGTTATATTAACCTGTTCCCGTATACAACACACAGCGGAATAGTAGCTATATAATATCATATGTCTGAACATCTCCAGCTCGTCTCTGGACTTTACAGCATTCGATAACCTGAACCTGTACACCCCGGGCTAACCCGAGCATTTACAAAACACCGGGTCAGACTGGTGAACCAAAGTGAGAAAAACTCGCACAGTAATAAGGGCATCACACAACTTGATTTTTAAGTTAAAATCCTTTCGAAAGAAAAGGATAATCGTAAGACCAAATCCACACATAAATACAGACGGTTTTTACCTTACGATAACCCAAAACATTTTTGAAATCGATATATTTTCTGATATTATAATAATGTCTAAATACAAGTAGATATCAATCTAGCGGAACGCTTGCATCTCACGCTCCACATATATAGTATACAATCAAAACCGCGGGCGCTTATTAGAGATAGGGTTCTAACTATGACAAGGTATGGGACCACCTGTCGATAGTGCATCTCTAGAGGCAAATACACTGGGTTCAACAAGAACGTCTTGCAACCCGACCCATACATGACCGACCACTAATTTCGCTTGAGTGTATCGAATGTATATTGTAACACCCCACATCCGTTAATGTCACTCACAAAGGGAATGCACTAAGTTCTGTGGAGCATTTAGGGTAAAAGATGCAGATAAATTACAAGACAGACAGAAATTAAACAGCGGAAAATAAAACTTTGCTTTATTGATAAAATAGTTTGTACAATGGTTTCTTTACAATATCAGAGTATCATCTGTCTTACAAAATAAAGAAGCATAAAAACAACATTTATATTCCCCGATCTTAGCAAGAGCCAGCCATAGCATCTGAAAAGAGAGTCCAAGCAAACTTCGACGAATCTTCAAGCTGGGAAAGAGTGGCAGTCCAACTTAGCCTGAGCTAAACCATTCCCGCCTTTACTACCTGGGGGGGGGAACGGAAGAAAAGAAGACGAAAGAAAAACAGAGTCAGACATAAAGCCTGAGTAAGTTCAGTAACTTCTAGCATGTGAACATGGAAAAACAAAACGACATGAATTAACTGAATACAAGATTACACCATGACGATAGGGTCAACAAGATTAGACAAGGTAATCACAAGATATGCTACGATAAGATAAACTGGATACTCCCTAATACTTTCGCCGCTTCGTTATTTCCTTGTTATACTGGTTTCTATATCTCTGCACCACCTAACTAGTGTCCCAACTAGTAACGATAACGTGATCCCAATCCTAGTATTTTCCATTGCCTTCGAGCATCCATTTATTATTTGTTACCTAGATCTAATCTAGGGTTTTCTATCCAGTGCTTTCTAGATTCAACTAGAGTTTATGCTATCTGCTGAACGCTTCTCGGATTCAGGATTTATGCCACCTAGTCCAACTAGGGATTATGCTACCTATCGAACGATGCCCCCAAGTCTAGGACACACTACCTAGAGTGGTATATGTTCCTATACTTCCCCACGCATGTATCGTGAATCGTTATCGCTTGTCTAGATGCACATGTCCTGTAATGTGCGGTCCGAGTCCTGTGTCAGGGCAAATCAAGGAATACAGAACTCGGTTGGGAGCTTTCAGATATCTGCCGATGCAGATGCTAAGGTCTGTTTTTATTTCAGTGGCTATGGTCCCACTTGACCCCTCCCTCAACTAATGAAAGGCACACCTTGTAAAATGAGAACTATACGCCGGCCCCCGGTGCCCTACTATCCTATGGCCATCCGCAACCATAACTAGATAGCAAGTATATGGTCTTTTGGAGTTCTCCGCCTTTCCGCTTCACGTATCTCGATTGACTCAAGATGGATGGTAGACGACGAGTTGCCATCACAGGGCTACCGTCTTCTCGCCGAATCACGCTGGTCCATCCTAGTCTTTAGGTTGCCACATATATATTGCAACCAAGGCATACCCTCGGTTCTTCTAACGCAGACCTTAACCTCTGTGAGCCCAGGATGATCATCTGCAGCCTCACAGAGGGATACCAAGAGTACCCTCACGTCCCCTCGAAGCCTCGGGCTTCGTAACCCAATTCGTTGGAGCCTTCTTAAAACCAGATGGATGTCCGCTCCTTCGTGTTATACTAAGAATTACTACTTAGTTCTACTAACTAAGGTTTACCACTTAGTTTCCAAATTCCTTGTTTTCTTAACTAAGTTTTACTACTTAGTCCCTTTTTCAACTGAGGTTTACTACTTAGTTTTCTTTCTCGCCAGGTTGGGTTGGTTAAGTGTCTTTAGTCGATTCAAGCTATCTTAACCCTCTTCCCTTATCCTATTACACTGGTTAAGTGTTATCCCTTTATGCTTTTTACTTAACCCTATTCATTTATCATATTCTGATGGTTAAGCGTTCAGGTTTACTTAACCCTATGGTCTAGTCCAGCTAACATATTAATTTGGCTAAGTGTATTACTTAACCCCAACCTCTAGTCTAATTAACATGTTAAATTGGCTAAGTGTATTAACTTTACTTAACCCCACCTTCTAGTCTAGTCAACATGTTAATTTGGCTAAGTATTCCCATGGACTTAACCCTCCCATTCTAGCTTTAACTGTGCTAAGTTGGTTAAGTGTTCCTTAACCTTCCCATTCTAGCTTAACCGTGTTAGGTTGGTTAAGTGTTCCTATGGACTTAACTCTCCCATTCTTGTTCTAGCTTTAATTAATAAATTAAAGCCGCAACCTCTCACATTAGACAGATATTGCTGCGGTTACTGGATGTGCCGGTCGGTTCCGAGCAGGTTTAAACCGCAACTCAGTCTAACCTCGGGTTAGGCATATTCATGTTTTCTAAGTTCAAAGGGTTTTTGATTAATTTCCAAATCTGGTTTTGAAAACAACCATCCCGTCCTTCGGATCAGTTAGGGATAGCCAGGGAGGGCAGGAAACTTGTATTTTCCAAACCCAAGCCTAGACACTATCCTCTCTGTCACCCTAGAACCTTCTGGTCTATGTGTTATAAAAAGGGATGTTATCAAAATACTTTTCTTTTGTTTATAAATTGTTAACAATTTATTTCAAAAGCCCATTTCCCCTTTTTAGACAAATTTGGCCTATATTTATTTGTCAAGCCTACTAGTATACTTATATTCTAGGCCCAAGTCCTAACCCAACATGCAGTTTAGGCCATTTCCTATTCCATTGCCGAAACTAGATTAAATATCCTAGTTTATAATTTATGGCCAAAACTTAACCAAGTTACATATTTTGTGGTAAATGAACAATTTAACATTTATGACGAATTCTATAAGTAAATTACTCCTAATTTACTTATTTTATTACTACTCTTTTAATGTACATTGTCACATTTATTATTATGGCCCGTTCTCTCTTATTTATCATATTTATACTTTTTGGTATGTAAATTATACCAAATTTAGTGTCGCTAACCATAATTTATTCTAAACATGACAATTGCTCACAATTATGAATAAATTCAAAATTGTGCTAATATACTTATTCCAAATCAACCTTAATTAACCCAATCTTGGTTTAACATCCTAATTCACAATTTATGGCAAAACTAGAATTATTTTTCTAGTTTACATTTTATGCCTAAAATTTAGCTTACTTACTAACGCTAAATTTAATATGTCAAAATCACATATTCCCTAATCCATGTCAATTTCCCCGTTTTCATTTTAATATGCATGTCATAATACATATTCCAAATTATGCCAATTTCCAAGTTTACAATTACGTTCATATTCATTTCCATGTTTTTCCCCAAATCGCATTCCCACCGTTCGAATAATCGTGATTCAACCTAGATTATAAATAAATCTAGATTCGTAGATAAAAAGGGAATGAATCAAAATGACAAGAAGGAATAATTGGCATAAAAAGGTTTGGATAACAATGTTGGTTCAAGAATATGGGTAGACCTAACTAAATAGGTAAATTCCCGCTGTCTTAAAACCAAAGAATGGGCAAAATAGGTTCAAGAATGTGGGTAGACCTAACTTAATAGGTAAATTCCCACTGTCTTAAAACCAAAGAAAAACCAAGGAACAGGTAGAATAAATAATTGGGTTTAGACCCAACTTCTCAATCACAAAACTAAAGCAATATTTTCCTAATCATAAATCATGGGTGTCAAAATCACAGTTGTCCTCATTATGTCATAAGTAATAGTTTATGTCCAAATCAAAGGTATAGGCCTAGTCAAGGAAATAATCCTTGTAGTCACAGTCACAGTCATAGGAAATGTCCATAGTCATATGCGATGTTCATAGTCCAAAAGGGAAAATAATTCCCATAGTCATAAGTCATTGTCATAGGCAATGTTTATATGTCCCAAAATCAAAGGCTTATGTCATAGTCCAAAGGCATATGCTTTCAAAGGCCACAGTTCTATAGTCATAGTCACGGTTACAGTCTTATTTGTCCTCGAATCATAACAGTTCTTAATGCAGTCCAAGAGTATAAACATAGATTCGAAGAGAGAGAGAGAGAGAGAGATTTGGCATATTCCTTTATTCCTTTAATTTCATGTCACAAATAAAACAAAATATTCAGATCTAGAAATAACCAACTTACCGAAATTAGATCTAGAATAGAAGGAAAGCGTTGCTATGATGCGTCGTTGCTCGAAACCGTTTGAGCTAGCCTTTGATTCTTCGCTTGAAATTCTAATGTTGATTTGAATCTTTTCTTGATAGTCTTTTAGCAGCATCTCCTCGCCTTGATTCATTTTTATTTTATTCTATTTATATTTTAATGGTGGAGGCTAGAATAGAGAGAAGCAGCATGAAGATGCCTTAGAGAGTTTGTGTGGAGGAACCCTTAGGTCTAGGCATTCTTATATAGGCGTAGAGAGTGTTTTAGGGCCCTTAGATCATCATAGAAGCCATCAGAATCGTACAGGTCGAATACACATCACCCAACCACTCAAAAAGAGACACGTCAGCACAGAACACTCCAGAATTTGGTTCTGGATTAGTATGGGCGCACTTGGCAGGTGCGCCAGTGCATTTTTGTACTGGCGCACTTCATAAGTGCGCCAGTGCATTCTGGTCTGGTTCCGGTTTTTCTGCCTAACTTCGTTCGTCCATATCTTGGTCATACGGACTCCGATTTTCGAAAACTCGGACTCTATTTCACGTATTTTTCCGAGACGAACGCAACGGCGCAACCCATTTCCCTTGATTTTGATTTTAACTTTTAATTCTGCCTTGATTTGTAAATCTTAGTGTTACAGAATTACGGGGTGTTACATTCTCCCCCACTTAAAAGGATTTCGTCCCCGAAATCTTCAAGTTAGGAAGAATGTGTCCTACCATCCAATCACCCATCTACTCAACCATTCAATCACAGGCATTCATTGTACTTAAAAGATTTCTAATGCTTTCATGTTCATATGCATAGTGTGTGTATATGTCTCATAATGCAAAATCAGGCGGTCTACTGATTCAGTTGACCTCCTTAATGCAAATCATGTTAGTGCCATGCGTCCAATCATGCATGCAAGCATCCCTAGTCATGTAAATACTACATGCGTGCACAGCCATTCATCCATATGCAATGTCCACATGATATCATATCAAGTTCAACTTGCAACAAATACATATATGTAAATGCAATATGAAAGCGTCTGAACTTGATCTAGTGCCTAATACGCATGCATATGCATCCACGAGCAACCATTTGCAACCACTTGCAGCCATTCAACCATAACATGTTTCAAATACATGTTTACATCCATTGGCTTCTACCCAAGGATCGCAGATACAACCTAGAGGATATACTTTGGAAAGAGAGAAACAACTACGCGTAAAGCTCCTAAACAGAGAAATCAAGGATGCACCCTTAAGGAAAAAGGGCATGTTGCTAGTATCTAGCCTTCTTGAGCTTTACTCCACTGTATCTTAACCAATTTATCTTCACGATTGTGAAGTTCCTAACTTCCATTTCCAAAATAAATAGATGTCAATCACGGTACCAAGTGTATGATTAGAGGTCTCTCCCTTATCCACCATGCCATAACTATAAGGATTGAAAGATCACTACGCGCTTTTTAGAGAGCCTGTCACAACTATTCATCTCTCACGCAAACCATCCTAGTCGAACTCGACATTCCTCAAGTACAAGCCCCAAAGGCCTAAACCAATATCAGACAAGCACCCAAGGAATATCTCCTTTGAATTTAAACGATCTACGTGAGATGATATAAGCAGACTCGATAGCTATTCTCAAATCCCTACTAACCAAAAATAAACTGGTCGAACCACTAATTGGATTTGAGACTCTAGTGGGACCCTTCTACTATACAAGTACTATGGTGCAGAGACTCAACTATGGAAGTGGATACGAACAAATGCGAAGCGATAAAACCAAAGGAAATAGTACGAATAGCAAAACTAGACTCTTCCAAGAGAACTTTTACTGCCTTTCTCCTAGGTACGCTTGGTGGCGAAAGTAGGTTCTTGCCCTTATGAAAATCTTGTTCTCGTTCTTGCCCTTGTCCTTAAGTATATGCCCTATCATACCCTAATAAAGATACTTCCTCTTGTCTTCGGTTTTATAATTCCTTCCTCCTTTGTGAGCTAAATCTGCATCCATGAATTCCTCATCCTAGGGTTGTGCTCCTTAGCCAAACTCCTCATCCCCTTCCGTGTGTAGTAATGTTGACAAATCTCTCGAAAATTGCCTCCATCGTCCGGAAAACCCTATAAACTTCGAAAGAAACTTGCTCGTAGATGAAACAACTACGGCTATGGATGGAAGTCGGGCATTACTTTGCCCTTCGATGAGGTTACCTCCCAGAAAGCCGGGAGCCCCAGAGACTCAAGAAAGAAGGAGACAAGAATTTAAATAGAGGAAGAGAAGACAATGCGTATGGCTTTGGGGAATATGCCTTTTAAACAAATCCTTTCTTTTTAAAAATGCTTCTTTAAAGACCTTTTGAAAATAATTTTTCAAATCTTTTATCTGATCCGGTAACCTTCAGCTCTGATACCACGTGTAACACCCCGCATCCGTTAATGTCACTCACAAAGGGAATGCACTAAGTTCTGTGGAGCATTTAGGGTAAAAGATGCAGATAAATTACAAGACAGACAGAAATTAAACAGCGGAAAATAAAACTTTGCTTTATTGATAAAATAGTTTGTACAATGGTTTCTTTACAATATCAGAGTATCATCTGTCTTACAAAATAAAGAAGCATAAAAACAACATTTATATTCCCCGATCTTATCAAGAGCCAGCCATAGCATCTGAAAAGAGAGTCCAAGCAAACTTCGACGAATCTTCAAGCTGGGAAAGAGTGGCAGTCCAACTTAGCCTGAGCTAAACCATTCCCGCCTTTACTACCTGGGGGGGGGAACGGAAGAAAAGAAGACGAAAGAAAAACAGAGTCAGACATAAAGCCTGAGTAAGTTCAGTAACTTCTAGCATGTGAACATGGAAAAACAAAACGACATGAATTAACTGAATACAAGATTACACCATGACGATAGGGTCAACAAGATTAGACAAGGTAATCACAAGATATGCTACGATAAGATAAACTGGATACTCCCTAATACTTTCGCCGCTTCGCTATTTCCTTGTTATACTGGTTTCTATATCTCTGCACCACCTAACTAGTGTCCCAACTAGTAACGATAACGTGATCCCAATCCTAGTATTTTCCATTGCCTTCGAGCATCCATTTATTATTTGTTACCTAGATCTAATCTAGGGTTTTCTATCCAGTGCTTTCTAGATTCAACTAGAGTTTATGCTATCTGCTGAACGCTTCTCGGATTCAGGATTTATGCCACCTAGTCCAACTAGGGATTATGCTACCTATCGAACGATGCCCCCAAGTCTAGGACACACTACCTAGAGTGGTATATGTTCCTATACTTCCCCACGCATGTATCGTGAATCGTTATCGCTTGTCTAGATGCACATGTCCTGTAATGTGCGGTCTGAGTCCTGTGTCAGGGCAAATCAAGGAATACAGAACTCGGTCGGGAGCTTTCAGATATCTGCCGATGCAGATGCTAAGGTCTGTTTTTATTTCAGTGGCTATGGTCCCACTTGACCCCTCCCTCAACTAATGAAAGGCACACCTTGTAAAATGAGAACTATACGTCGGCCCCCGGTGCCCCACTATCCTATGGCCATCCGCAACCATAACTAGATAGCAAGTATATGGTCTTTTGGAGTTCTCCGCCTTTCCGCTTCACGTATCTCGATTGACTCAAGATGGATGGTAGACGACGAGTTGCTATCACAGGGCTACCGTCTTCTCGCCGAATCACGCTGGTCCATCCTAGTCTTTAGGTTGCCACATATATATTGCAACCAAGGCATACCCTCGGTTCTTCTAACGCAGACCTTAACCTCTGTGAGCCCAGGATGATCATCTGCAGCCTCACAGAGGGATACCAAGAGTACCCTCACGTCCCCTCGAAGCCTCGGGCTTCGTAACCCAATTCGTTGGAGCCTTCTTAAAACCAGATGGATGTCCGCTCCTTCGTGTTATACTAAGAATTACTACTTAGTTCTACTAACTAAGGTTTACCACTTAGTTTCCAAATTCCTTGTTTTCTTAACTAAGTTTTACTACTTAGTCCCTTTTTCAACTGAGGTTTACTACTTAGTTTTCTTTCTCGCCAGGTTGGGTTGGTTAAGTGTCTTTAGTCGATTCAAGCTATCTTAACCCTCTTCCCTTATCCTATTACACTGGTTAAGTGTTATCCCTTTATGCTTTTTACTTAACCCTATTCATTTATCATATTCTGATGGTTAAGCGTTCAGGTTTACTTAACCCTATGGTCTAGTCCAGCTAACATATTAATTTGGCTAAGTGTATTACTTAACCCCAACCTCTAGTCTAATTAACATGTTAAATTGGCTAAGTGTATTAACTTTACTTAACCCCACCTTCTAGTCTAGTCAACATGTTAATTTGGCTAAGTATTCCCATGGACTTAACCCTCCCATTCTAGCTTTAACTGTGCTAAGTTGGTTAAGTGTTCCTTAACCTTCCCATTCTAGCTTAACCGTGTTAGGTTGGTTAAGTGTTCCTATGGACTTAACTCTCCCATTCTTGTTCTAGCTTTAATTAATAAATTAAAGCCGCAACCTCTCACATTAGACAGATATTACTGCGGTTACTGGATGTGCCGGTCGGTTCCGGGCAGGTTTACACCGCAACTCAGTCTAACCTCGGGTTAGGCATATTCATGTTTTCTAAGTTCAAAGGGTTTTTGATTAATTTCCAAATCTGGTTTTGAAAACAACCATCCCGTCCTTCGGATCAGTTAGGGATAGCCAGGGAGGGCAGGAAACTTGTATTTTCCAAACCCAAGCCTAGACACTATCCTCTCTGTCACCCTAGAACCTTCTGGTCTATGTGTTATAAAAAGGGATGTTATCAAAATACTTTTCTTTTGTTTATAAATTATTAACAATTTATTTCAAAAGCCCATTTCCCCTTTTTAGACAAATTTGGCCTATATTTATTTGTCAAGCCTACTAGTATACTTATATTCTAGGCCCAAGTCCTAACCCAACATGCAGTTTAGGCCATTTCCTATTCCATTGCCGAAACTAGATTAAATATCCTAGTTTATAATTTATGGCCAAAACTTAACCAAGTTACATATTTTGTGGTAAATGAACAATTTAACATTTATGACGAATTCTATAAGTAAATTACTCCTAATTTACTTATTTTATTACTACTCTTTTAATGTACATTATCACATTTATTATTGTGGCCCGTTCTCTCTTATTTATCATATTTATACTTTTTGGTATGTTAATTATACCAAATTTAGTGTCGCTAACCATAATTTATTCTAAACATGACAATTGCTCACAATTATGAATAAATTCAAAATTGTGCTAATATACTTATTCCAAATCAACCTTAATTAACCCAATCTTGGTTTAACATCCTAATTCACAATTTATGGCAAAACTAGAATTATTTTTCTAGTTTACATTTTATGCCTAAAATTTAGCTTACTTACTAACGCTAAATTTAATATGTCAAAATCACATATTCCCTAATCCATGTCAATTTCCCCGTTTTCATTTTAATATGCATGTCATAATACGTATTCCAAATTATGCCAATTTCCAAGTTTACAATTACGTTCATATTCATTTCCATGTTTTTCCCCAAATCGCATTCCCACCGTTTGAATAATCGTGATTCAACCTAGATTATAAATAAATCTAGATTCGTAGATAAAAAGGGAATGAATCAAAATGACAAGAAGGAATAATTGGCATAAAAAGGTTTGGATAACAATGTAGGTTCAAGAATATGGGTAGACCTAACTAAATAGGTAAATTCCCACTGTCTTAAAACCAAAGAGTGGGCAAAATAGGTTCAAGAATGTGGGTAGACCTAACTTAATAGGTAAATTCCCACTGTCTTAAAACCAAAGAAAAACCAAGGAACAGGTAGAATAAATAATTGGGTTTAGACCCAACTTCTCAATCACAAAACTAAAGCAATATTTTCCTAATCATAAATCATGGGTGTCAAAATCACAGTTGTCCTCATTATGTCATAAGTAATAGTTTATGTCCAAATCAAAGGTATAGGCCTAGTCAAGGAAATAATCCTTGTAGTCACAGTCACAGTCATAGGAAATGTCCATAGTCATATGCGATGTTCATAGTCCAAAAGGGAAAATAATTCCCATAGTCATAAGTCATTGTCATAGGCAATGTTTATATGTCCCAAAATCAAAGGCTTATGTCATAGTCCAAAGGCATATGCTTTCAAAGGCCACAGTTCTATAGTCATAGTCACGGTTACAGTCTTATTTGTCCTCGAATCATAACAGTTCTTAATGCAGTCCAAGAGTATAAACATAGATTCGAAGAGAGAGAGAGAGAGAGAGAGATTTGGCATATTCCTTTATTCCTTTAATTTCATGTCACAAATAAAACAAAATATTCAGATCTAGAAATAACCAACTTACCGAAATTAGATCTAGAATAGAAGGAAAGCGTTGCTATGATGCGTCGTTGCTCGAAACCGTTTGAGCTAGCCTTTGATTCTTCGCTTGAAATTCTAATGTTGATTTGAATCTTTTCTTGAAAGTCTTTTAGCAGCATCTCCTCGCCTTGATTCATTTTTATTTTATTCTATTTATATTTTAATGGTGGAGGCTAGAATAGAGAGAAGCAGCATGAAGATGTCTTAGAGAGTTTGTGTGGAGGAACCCTTAGGTCTAGGCATTCTTATATAGGCGTAGAGAGTGTTTTAGGGCCCTTAGATCATCATAGAAGCCATCAGAATCGTACAGGTCGAATACACATCACCCAACCACTCAAAAAGAGACACGTCAGCACAGAACACTCCAGAATTTGGTTCTGGATTAGTATGGGTACACTTGGCAGGTGCGCCAGTGCATTTTTGTACTGGCGCACTTCATAAGTGCGCCAGTGCATTCTGGTCTGGTTCCGGTTTTTCTGCCTAACTTCGTTCGTCCATATCTTGGTCATACGGACTCCGATTTTCGAAAACTCGGACTCTATTTCACGTATTTTTCCGAGACGAACGCAACGGCGCAGCCCATTTCCCTTGATTTTGATTTTAACTTTTAATTCTGCCTTGATTTGTAAATCTTAGTGTTACAGAATTACGGGGTGTTACATATATCACCAATGGTTGGGAGCTACCCACCATTTCCCAAAAAGGGACAGCATCGAAATAGATTAAAGAAGCAAATGAAATTTCTCTGGATAGGTGATTATACACCCTAATGGGAGCGACCCACATAGCCATGTTGCCTGCCCGATTTTTGTCATTTCCCCGGTTGATGAGGCTTGAGGCTAGAATTTACTTTTGAACATCTGACATCATTCATTTTGAATGCCACATCGTCAGATCCGCCAGATATCACTAATTGACATCCACAAAAATACTCTAGCAGTTAAGCTAAGAGAACGACAATTCTCCACCAACAACTGTAGCACGTTTGAAGAAATCAACGTACGCGATCCCTTTGGAAATATTCTATCAGACATTCGTCCATACAAGTCATCCAGGAACAGGATGAACCGAAGGTACTCTCCTACTACATCCCATATAGGAATCACCCCATGGATTGGTAGCGAGAAGTCCTTGCAACCCATAGATTCCAACCACGACAGAATCACAACTTATCTCTACTTGCCAGGCAGAGAATATTAGTGGTTCTTCCGTTTGTGAAAATCCACGGTCTTCAATGCTCCAACTCGATCATCTTCTGATATCTTCACATATTTGTTGGTCGGAATGGTTTTCGAACATAAATTCGATCCCGGTCTTCCCGTACCTATAATCGTATTAGACAGATTTGATAGTCGGTGATTTAACCATCAAAATAAACAGTGATTCAATCATGAACATTCAATGAGTTCACTAGTTCAGTATTCAGCATCACTTGGCCTTTTAATTAAAGCAAACTGATTCACTTCTGTTTAATTAAAACTTCTAACTCTTTAAATATTTAAAAATACGATATTTGAATTCTTACTTAATATACTAACGTTCGCAAAAACCATTCCATATTAATACTTAGTGAAATAACTTATAATCATATTAAATTTATACTTAATTCTCCTTCCAAAACATTTGTTACACTATTCCTTATTATTTAAACTTGGGAAATCCACTTAATTTATTGTTCGTAATCAACGTTAAGAAATATCTTTTATTCTATTCTTGAAACAATAACAAATATTTATTTGTATAAAATAAAAACTCAACCTTACATTTTCTTCTTACTAATTTCCTTTACTTCATATATTTTCCAAATTTTCACCAAACATCACATTATTATTTCTCTAATGGAAATAATAAATTATCACTAACCTCTTTTCCAATTACCAACCAATATCGTCTTCAGATAATCCTGATGTTGTTCAAGTTGGGGTATTTTAATTATCTCTCAGACCTTGATCAACAACGTTCTTATCTTCAGATAAATATAAGTTGTAATCAAACCAATATTCGATTCCAGTCTCAAAACAAATTCCATTATAAATTGGATTTGGTTGTAGAATTCTACAACCCACTTCTTTACCCAAATTCACTTTTACCAATCTCCTTTCAAATATATTCAACCATTTCCCACTTTGGAAATACTATTTAATTTTTCCCCTTTTTACTTGATCTCATTTTCCAGTATCGTTAATGTAAAATTAACGCCTTAACACTTTAAACCTCATTTACATAACCTTGGTTTATTATAAACCTTTTATCTTAATTTCCTTTGACTTAATTCAAATAATTAAGTAACATTTATTTCAAGATATTGTATTCTCTTGAAATTCTTTTTACAACTTCGTTATAAAAATTCGGGTTTTAAATATAAACCCGTTCATAAACTTCTTTCGCAATTCAACTAGATTTCATTTCAACATCGATTACTTTTTAAATGAATTTCCATTAAAAAGTAATAATAATTTATTTCAATCATTAACTACTTCAGTAGTTAATTGCTTTATTAATTAAAATAAATAATAAATCCTCATTTTAAAATCTTATTAGAATTAAAACAATATTCATTAAACTATTCAAAACATGCTAATTCAAAAATCAATCCCAATTAAACAGTCTATTTAGTCAACTCAAAATGCGGTTATCTCGTTAACCGATTCCGATTTGTTTTCCCTTTTAATTAATTATCAATATAATTAATTCAAATAAATTACATTTAATTTGTTTCTTAGTAAAAACAATTATCAAATTTTAACTGTTAGGTTAATTTTTATTCTCGTATTTGTAAATCTGATTAACATCAGAATTGACTCTATAAAATCAATTAATAATTAATTATAAATTTAATAATAAATAATGAATATTTATTTCCTTTTAACAAACTTTTATTCAAAATAAAATATATTTCAAAATCTATCTCCAGTTATAAAATAAATTTTATAACTTCAGTTCTATCGATTCACCAGACGGTAAACTAATATAAAACAAAACAATTTATTTTATCGGCCATATGCTGCCGAATACTCAACCAATACTGCCCATTGGTTTAAACAAAGCATAAGTTGAATTTTCAGTCAATGATCACTAATCAAATCAATAATCCAAACATGATAGTTCATTTGTGATAATATGAAAATACATAATATATTTTGAGGAATCCATTTGGATTCCTCCAACCTGTTCTTACCTGTATCAAACTGGTTATCTCAAATCAAATCATTCAGTTTCATTTAACTGACAACAACAAATAACGACCATTAACATCAACCAATTCAAACAATTTTAGCACGTTTATTTTATAAACATGACCAACAAGGTAAGTTGCCTTTATTGGAACCAATCGTTAAAATAACAATTTGGTATTTCACTGAAATTAAATGACAGTTTAATTTCATCAGCTAAATCAACAATATATAACTAGCAAACAGTCAACCATTGGCAAACATAACACACAAAATAAAAACTCAATTTATATAAAATATAAATGGGAAGAACTGAGTGAGTTTAACTCACCTTGAATTGATTTCATCGTTTAATCAGCTCGTTTCAGTTAAATTAAACAACATTTAATTTTACTGAAAATATCGGTTGATTCCAATTCCATCCAGATATGTTCCAAAATGTAGATCTTGTTTATGCAGTCCTGACGTTGCTTGTTTTGTTCCATTCTGATCATAGATGAACAAGTTATTTGTAAGGCTATACTAATTTAAATAATTAATTAGTTTTTCCTAATCATAATTTAACTAAATTTTATTACATGTATTAATGGAAATTTACACGGTTATTACTTTGAATTATAATAAACTGGTTGCCCCCTTTCCCCATCCTCACGTTTTTCCAGCAGTGCCACACAGTACGCCTGCACACATTCACATTATAGTTATTTACAATATAAGGTTACCCTCATTAAATTATAAATTTTCCTAATTATAATTTAATACTCACTAATTACTTTTTTTGTTATAAACGTGACCCGGTCAACTCTTTTATTTCCTTCATTGCCTTCTGGAAAAATGCGGTCTCCTTTTTCTCCCCGTCTACCCATTCACACCTTCTAAACACAATGTGTCGATCTGTTCCAATTTCTCCACTGCTACAAAATAACGGGCCCAACTTTTAAGTCTCCCGTCCTCTTTGTTATTCCGCTTCCTTCACGCAAGGGTACAAACCCAAAAACCGATTAAAGCACCAACCTAAATCATGATTGTATTAGTTAACTTTTTTTAAACAAAGATTGCTAAGTAAAGGAGATCAGTTCAGTTGCTTAGTATAAACGAAACTGTTTTCTTTGCTGAAAATATACCCAATGCCTTATTCCAAACCGATATGTCGGTCATCAATTTTGTCCTCTTCTACGAATTATCTTCACAGTTGTTGGAAAAGTCTGAAATCCCTTCTGTTTTCTTATTCTTATTCTCTTTGTTCTCATTTAAATCCATACCGCTGCCATCTTATGTTCAGATCATCGGAGGGTCATCCCCTACCCAACAGTACACAGGTTTACGCTCAACTGTGCTCCGCCCTAATCTGGCCAAGCCCAACCCTGTTTCTCCTGTATACATCATTCCCGGCACACAACCCAACTGTTGACCCATAGTTGATCATTGAGCCCCCGTTCATCGTCTGACCATCGATCAAATGATGCCACCCGAAGCACTGCCCCGTCAGCTTCCTCCACCACCAACCTCGTGAAGCTCGAACACACCGCCAGCCCCTAACTTGCGTTCGAAACCCATGGCTTCCCAACGCCAAAACAGTCACCAGCTTATCAGAAATTAATCACCATGGGTCAAGTGGAAGATCTCGAGAAGCAGATCGTATTTAGTGTTGAACGATTTGAGGAAAGATAGGTGAATCGATGGGATTTCAAGGGAGAAGGTTTCTGTGTTTTCCACTATTTGTTATTAGAAGTGGCGGCAGAAAGAAAAGTTGACCAAGGCATTAGTTTTGACGCAAGAAAAGCTAGGGTCCGGCTATTTATAGGGTAACCATATTATTATTATTATATAAACGAAACTTCGTCGTGAAGTAACACGCCAAAACCATTACAAACGATTTCTGTTTTCTAATAAAAAGGCTAATCTTAGCATAGAAAAATATTCCGGACCTAATGGGATAGGTTTCGTCGAATCCCGACATCGTTTGAAAAAATTTCCTTTATAAAACCAGCGAAAAACACGCATTTAATTTTTTCCACGATCACTAGATAAATCTAATCAACTTGAAACTTTGAAATCCTACAATAATTAATCAATACGAACCCAACGGCACCAGTTTTGTCGCATTCTGAGACTGTTTCCGGGTACGCTATTTTTTTAACGCACCGAAATGCCATTCTGGACACCAAATTAGTCGGTCTCCAAAAATAATAGACTATATACCTATCTTGACTCTAATCGACGATGCGAACTCAACGGAACTAGTTTCGTGGCTTAATTATATCGTCTGCTCAAGTTACACTCAAATATCTCATTATTGAATTGAATTAATTTAATTACGCGCTATAGAAATTTATTGGGCATTTACGGCTGTCGTAGTCACATACGACATCGGTTTGCCACACAATTTGATTTTCTTACAATAATTTAACGATACGGTTCAAATGAAACTGGTTTCATCGAAAACGGAGCCCGTTTGCAAAATGGCTATTTTATAGGCCTATATTTTAAATAACGATTTTCATATCGACTATTTCAAAATTTGATTTGGCCATAACTAACAATCTATAACATGGAATCTGGATTTTTCTCTTCCATATAGAAGTTACGATCAACTAGCTTCCAATGTTTCTTGTTTCACAAAAATCTGAGTTATATCGGATGCTGTATATTCTGTTGAAGTTCAAAAATCCATATTACGAACTTCGAATCCTGTATATTCGGTTGAAGTTCAAAAATCCATATTACGAACTGCAGCGCCATTTCGAGCTCAATTTATATTATATATAATTTTATATATTCAAACTTTGTATTAATTACGAATTGAATATTGAAATCCATTAATATTCCAAATAAAATATTTAAAGTAATAAATTAAATTAAATAATTGACTACCAAAAATACGGGTCGTTACATTGAGTTATAAAATGGTTTGGATGATGTTCAAGTTCAAACAGTAAATGGAATTGGGGAGTTTGCGACGACAGCATGAAAGGAGTGGCCTCAAATCCTTTTGCTAGAGAAGACATGGAATTAAGGTAATTTTTTATTTCTAAAATCAAATTTTATAAGGAGACTGATTTATATAGTGGGTAACTGATTAAATGCATGGAATTAGTTGTATAATTGGAAAACTAATTAAAGTAAATTAGTTTATATAATAATTTATATAAAGGAAATTAGTTAGTAAAGAAATAAAATGTGTAGACTAATCGTTTAAGTGAAATTAAGGTTTAATTGTGAATTGGTACACGTGGGTAATTAATTAAATTAAATTCGTATAATTCGATAACTGAAATTTTATTAATTATTGTTTTACATTGGAAAACAGATGTATGGAGGAATTGCTGTGAAACTTTTATAATATGCTTCAATGGGTATTCAAATCAAATAAAAATCATGGTGAGTAAACTCACTCTCTGGTTCGGTTATAATTTATTATAATCGAATTTTATTTAATATAAATATTCATATGTTATTTGTTGGTAGATTGGTTGCATTGCTATTTATTGATAAACTGTGGTATTATATATTCATATCAATATATATGTATATATTGATGGTTAGATATTTCTTGAAGTATCATTAGCGGATGACCCTATGAACCCTACAATATATTATAGTGAATGACCTTCTATACCATGATATCCTGCCTTGAAGCAGTATTGTTTATGTTGGCTAACATCTATGGATGTAGGAAAAAAGGTTGGAGGGATCCAACTGGATTCCTCAAAATTTGTTATTGTTTGTTTTCATATGTATATATATTATCATGTATGATGTGTTAGAAAACCTATGAGTTAATAATTATGTATTTTGGATGTTTAAATATCGTTGGGCCTAAACATTGATATATGAAAATATCATAAAAGGGAATTTTGAAATTTAAAAATAGATTTTTCTAATATAGAATTCGAATTTCGAATGGGCTAGGAAATAATAACATGTTTTGAATAATAAAAACAAACATTTCATTTATAAATGGTGTTTATAAATGAAATGAACAGTTATCATTGGATAATTATGAAATTTAATTTCAAATGTGAATTTAAAATAAGAATAGGAAATTGTATTAAATAGAAAATGATGAAATTTACATTCCGATGTTCGGAATGTAAATTTAATTGGATAATTTAATTAGATTATACCAAATTTATAAAATGAATTATATCCAAAAAGGATATTGGAATTGTGTTAATTAGAAACTAGGATTTGAAATTTAATATTAAAATAGGTTCTATGTTATATATAGATAAGTTATTATAAATAGAACATTCCAAAATAAGATTTTGGTTCTTAAATAGATTTCGAAATTGAACTTGTTTGAATATATAAAACAAGTAAATTTATAAATGATGTTTATAAATGTAGTGAATTAATTATTGAGAGATGATTTGTAATTTCAAATTCAAGTATGAATTTAAAAATAGAATTTTTTTCAAAAAGGGAGTGATGGTTTTTATTCCGGAATTCGGAATATAAAATGAATTGAGTTTCAAATAGATTTTTGAAATAAAACTTGTTTTAATATATAAAACAAAGAAGTTAAAATTATAAATGACGTTTATAAATTTAGTGAGATAAATTATCATTAGATAATTTAGAGGTTTAAATTCAAGTATGAATCTAAAAATGAATTGGAAATTGTTTTGAAGAAGGGACAATGGGTTTTATTCCAGAATTCGAAATATAAACTAAATTTAAATAAATCCAATGGATTTATAATTAGAATTCGATTTTTATTCATTTTATAAAATAATTTATCTCCAGGGGGATTGGAATTTATTATAGAAGATTGAGTTATAAATAATTTATAACTAAAATATGAAATAATCAATGATTAGGGATAATCGAGAATATTATGTTGGATTTGGTAAATTGGATGAATTTATTTTAAAAATATTTAAGAAATGGAATTAAATTTTATATAATAAACGAAGTTTAACTTTTATATCTAAAACGAACTTGCCACGATGTGGTAGTTCATAGTTTGATGTTTCGAACTTCAATTGAGTATATAGAACTTAATCTAAGACGGAATTCTTTGAAACAAGAATTGTTTGGACCGATTGAATAATAGTTTTATAATAGTAGAGAAAATTATGGATTTCGTCTTAAAGATTTTGAGTTATGTCAAAATCAAATTTCCAGAAAAACAGCTCCATAACCATATTAAACCATAACCTTTTATTTAAATTAATAAAAGGATTCTAAACACATAAAATATGAATTTTCATTGTTGAAATCAATTAGTGATCAACGTATCTGACAATGTGGCATTCATAGTGATTGTCCTATCAATGAAAGGTAAGTAATTGTAACCTCAAGCCTCGCAAGCAGGAAATGGTATAAAATCGGGTAGGTAGCATGGCTAAGTAGGTCACACCCAACTGGGGTGTATTGTCACCTAATCTAGAGAAATTCCATTTGCTTCTTAAATCTTTCGATGCTGTCCCTTTCAGGAAATGGTTGTTGGTCCCAAACATTGGTGATAATACATTCGGTACTCTCAAGTGAAGTGAGGGGCTTGTCATGTTTAGCTAGGTTGTAAGATTTTCTTGTTGAACATGGTGTATTCCTCTCTAGAGATACACTGTTAGAAGGTGGTCCCTAACCTTGCCAGTTTGAATCCATTATCCAATAAGAGCCTGCGGTTTTGATTGTATACTATGTTTGTGGAGCGTGAGATGCAAGTTGTAACGACCCAGAAAATCTGAACCAATTTAAAAAATTTAAATTGGCTAAAATAATGGATTTTAAATATTTAAAATAAATATTTTAAACAATGGCGATGAAAACTGAGTTGAATCGACATTTGAAAACGAATATAATTAATTATAATTATATATAGAATTGAAAATAGTGCGGTAGTTCGATAATTCGATTTCAAACTTCAATTGAATATACCGGGTGCAAAACAATCCGGATTTTAGTGAAACCAAAAATAATGGAATCTAATTGGTAATATCTTTCTAACGAATCTGACCAATCGAAATTTGATAGCGGGAGTCAAAGGATATGTCCAGTTGAAAATTCTGAATAGTCGCTTTAGAATTCAGGCCCTTAAAAATGGATATTTTGCAAATGACCTCGGATTTCGACGAAACCACTTTTGTTAGATCCGCAGTGTCAAGTTATTGCTAGATTTCAAATTTCATAATTTTTCGAATCAATATGTGAGCGTGGCAAAAGAAAACGCGTTTGACCAGTTTCCGTTGATTTTAATCGACTGGAAATTGGCCATTTTTCAAACGGCCTCAAAATTCGACGAAACTAGTTTTGTTAGGACCGTATCGTAAATACGAAGCTAGAAAATATTTTTCGGGAATTTTTCTAGTCAGTATGTGACCCCGGTAATTTGAAATGTGCGTTTAAAATTCAATATAATGATTTAAATGTAAATTCAACAGAAACTGATTGTAACGATCACATCAGCTTGCGATACATATCCCATTGTGTTCGGAATGGGGGTTAAACGCTATGGACGACAGGCGGTGGGCCTCGTTTCGAGGTCGTGGGTAAAAGTCAACTTTATGCAATTAATTTAAATAAAAAAAATTCTTTTCCCCCCCTTTTATCTCCTGCTTGCCCCCCCCCCCGTTTCAGTTATCAGAAAACAAAATAAAAAAAAAAGAAAGAAAAACCTAAATCAATCGACCTGGCCCCCCCCCCCTCGTCTCGACCCCGACGAAGACATCGACGCCGCCGATCCACCGCTCCGCCTCCTTCAATCCGACCGTTCGCTCTGAAGACATCGACGCCTGCCACCACCGTTCGAATCGAAGCCGCCGCCTCGAAGCCAGAAGCCACCTCCGTCGATCTGCGAAACCCCCCCCCCCCCCCCCGTAAGTTTTTTTCTTGTTTGTTTAACTGATTTTTATGGTATTTTGAAACTGTAATTTTTAAATAGATTTTGAAACTATAATTTTTAAATAGATTTTGAAACTGTAATTTTTAAAAGGCATTTTGAAACTGTAATTTTTTTTAAATAGATTTTGAAACTGAAAAAAAAAGCATTTTGAAACTGGAATTTTTATAAAGTTTTAAAAACTGATTTTACAATTCTTAAAAACTGAATTTTTATAATGATTTAAAAACTGTTTTTTTATATAGGATAATAAAAAAAACTGATTTTGTTAAAAATATAAAACTGTTTTGTTTTAAAAGTTAAAAACTGATTTTGTTAAAAATATATAACTGTTTTGTTTTAAAAGTTAAAAACTGATTTTGTTAAAAATATATAACTGTTTTGTTTTAAAAAGTTTAAAACTGAAATTTTTAAAAAGTTTAAAACTGAAATTTTTAAAAAAGTATAAAACTGAAAGTTTTAAAAGTATAAAACAGATTTTTATAAAAGAATTTTTAAAACTGGATTTTTTGTAAAGAAAGTAAAAACTGATTTCTTTTAAAAGAATTTTAAAACTGATTTTAAAAAGCTATAAAAACTGATTTTGTTTTAAAGGAAAAATCAGATTTTTATATATTGAAAGTCGAAGTAAAAATCATATTTTTATATATTGAATAGCATCGTAAAAATTCGATTTTTACATGTGTAGAGAATACGGGCGAAAGCGACAAAAGGCGAAGATTTCTATAAAGGAAGTGTCGTAAAGTTGGATAGCTATTGGTGAGATTTCTGATTTAAAAATATTATATATGTGTGAAATGAAAGTGAATAGCTATATATAAATTGCTATATATATATATATATATATATATATATATATACGCCCCTCGTCCACAAACCATGGACGATATTTATTGGTTGAAATTGTTGTGAAAATTGAATGATTGTTTGGGATTGTTTGTGATTGATATTGGTTGATTGAGGTTGAAAAATACCCATTTGTGGTTGTGAAATATTTGGTTGAAACCACTTAGGATTAGTTTGTGGAAATGAAATAAATATATACATGCCGCCTGCGTGCGAACTAGATGCATGAACCCCATTGTCAAAAACCGCGAGGTTTTAAGGTAGAGCGAGGAGCCGTACTAGGGACGGTGCCGGTTTAACTACCCTGCCGTTATGCTGCCGAAATTTTGAATAAAATTCGTGTGTTTGAATTATTTTCATTTGCTTAAACTATATTTATTCGTTGAATAGAAAACATTCATGTGTTGAATTGATATTCATTTGTTGTTTAGAAATTCATGTGTTGAATGGTATTCATATTTTGAAATAAATTGTTCGATAATAAAAATCACATTTTTATCTATATATAAAAACTATTGAAAACATTCATGTGTTGAATTGATATTCATTCGTTGTTTAGAAATTCATGTGTTGAATGGTATTCATATTTTGAAATAAATTGTTCGATAATAAAAATCACATTTTTATCTATATATAAAAACTATTGAAAACATTCATGTGTTGAATTGATATTCATTCGTTGTTTAGAAATTCATGTGTTGAATGGTATTCATATTTTGAAATAAATTGTTCGATAATAAAAATCACATTTTTATCTATATATAAAAACTATTGAAAACATTCATGTGTTGAATTGATATTCATTCGTTGTTTAGAAATTCATGTGTTGAATGGTATTCATATTTTGAAATAAATTGTTCGATAATAAAAATCACATTTTTATCTATATATAAAAACTATTGAAAACATTCATGTGTTGAATTGATATTCATTCGTTGTTTAGAAATTCATGTGTTGAATGGTATTCATATTTTGAAATAAATTGTTCGATAATAAAAATCACATTTTTATCTATATATAAAAACTATTGAAAACATTCATGTGTTGAATTGATATTCATTCGTTGTTTAGAAATTCATGTGTTGAATGGTATTCATATTTTGAAATAAATTGTTCGATAATAAAAATCACATTTTTATCTATATATAGAAACCACAGAAAACATTCATGTGTTGAATTGATATTCATTCGTTGTTTAGAAATTCATGTGTTGAATGGTATTCATATTTTGAAATAAATTGTTTTATGATAAAAATCCTATTTTGTCACCTATATGAACTATATAGAAAAATAGTGTTTTGAAATGAATTGTTTTACAATAAAAATCACATTTTTATTGTATGCATAAATCGTTAAAATGTGAAGTGTTAAAAATAGCCGCTTGTTCAAAATAAACATATATGAGTTGAAATATTCATTAATTAGCTAATGAAATGGTTTGCACCTATTTATGCAACATTAGAATGAATGGTGTCTTTAAACCAAACAGAAATCAAATATGAAGTTGAATATAAAAGGATAAATGATAAGAACTGTATATATATGTATATGCATATTCATTGAACAGGTTATAGCAAAGGGGCTAGAGAAGAGGAATAAAATTTTGTGCCCGACAAATAGGTACACATTTACTGATTTGTTTGGGTGATGATTTTGAGCCTGTTGGCTAGCCGCTTGGCTTCTTCTTTTTCTTTTTGAGATTAGAAGGACCGGGAACGCTATTTGCGATTTCCCGATGCTCCCGGTGCAGGGGAGGTTATGGCGAAATTTTTCCAAAATTTAAGGTGTTAGAAAAATATTTGAAGTGAAAACGATATTGAAATTGTTGAATGAACTATATTTATATAAATATATAAATATAAATAAAATTAAAACGAAACGAAGCCGTGCAGTTCGTATTTTGAAACCGTGATTTCAAATGACTAGTGCGGGAAATCCGGCCATTGGATTTTCCCGAAACCTCAACCGTCGGGTTCGCCTTGGAAATATCTTCCCAACGGCACCAACTTTGTAGAAATCCAACGGTTGGATTGTCTGGAATGTTTAATTCAAATATGAAGAAAAAAGCGCCAGAAACGATTATATTTATTTATATATATAAATATAATTATATTTAATCGAATAACGACGCTGTAGTTCGTATTTTGAAATCGAAACTTCAAACGATTGTACCGGGAGATCCGACCGTCGGATTTTCCCGAAACTGGAACCGTTGGATTCGTTTTGAAAAGACCTTTCTAATGATGTAAATTTTGTGAAGATCCAACGGTTAGATTTTCAGATATGTGTAAATCGAATCTGAAGAAAAACAGCGCCACGGCCACTTTATGGCCCGAAACGTCGTTTTGAATATAATGGCTATTTTAAAATAAATAAAAATTGTAATGTCCCGCATTTTCTTCGATTTGTATTTGAATATTTTAATCAGTTTGAATATTGAATTCGTAATATAATTGGATTTATATATTAAAAAAACGAAGTTAAGCGTATAAATATATATTAATTATAATCGAGCTTATAACGACGCTGCAGTTCGTAATTTAACATTCTGAACTTCAACGGAGTGTACAGAACTCGTTTTAAATCAGATTTCTTCGAAACAAGATGTGTTGGAATCTGTTGAACTGTATCTTTCCCACGAAAGCAGAAAATGGAAATTTCGTCGTATAGATTGCAAGATATGTCAAAATCAAATATTCAGAAAGTCGCTATGAAATCGTATATCGACCATAACGGTTTATTTGAAATAACTTCTTATCGGTTTCGAATTTAGACAAGGTTCTTTTGGGGCGCAGTGATAATTTAATTTTTAGAATTTTACTGTAATTTTTAATTAATTAAATAAGCAACTTTTTATTTGGAGTATTTTGCACCCTGTATCAATATTTCGGGGTTTCACAATATAAGTTAAACGACCGATATTATTATATTTTTGGGATCGTGGCACCTCGTTCGGCACGATCGTATTGTTACTTCTGTCCGTGACAATACGTACATGAATGGAAATTTTCGTAATAGGGTACGCTATGCTTTATAACTTTGAATCAAACTAAGCAAACTATTTATATTTAATTATTTAGGGGAAACAGGTGCTACGCTTGGCCATTTCACTATTGATGTTGGTGACATGTACTTTGTTATGCTTGAAGCCTTGCCGACAAAGTAAAACTTAAACAAATAAAAGCCTACCCTATGAACAGCAAACCTACCCTAAGTTACTTTACCATGCCTGTCTATTATCGAAACCGTGCAAACCATGTTCATCACAGTGCCGACAGAGGAATCAGATCAGTGTATATTTGCAAACCTCTTGACATGACTTAACTTTGAAAACATAAACTACTCTACATCCTACAAACCCTATATCTGCGTGGCCACCAAGCTTTCTTCCAATATATATAAATACAGGAAGCCGCTCGTTTATTCAGAGGAGAAAAACCAAAGTTAAAAATATATAGACTGCCTCTGCCTCCTCTTGTTCTGTTCTTTTACTTCATTACATCGCAATTCCTCAACATAAACGTGAGCTCAAATTTAAAACAAAAACCAGTAGCGAGAGGGTTTGGTTGCGGAAATTAAGTGAGGAATTCAAGTTGAGAGTCCAACGTGTGCAGTCACGCTTACAGTGGAGTGAGGGAGACTAGGGTATTCATGGAACTATGCACGATGAGTTGGTTGGGAGTCCTGGCTTACGAAAGTGGTGAGAGAAGTAAAGGAGGGGGCGCCGTGTCTTCAAGAGAGATGGGAGGACGTGGAAGCATGCATGCGGAGGACTGTTGCCGTGATTTGCTGAGGAGTTTCAGTGGAGAAGGGAGTGACGCCATCTGGTATGTGCATGCATGAAGAAATGAAAAAGAAAAAAAAATGCAAAAGGGTCTGGAGCCGTGAATGACGAGGTGAAGATGTACGGCTAACTTGCATGGATGTAAAGCAAAGGAGAATGGCATGGAGAGTTCAAAGACACTGTTGTCTAACTGAAAGGGGGATGAGGTGGCGACAAGATGGTGGCGTTAAGGGCAGGTTTCACATTATGAAGAACAGAAAAGGGATGAATTGGCGTTAGAGAAGAAGGAGGAAGGAGATGAGTAACGAGCAGTTAAGGGAGAAACGCGTGATTAACGGAAATGACAGGATTAAGGTAATGATTAAGTGAATAATTAACGATTAAGTAATTTAAGGATATCATTAACTAAATTAATTTTTCTAGTTCATGTTAAATATTGTTATAAGCATACATCGTTCGTTTTAACCAGAATTGCACGAAAACCAGTCACCTTGGAATCGCACAGAAGCTGGCGACGCTATGAAGTCAGGTTGGAGTAATTTGAAGCACGCTGAATTTATGGCAGAATTGAACGTCCGGTTTACTCGACTGACGTAAATCGTTATTTAACGGTTAACGCGCCAAGGTGAGTAAATTCACTGACTCTGATTTATTTTAAATATTTTAATATTGGTTAAATGTTGTGTGATGGTCGTTTCAGTAAATTACAATTAAATGGGTTGAAAAATATATTATCATTGGTTGGATATTGATTTGACTAACATCTGTGGATGTAGGAAACCGGTTGGGGGAATCCAACCGGATTCCTATATATTTATATGTACCGTTTGTTTTATATGCACTGTTTGAACCCATATGACATTTAAACCCAGTGTGATATTAATGTTGAATGAAAATTCAACAATGATTCTGATTTAATCAACAGACGGTGTCGGTTAAGAAAATGGCAGCAGACGACCGTAAATTCATCTCTTTGTTAAGACGTTGAATTGTCATCAGTCGAATCAACGAGGTTAAATTTATAAAAATTATATTTTTATAATTAAGGCAAAGTTTTAAAATTATAATAGAAGTTCTATTATAAATTAACACTTTGTAGTTACTTTTATATAGTAAATATGAACAATTGTTTTAGACATTCTATATAAGGTTATAAGGAGATAAAGGTTGTAAATTATCCTATGAACAAATCTTTTTTTGATAATGAAGAAGTAAATTGTTTTACTTCAGCAATGAATGATTATCATTTAATTTTTAAAGAAATTGTTTCTTAAATGAATTTCATTTAAGATGGCATGGAGTTGTAATGGTATGTTACTTGAATTAAGTATAACAATTCAAGTAGAAAGTAAAACGACTAAAGATAGAACGTAAATGCGTTTTGCTAAAGAAGTTATAAATGGAATTATGTAAAGATTTTTGTAACAGAAAGAGATATCAAGACTTTTGTAACGGAAAGAGATATCAAGATTTTTGTAACGGAAAGAGGCGTCGAGATTAATTATAAAGTGGAACATAGTAGCGTATTGCAAGTCTGTAAACTATAGCGATAAAATAACGCTGTTGGCTAGGCTTAAGCGTGACTATTATATCGAGATTAGTTATAAAGGAGAATATTACAGCGTTTGACAAGTTTTTGAACTATAACAATAAAGTAGCGCTGTTGACCAAGCTTAAGCGTGATTATTAGATATAGCACCATTTCCTAGAGAGGTTTGAAACTCACTTAGCCAAGTGATAAGGAAATAATTTTGTCTTTCCGAAGAAGTGATATAGTTGGATTTGACTTTGTCGAATTGTATGTATATAATCGATAATGATATTTATTGTTAAAACCAAGTTAGTTTGATTTAATGGGATCAGTTTCTATGAGAGATAACATTCGCGGTTTAAAGTGAATTAGGTTTGAAAAGCAATCATTGTAGAATTAAATGGTTATTGGAAATATTTTCCAATATAAATGATGCATATACAGAAAATTTGAAGTGTGTAAAAGCGAGAAATGTTTTCGAACGTTAATGACATATGGTTTCAAGAATATGGAAAAATAAGGTTTTATAATATTTGGAAATGTTTCCAGAGCGTGAAGAGCTTAACGAGCTTTGAGAAAATATCTAGGAAGATATAGGAAACGGGAAAATATTAGAAAGGGGCAGCGATGTGTGATGTTTGAATGGATGTTGTTTTTACTTCGATAGTTAAATAACCGACTATCGAAGTGTTTTGACCCTCGTTGTCTATACGGGGAGACCGGTTAGATATACTATCTGAAACCACTCCGTATAGGCATAAGCGCTGCAAATTATGCTGAAGAAAATTGAAGACGGAGTGAAATGCAAGGGTCGTCCTATTTCAGAATGGTGTTTTCTGTTTGTCCAGTCCCAGGACAACTTGTATGGATGAATGCCTGACAGCGTATTCTTAGAAGATCACCTAAGACGTTCTTTCCAAGGTATTACGTCTGGTGGCGGAGAAATTCGTTTCTCTTAGCTTTTATACCCGTAATATGTTTGGGAAGACCAACTAGTGATTTGACGGGTTTGACGATGTGGCATTCAAAGTGTATGGTGGCTAGATGTTCTAAAAGGGTAGGCGTAGCCTCAAGCTTCACAACCGGGAAATGACAAAAATCGGGCAGGCAGCATGGCTATGTGGGTCGCTCCCATTAGGGTGTATAATCACCTATCTAGAGAAATTCCTTTTGTTTCTAAATCTATCGATTCTGCCCATTCGGGAACGGTGGTTTGAGCCCAACCGTTGGTGATATACATTCGATACACTCAAGCGAAATGAGTGGTCGGTCATGTGTGGGCCGGGTTGCAAGACGTTCTTGTTGAACCCAGGTGTATTCGCCTCTAGAGATACATCATCGGAAGGTGTTCCCATACCTTGCCATAGTTGGAATCCAATCTCCAATAAGCGCCCTGCGGTTTTTGATTTTTATACTATATATGTAGAGCGTGAGATGCAAGCGTTCTACTATTTGGTTATTTATTTGATTAGACATTATTATAATATCACTGGATTTTGATATCAAAGTGTTTTGGGTTATAGTAAGGTAAAAACCGTCCGTGTTTATGTATGGGCTGGTCTTACTATTATCTTTTTGGTTTCAAAGGGATTTTCAAAGTTAAGCCATATGGTTGGAATTTACTCACACCAGTCCCATGACTGACCCAGAGTTTATTTTGTTTGTTTTCCCTAAACTCTTGGGTGCCCAAATTTGTACGGGCAGTCAAGTGTTTCAGGCTTTTACAGATACGCTTGAAGGAGCTAAAAGCAGAAGGCTTCACCGTTAGTATTTAGAGACTATTTCCGCTGTGATATGATGTATTGTACTCTGATAATGGTATGTATATACAATACAGTTTTGTATTTCAAAGTTATGTTATATAATACATTTTATTCGTTTCGCTGTGAGATTCGTGTTTACTCTGATTATGTTCAGCTGTGTTCTTCTTCTTCTCCTATTCTATTAGTTCTATCTTTTCTATCTCATCCTCTAACTTCTTTCTATTAATGGTCCGGTATTTTCGATGTCTGAACAGTCGACGCGGGGTTTTGTGTCGATTTTCGGAGTTGAAAATCCCTGGGTCGTTACAGTGGTATCAGAGCATAAGGTTAAGTGATTACCTTGGCTCTGTGGCGTGACTCAATAGAGATAAGGTTAGCAGTACCTTAGATTGAGTTTGAGTGTATATATATGAGCGCGTATTTGTAAATTAATATATAAAAAAAACTGTTTTATATTGTGTTGATTGGTTTGGCAAGTGGTTTATGAATTCTGGTCGAAACAGTAATGCAAACTGTATCGATAGGTGTTTCTAAACTCTTGAACAGAGTAATTCGACACAGTATGTTTTGAATAGAGGGTAAAATGGGATAATTTTACCCAAAATATATTTTGATATAAAAGAGGTATATATCTTGGGATTAATGTAGTATATTGGATGTGTTGATCGTAATTAAGATCAAATAAGATTTATAGTTGAGTTGGTTATATAAATAACCAATCGAAATATTTTATACATATAATATGTAAAATCAGATGAACTGAATCTGAAATTTAAACCAGAATTGGAATTAAAAAAATCTGATACATGAAAATGTTTGTAAATGAAATTTGAATTAAATATATGGAATTTTAAGATCTTGGGGAAATTTTGAAATATTATCCAAGTTTCGAAAAGATATTTTTGAAGTAATTTCAAATAAAAGTATTTGAATATGAGTTTTGAAAGTGATATAGTATTGAACTCACTTTGATCGCTGGGAAATGAATTCCGATGATGAAGTCGACCATTATCTGTATTCATTTTCGAGTTCTAAGTGACGGATTACTACCAAAGATTTTGTTTGTAATAAGTTGTTCGAAAATTCAAATATTTTGAATTGCTATGTTATGAATATATATATATATATGATTTCAAACTGATTTGAAATGAAAACTCTAGGAATTTGAATTCTGAAATTTAAAATTTACTTATGAAGTAAATAAACAGCGAACTTAAATAAGTTAAATAAAATTTGAGTTGAATTGAAGCCAAATAAGTGGAAATCGTACTGGAATAAGGATTTGACTTGACCAAGTAGTTGAGTTGTGAATTGAGATTGGGAATGGAACCAAACTTGGTTGAGAAATTTGATTATTTGGAATTGGAATTGAACTGGAGTTTGGAAAAGAAATTTGAGTTGGAATTATTGATTGAAGATAAACTGACTCGAGATCAGTTGGAGATGTATTCGGGTATGCTGAATGGATTGCAAATAAAAGCGAGAAAGTTAGATGCCCGATAAAGGGAGAAGGCCCAGAGTGGCGTGTGGTAGTAGTACCGAATGAACCGTGCAGCAGAGAGGCTGACGAAATTCTACGAAAATTAAAGTGTTAGAAAATTTTCAGAATTTTGAAAATTTTTGTTACAAAGAAGGGAATTAATATTTTGATCAGTTGAAACTGAAATTATGAAGTAAACCAAAAGATTTTTTACCTGTTTACCACAGAGATTGTAGCATTTTCCCCATCTTAGCAATTTCGAGGACGAAATTATTTTAAGGGGGAAGGAATGTAATGTCCCGCATTTTCTTCGATTTGTATTTGAATATTTTAATCAGTTTGAATATTGAATTCGTAATATAATTGGATTTATATATTAAAAAAACGAAGTTAAGCGTATAAATATATATTAATTATAATCGAGCTTATAACGACGCTGCAGTTCGTAATTTAACATTCTGAACTTCAACGGAGTGTACAGAACTCGTTTTAAATCAGATTTCTTCGAAACAAGATGTGTTGGAATCTGTTGAACTGTATCTTTCCCACGAAAGCAGAAAATGGAAATTTCGTCGTATAGATTGCAAGATATGTCAAAATCAAATATTCAGAAAGTCGCTATGAAATCGTATATCGACCATAACGGTTTATTTGAAATAACTTCTTATCGGTTTCGAATTTAGACAAGGTTCTTTTGGGGCGCAGTGATAATTTAATTTTTAGAATTTTACTGTAATTTTTAATTAATTAAATAAGCAACTTTTTATTTGGAGTATTTTGCACCCTGTATCAATATTTCGGGGTTTCACAATATAAGTTAAACGACCGATATTATTATATTTTTGGGATCGTGGCACCTCGTTCGGCACGATCGTATTGTTACTTCTGTCCGTGACAATACGTACATGAATGGAAATTTTCGTAATAGGGTACGCTATGCTTTATAACTTTGAATCAAACTAAGCAAACTATTTATATTTAATTATTTAGGGGAAACAGGTGCTACGCTTGGCCATTTCACTATTGATGTTGGTGACATGTACTTTGTTATGCTTGAAGCCTTGCCGACAAAGTAAAACTTAAACAAATAAAAGCCTACCCTATGAACAGCAAACCTACCCTAAGTTACTTTACCATGCCTGTCTATTATCGAAACCGTGCAAACCATGTTCATCACAGTGCCGACAGAGGAATCAGATCAGTGTATATTTGCAAACCTCTTGACATGACTTAACTTTGAAAACATAAACTACTCTACATCCTACAAACCCTATATCTGCGTGGCCACCAAGCTTTCTTCCAATATATATAAATACAGGAAGCCGCTCGTTTATTCAGAGGAGAAAAACCAAAGTTAAAAATATATAGACTGCCTCTGCCTCCTCTTGTTCTGTTCTTTTACTTCATTACATCGCAATTCCTCAACATAAACGTGAGCTCAAATTTAAAACAAAAACCAGTAGCGAGAGTGTTTGGTTGCGGAAATTAAGTGAGGAATTCAAGTTGAGAGTCCAACGTGTGCAGTCACGCTTACAGTGGAGTGAGGGAGACTAGGGTATTCATGGAACTATGCACGATGAGTTGGTTGGGAGTCCTGGCTTACGAAAGTGGTGAGAGAAGTAAAGGAGGGGGCGCCGTGTCTTCAAGAGAGATGGGAGGACGTGGAAGCATGCATGCGGAGGACTGTTGCCGTGATTTGCTGAGGAGTTTCAGTGGAGAAGGGAGTGACGCCATCTGGTATGTGCATGCATGAAGAAATGAAAAAGAAAAAAAATGCAAAAGGGTCTGGAGCCGTGAATGACGAGGTGAAGATGTACGGCTAACTTGCATGGATGTAAAGCAAAGGAGAATGGCATGGAGAGTTCAAAGACACTGTTGTCTAACTGAAAGGGGGATGAGGTGGCGACAAGATGGTGGCGTTAAGGGCAGGTTTCACATTATGAAGAACAGAAAAGGGATGAATTGGCGTTAGAGAAGAAGGAGGAAGGAGATGAGTAACGAGCAGTTAAGGGAGAAACGCGTGATTAACGGAAATGACAGGATTAAGGTAATGATTAAGTGAATAATTAACGATTAAGTAATTTAAGGATATCATTAACTAAATTAATTTTTCTAGTTCATGTTAAATATTGTTATAAGCATACATCGTTCGTTTTAACCAGAATTGCACGAAAACCAGTCACCTTGGAATCGCACAGAAGCTGGCGACGCTATGAAGTCAGGTTGGAGTAATTTGAAGCACGCTGAATTTATGGCAGAATTGAACGTCCGGTTTACTCGACTGACGTAAATCGTTATTTAACGGTTAACGCGCCAAGGTGAGTAAATTCACTGACTCTGATTTATTTTAAATATTTTAATATTGGTTAAATGTTGTGTGATGGTTGTTTCAGTAAATTACAATTAAATGGGTTGAAAAATATATTATCATTGGTTGGATATTGATTTGACTAACATCTGTGGATGTAGGAAACCGGTTGGGGGAATCCAACCGGATTCCTATATATTTATATGTACCGTTTGTTTTATATGCACTGTTTGAACCCATATGACATTTAAACCCAGTGTGATATTAATGTTGAATGAAAATTCAACAATGATTCTGATTTAATCAACAGACGGTGTCGGTTAAGAAAATGGCAGCAGACGACCGTAAATTCATCTCTTTGTTAAGACGTTGAATTGTCATCAGTCGAATCAACGAGGTTAAATTTATAAAAATTATATTTTTATAATTAAGGCAAAGTTTTAAAATTATAATAGAAGTTCTATTATAAATTAACACTTTGTAGTTACTTTTATATAGTAAATATGAACAATTGTTTTAGACATTCTATATAAGGTTATAAGGAGATAAAGGTTGTAAATTATCCTATGAACAAATCTTTTTTTGATAATGAAGAAGTAAATTGTTTTACTTCAGCAATGAATGATTATCATTTAATTTTTAAAGAAATTGTTTCTTAAATGAATTTCATTTAAGATGGCATGGAGTTGTAATGGTATGTTACTTGAATTAAGTATAACAATTCAAGTAGAAAGTAAAACGACTAAAGATAGAACGTAAATGCGTTTTGCTAAAGAAGTTATAAATGGAATTATGTAAAGATTTTTGTAACAGAAAGAGATATCAAGACTTTTGTAACGGAAAGAGATATCAAGATTTTTGTAACGGAAAGAGGCGTCGAGATTAATTATAAAGTGGAACATAGTAGCGTATTGCAAGTCTGTAAACTATAGCGATAAAATAACGCTGTTGGCTAGGCTTAAGCGTGACTATTATATCGAGATTAGTTATAAAGGAGAATATTACAGCGTTTGACAAGTTTTTGAACTATAACAATAAAGTAGCGCTGTTGACCAAGCTTAAGCGTGATTATTAGATATAGCACCATTTCCTAGAGAGGTTTGAAACTCACTTAGCCAAGTGATAAGGAAATAATTTTGTCTTTCCGAAGAAGTGATATAGTTGGATTTGACTTTGTCGAATTGTATGTATATAATCGATAATGATATTTATTGTTAAAACCAAGTTAGTTTGATTTAATGGGATCAGTTTCTATGAGAGATAACATTCGCGGTTTAAAGTGAATTAGGTTTGAAAAGCAATCATTGTAGAATTAAATGGTTATTGGAAATATTTTCCAATATAAATGATGCATATACAGAAAATTTGAAGTGTGTAAAAGCGAGAAATGTTTTCGAACGTTAATGACATATGGTTTCAAGAATATGGAAAAATAAGGTTTTATAATATTTGGAAATGTTTCCAGAGCGTGAAGAGCTTAACGAGCTTTGAGAAAATATCTAGGAAGATATAGGAAACGGGAAAATATTAGAAAGGGGCAGCGATGTGTGATGTTTGAATGGATGTTGTTTTTACTTCGATAGTTAAATAACCGACTATCGAAGTGTTTTGACCCTCGTTGTCTATACGGGGAGACCGGTTAGATATACTATCTGAAACCACTCCGTATAGGCATAAGCGCTGCAAATTATGCTGAAGAAAATTGAAGACGGAGTGAAATGCAAGGGTCGTCCTGTTTCAGAATGGTGTTTTCTGTTTGTCCAGTCCCATGACAACTTGTATGGATGAATGCCTGACAGCGTATTCTTAGAAGATCACCTAAGACGTTCTTTCCAAGGTATTACGTCTGGTGGCGGAGAAATTCGTTTCTCTTAGCTTTTATACCCGTAATATGTTTGGGAAGACCAACTAGTGATTTGACGGGTTTGACGATGTGGCATTCAAAGTGTATGGTGGCTAGATGTTCTAAAAGGGTAGGCGTAGCCTCAAGCTTCACAACCGGGAAATGACAAAAATCGGGCAGGCAACATGGCTATGTGGGTCGCTCCCATTAGGGTGTATAATCACCTATCTAGAGAAATTCCTTTTGTTTCTAAATCTATCGATTCTGCCCATTCGGGAATGGTGGTTTGAGCCCAACCGTTGGTGATATACATTCGATACACTCAAGCGAAATGAGTGGTCGGTCATGTGTGGGCCGGGTTGCAAGACGTTCTTGTTGAACCCAGGTGTATTCGCCTCTAGAGATACATCATCGGAAGGTGGTCCCATACCTTGCCATAGTTGGAATCCAATCTCCAATAAGCGCCCTGCGGTTTTTGATTTTTATACTATATATGTAGAGCGTGAGATGCAAGCGTTCTACTATTTGGTTATTTATTTGATTAGACATTATTATAATATCACTGGATTTTGATATCAAAGTGTTTTGGGTTATAGTAAGGTAAAAACCGTCTGTGTTTATGTATGGGCTGGTCTTACTATTATCTTTTTGGTTTCAAAGGGATTTTCAAAGTTAAGCCATATGGTTGGAATTTACTCACACCAGTCCCATGACTGACCCAGAGTTTATTTTGTTTGTTTTCCCTAAACTCTTGGGTGCCCAAATTTGTACGGGCAGTCAAGTGTTTCAGGCTTTTACAGATACGCTTGAAGGAGCTAAAAGCAGAAGGCTTCACCGTAAGTATTTAGAGACTATTTCCGCTGTGATATGATGTATTGTACTCTGATAATGGTATGTATATACAATACAGTTTTGTATTTCAAAGTTATGTTATATAATACATTTTATTCGTTTCGCTGTGAGATTCGTGTTTACTCTGATTATGTTCAGCTGTGTTCTTCTTCTTCTTCTCCTATTCTATTAGTTCTATCTTTTCTATCTCATCCTCTAACTTCTTTCTATTAATGGTCCGGTATTTTCGATGTCTGAACAGTCGACGCGGGGTTTTGTGTCGATTTTCGGAGTTGAAAATCCCTGGGTCGTTACAAAAATAGCGATAAATAGTTATAAAATATCATAAGCGATATGGAATGGAAATAAACTGAATTTGCTTGATTTATGTGATATTTGATGGTTGAATGTGTTTGGTGTGAAAATTACATTAAAGAACAAAATTAGTGTTGTCGAATAATTTAACCATTGAAATAAATCGAATTGAAATTCTAAATATACGTGAATTATTTGAAAAGGCCGAGTTAATTCTCATTTCGAATAATTGACCGACGATTGAAATTCGAAGATGAAGACGATGGTCGAAGACCGGAGATCTTCACCTCGTTTGGATGGTAACCGAGGTCCTGATTGGGAGGCATCCCGAAATATGGATAATGAGTGGTGATCGTTCAGACGTACGTGTTGATCGAAGGGTTTGCGAGGTATTTAGTGCCTCCGGTTTCGTTCAGACCCAGAATGGACTTGTAAATGGACTGTGTGTCTGACATAGGATTTATTCTGTGTGGCACGCTAAGATGCAGTGATCAGGGCTTCTGTTGAAAAGCAAAGTCTTGTGGTGATGATCAAAGAACCGCCTGTGTGGCGTAGCTTTGTGTATAACGTAAATTCGCGAGCCTCACACCCCGGTATGAACCTAAAACGAGAGAGGACATCAGGGAGGGCCTGCGTTTCTTTCTAGCTAGGGTGGTGTCAGTGACCTACCAGCCCTGACATTTATATACTTTTCACCTATGTGGTTGTTGCTGTTGCGAGGCGCCTCGGTTTGATCGGACGATCCGGGTCCGATGGAGTCATTCGTTGGCTCGTTTACGCCCCAAAGGGCGGAGAAACGCAGTGTTCAGGAATTTTAATCCACATCGGTGGACCGGCCTTGACGATCCAAGGGCCCACCTGTGTCTGGGTCCTGGGACACGGGCTAGAGCGTCTCGAATTCGGTAAGGACTATCTTTTGCCTTGGTTCATGACGGAAATCCAATTTCCAAATACGTGACGATGCGGTTTCGATTGTATAGATATTTGGCGACATAGTGGCATGGGACGCTCATGTCGTCTATGATTGATAGTTATGATTTGAAATTGTTTTCGAAACATATAAACACTAGCAATAATATCAAATGCCTTTGTTTCATTCGTATCAAACATATTTTGGCCATTATAAGGTAAAACTCTATCCTCCGGTTTGCGTTGCATTGTGTGATGGGAACTGAGTCTTATAATGGCTTCATTTTTATAAAAAGCATAGCGATGTTTAAAAGAAAGATTTGTTTTAAAGCACTGGCAATCCAATGGAGTAAACCCGTTCCACGAAAGTGGCGTGGTCCTGTGATTAGCCAATTATATATGTGTTGAGTGGATTTCTCATACCAGTCCCATGACTGACTCGTAGTTTGTTTCACTCTCAAACTCGGGTGCCCCTTTTTCTACACGGGCAGCCTTGTATTCAGGTTTAGCTGGTTCTTTCTGGATAGCTGGAGCTGAAGATGGATTCTATCATTTATTCTTTTTATGCTGTTCAGCTCCTATTGTACATATTTTGTTTATTTTCGCTGTAGACATTTATGTATAGCTGAACTGTATTTGTACTAAGTAAGATCCTGTATACTGTGTAACTCTGATGATTACTTTTATCCAGTATATTTAGTTGTTCATTCTGGTGTATTTATTTAATTCTGTTCTGCTATTATATGTTTCTGTGTTATATTCCAAAGATAACCTTGTTTCCGTGAGAACGGGAAATCGGGTCGTCTCAACGTGGTATCAGAGCTTTGGTTAAGCTTAGTTCTGGAATATAACATTCGAACGAACTCGTCAGAAATAGAACCAGTAGTGTTCTAGGACGGGTAACTCAATACAGATAGGATCAGTAATATCCTAGTATGAGTAAAGCAGAATGAAATTACACCTTGATAGACACATTTACATTTGAAGTATGTATTTCTATATTTTAAAATACCTTTTCTGTGACCTGACACTTGATCTGCCATTTGCAGAAGTACTAGAAAAATGAGTGTCAGAAGCAGAAGGAATGCAGAACCGGGCATTGAGGCCCTATTAATCAAATATCGAAATATGGGTGGAATACCGTTCTCTGGTGAAGAATCTATTCTGAAGACACAAGCTTGGATTCGTTCGGCTGAGAAAATCTTCGAAGCATTAAAGCTGAGGGATGACCAGAAAAGATTACTGGCCTCCTGGGCACTTAAAGACGAAGCTTTGTTCTGGTGGGATTCAGTTATAGAGAATAATCCAGAAGGTGATATCACCTGGGATAAATTCAAAGTGATTTTCTTGGAAAGATTTACTCCTCCCGAAGCGACCGAACGACTATGCGATGAATTTTCTTATTTGATACAAGGAGACATGACAATTCCCGAATATCACAAGAAATTCAATGAACTTTCTCACTTTGCTCCTCATCTAATTCAAAATCCGAAGAGGAAAAATATGAGATTTATTCACGGGCTTCAAAGGAAATACCAGAATAAAGTATTGGGGCATGTGAAGCTTCCTTTTCCAGAAATGATTTATATGGCTTATCAATATGAAGACCTCCATAAAAAAAGCATGTTGCGAGACGAAGAAGAAATCAGCTCTAGCAGCAAAAGAAAATTTGAGGCTGATAGCCCAGAGACAAGTGAGCAGCCTAAGGCTAGTACGAAGGCTGAAGACAAAAAAAGGCCGAAGATCAATCAGAAAAGGGACATTTCCTTATATGTTAGCCGATGCCCTACTTGCCAGCTAGTCAAGAGCGACCAACAGAAATTGGCTGGATTATTACAACCACTAGAAGTTCCTGGTTGGAAGTGGGAGCATATTTCTATGGATTTCATTGATGGCTTGCCCAGAACCAGAAAAGGAAATGACAGTATTTGGGTGATCGTAGATCGTTTCACGAAAACCGCCCATTTTATACCTGTCAGATCAAACAGAACTGCTCAGAGTCTGGCGCAGATATACTTCAGGGAAATAGTTAGACTACATGGAGTGCCGCTCAGTATAGCCAGTGATAGGGATACAATATTCACTAGCAAATTCTGGGAAGCATTTCAAGTCGAGCTGGGAACGAAGTTAAACCTAAGCACCGCTTATCATCCTCAGACAGACGGTCAGACTGAGAGGGTAAATCGCATTTTAGAAGATCTATTGCGGGCTTGTATTCTAGATTTCGGTGGATCATGGGAAGACCATCTGCATTTGGCTGAATTCTCTTATAACAACAGCTACCAGGCGAGTCTGACAATGTCGCCATTCGAAGCATTGTATGGTAGACCGTGTCGATCTCCTGCTTGTTGGGTCGAGCCTGGAAATAGACTTGTGTTGGGTCCCGATATGATTCGAGAAGCTGCCGACAAAGTCGATTTTATTAAGAAGCGATTACTCGCCGCTCAAAGCCGACAAAAGAGCTATGCCGATAGAAGAAGAAGAGATATATCCTTTGAAGTTGGCGACTATGTATATTTGAAAGTATCGCCGATGAGAGGAGTAATTCGGTTCGGTAAAACTGGAAAGCTAGCGCCCAAATTTATTGGTCCGTTTCCTATTCTGGAACGGATTGGGACTCTCGCATATAAAATTGAACTGCCTGATTGGTTGCCTGGAGTTCATGATGTATTTCATATATCTCAACTTCGAAAGCACGTTCATGATCCAGACTTGATCGTGGAAGAAGCAGCTCAGCAGGATATTGAAATTACTCCAAAATTAGCTGTGAGGCGAGAGCCGCTAAAGATTATCGGCAAAGAAACCAAAGAGCTGAGGAACAAGAAGGTTCACTTAGTCAAAGTGCAACGGAGTGGAGATCCGCGAGATTGTACTTGGGAAACTGAGGAGAGCATTCAGAAAGCTTATCCTAGATGCCGAGTGGATATCTCTGATTGACTCCGGTGCAAGGTATATTTACCATACTTTACCTCACCATTTAATTCTCTATTCTATTATAATTGTTTGAATGATTTTAGAAGAAAAATAGGAATTAATTTGTATGGCTTTGAAAGGTAAAAAAAACAATTGGATTGGTTGTTGTGTTGTATGATTGTAGATCTATCAAACCACTTTCGACTTTATTCCTTTTCGGGGACGAAAAGTTTTAAGTGGGGGAGATTGTAACGACCCAGAAAATCTGAACCAATTTAAAATTTTTAAATTGGCTAAAATAATGGATTTTAAATATTTAAAATAAATATTTTAAACAATGGCGATGAAAACTGAGTTGAATCGACATTTGAAAACGAATATAATTAATTATAATTATATATAGAATTGAAAATAGTGCGGTAGTTCGATAATTCGATTTCAAACTTCAATTGAATATACCGGGTGCAAAACAATCCGGATTTTAGTGAAACCAAAAATAATGGAATCTAATTGGTAATATCTTTCTAACGAATCCGACCAATCGAAATTTGATAGCGGGAGTCAAACGATATGTCCAGTTGAAAATTCTGAATAGTCGCTTTAGAATTCAGGCCCTTAAAAATGGATATTTTGCAAATGATCTCGGATTTCGACGAAACCACTTTTGTTAGATCCGCAGTGTCAAGTTATTGCTAGGTTTCAAATTTCATAATTTTTCGAATCAATATGTGAGCGTGGCAAAAGAAAACGCGTTTGACCAGTTTCCGTTGATTTTAATCGACTGGAAATTGGCCATTTTTCAAACGGCCTCAGAATTCGACGAAACTAGTTTTGTTAGGACCGTATCGTAAATACGAAGCTAGAAAATATTTTTCGGGAATTTTTCTAGTCAGTATGTGACCCCGGTAATTTGAAATGTGCGTTTAAAATTCAATATAATGATTTAAATGTAAATTCAACAGAAACTGATTGTAACGATCACATCAGCTTGCGATACATATCCCATTGTGTTCGGAATGGGGGTTAAACGCTATGGACGACAGGCGGTGGGCCTCGTTTCGAGGTCGTGGGTAAAAGTCAACTTTATGCAATTAATTTAAATAAAATAAAAATTCTTTCCCCCCCCCCTTTTATCTCCTGCTTGCCCCCCCCCCCGTTTCAGTTATCAGAAAACAAAATAAAAAAAAAGAAAAACCTAAATCAATCGACCTGGCCCCCCCCCTCGTCTCGACGCCGACGAAGACATCGACGCCGCCGATCCACCGCTCCGCCTCCTTCAATCCGACCGTTCGCTCTGAAGACATCGACGCCTTCCACCACCGTTCGAATCGAAGCCGCCGCCTCGAAGCCAGAAGCCACCTCCGTCGATCTGCGAAACACCCCCCCCCCCCCTGTAAGTTTTTTTCTTGTTTGTTTAACTGATTTTTATGGTATTTTGAAACTGTAATTTTTAAATAGATTTTGAAACTGTAATTTTTAAATAGATTTTGAAACTGTAATTTTTAAAAGGCATTTTGAAACTGTAATTTTTTTTAAATAGATTTTGAAACTGAAAAAAAAAAGCATTTTGAAACTGGAATTTTTATAAAGTTTTAAAAACTGATTTTACAATTCTTAAAAACTGAATTTTTATAATGATTTAAAAACTGTTTTTTTATATAGGATAATAAAAAAAACTGATTTTGTTAAAAATATAAAACTGTTTTGTTTTAAAAGTTAAAAACTGATTTTGTTAAAAATATATAACTGTTTTGTTTTAAAAGTTAAAAACTGATTTTGTTAAAAATATATAACTGTTTTGTTTTAAAAAGTTTAAAACTGAAATTTTTAAAAAGTTTAAAACTGAAATTTTTAAAAAAGTATAAAACTGAAAGTTTTAAAAGTATAAAACAGATTTTTATAAAAGAATTTTTAAAACTGGATTTTTTGTAAAGAAAGTAAAAACTGATTTCTTTTAAAAGAATTTTAAAACTGATTTTAAAAAGCTATAAAAACTGATTTTGTTTTAAAGGAAAAATCAGATTTTTATATATTGAAAGTCGAAGTAAAAATCATATTTTTATATATTGAATAGCATCGTAAAAATTCGATTTTTACATGTGTAGAGAATACGGGCGAAAGCGACAAAAGGCGAAGATTTCTATAAAGGAAGTGTCGTAAAGTTGGATAGCTATTGGTGAGATTTCTGATTTAAAAATATTATATATGTGTGAAATGAAAGTGAATAGCTATATATAAATTGCTATATATATATATATATATATACGCCCCTCGTCCACAAACCATGGACGATATTTATTGGTTGAAATTGTTGTGAAAATTGAATGATTGTTTGGGATTGTTTGTGATTGATATTGGTTGATTGAGGTTGAAAAATACCCATTTGTGGTTGTGAAATATTTGGTTGAAACCACTTAGGATTAGTTTGTGGAAATGAAATAAATATATACATGCCGCCTGCGTGCGAACTAGATGCATGAACCCCATTGTCAAAAACCGCGAGGTTTTAAGGTAGAGCGAGGAGCCGTACTAGGGACGGTGCCGGTTTAACTACCCTGCCGTTATGCTGCCGAAATTTTGAATAAAATTCGTGTGTTTGAATTATTTTCATTTGCTTAAACTATATTTATTCGTTGAATAGAAAACATTCATGTGTTGAATTGATATTCATTCGTTGTTTAGAAATTCATGTGTTGAATGGTATTCATATTTTGAAATAAATTGTTCGATAATAAAAATCACATTTTTATCTATATATAAAAACTATTGAAAACATTCATGTGTTGAATTGATATTCATTCGTTGTTTAGAAATTCATGTGTTGAATGGTATTCATATTTTGAAATAAATTGTTCGATAATAAAAATCACATTTTTATCTATATATAAAAACTATTGAAAACATTCATGTGTTGAATTGATATTCATTCGTTGTTTAGAAATTCATGTGTTGAATGGTATTCATATTTTGAAATAAATTGTTCGATAATAAAAATCACATTTTTATCTATATATAAAAACTATTGAAAACATTCATGTGTTGAATTGATATTCATTCGTTGTTTAGAAATTCATGTGTTGAATGGTATTCATATTTTGAAATAAATTGTTCGATAATAAAAATCACATTTTTATCTATATATAAAAACTATTGAAAACATTCATGTGTTGAATTGATATTCATTCGTTGTTTAGAAATTCATGTGTTGAATGGTATTCATATTTTGAAATAAATTGTTCGATAATAAAAATCACATTTTTATCTATATATAAAAACTATTGAAAACATTCATGTGTTGAATTGATATTCATTCGTTGTTTAGAAATTCATGTGTTGAATGGTATTCATATTTTGAAATAAATTGTTCGATAATAAAAATCACATTTTTATCTATATATAGAAACCACAGAAAACATTCATGTGTTGAATTGATATTCATTCGTTGTTTAGAAATTCATGTGTTGAATGGTATTCATATTTTGAAATAAATTGTTTTATGATAAAAATCCTATTTTGTCACCTATATGAACTATATAGAAAAATAGTGTTTTGAAATGAATTGTTTTACAATAAAAATCACATTTTTATTGTATGCATAAATCGTTAAAATGTGAAGTGTTAAAAATAGCCGCTTGTTCAAAATAAACATATATGAGTTGAAATATTCATTAATTAGCTAATGAAATGGTTTGCACCTATTTATGCAACATTAGAATGAATGGTGTCTTTAAACCAAACAGAAATCAAATATGAAGTTGAATAGAAAAGGATAAATGATAAGAACTGTATATATATGTATATGCATATTCATTGAACAGGTTATAGCAAAGGGGCTAGAGAAGAGGAATAAAATTTTGTGCCCGACAAATAGGTACACATTTACTGATTTGTTTGGGTGATGATTTTGAGCCTGTTGGCTAGCCGCTTGGCTTCTTCTTTTTCTTTTTGAGATTAGAAGGACCGGGAACGCTATTTGCGATTTCCCGATGCTCCCGGTGCAGGGGAGGTTATGGCGAAATTTTTCCAAAATTTAAGGTGTTAGAAAAATATTTGAAGTGAAAACGATATTGAAATTGTTGAATGAACTATATTTATATAAATATATATATAAAAATAAAATTAAAACGAAACGAAGCCGTGCAGTTCGTATTTTGAAACCGTGATTTCAAACGACTAGTGCGGGAAATCCGACCATTGGATTTTCCCGAAACCTCAACCGTCGGGTTCGCCTTGGAAATATCTTCCCAACGGCACCAACTTTGTAGAAATCCAACGGTTGGATTGTCTGGAATGTTTAATTCAAATCTGAAGAAAAAAGCGCCAGAAACGATTATATTTATTTATATATATAAATATAATTATATTTAATCGAATAACGACGCTGCAGTTCGTATTTTGAAATCGAAACTTCAAACGATTGTACCGGGAGATCCGACCGTCGGATTTTCCCGAAACTGGAACCGTTGGATTCGTTTTGAAAAGACCTTTCTAATGATGTAAATTTTGTGAAGATCCAACGGTTAGATTTTCAGATATGTGTAAATCGAATCTGAAGAAAAACAGCGCCACGGCCACTTTATGGCCCGAAACGTCGTTTTGAATATAATGGCTATTTTAAAATAAATAAAAATAGCGATAAATAGTTATAAAATATCATAAGCGATATGGAATGGAAATAAACTGAATTTGCTTGATTTATGTGATATTTGATGGTTGAATGTGTTTGGTGTGAAAATTACATTAAAGAACAAAATTAGTGTTGTCGAATAATTTAACCATTGAAATAAATCGAATTGAAATTCTAAATATACGTGAATTATTTGAAAAGGCCGAGTTAATTCTCATTTCGAATAATTGACCGACGATTGAAATTCGAAGATGAAGACGATGGTCGAAGACCGGAGATCTTCACCTCGTTTGGATGGTAACCGAGGTCCTGATTGGGAGGCATCCCGAAATATGGATAATGAGTGGTGATCGTTCAGACGTACGTGTTGATCGAAGGGTTTGCGAGGTATTTAGTGCCTCCGGTTTCGTTCAGACCCAGAACGGACTTGTAAATGGACTATGTGTCTGACATAGGATTTATTCTGTGTGGCACGCTAAGATGCAGTGATCAGGGCTTCTGTTGAAAAGCAAAGTCTTGTGGTGATGATCAAAGAACCGCCTGTGTGGCGTAGCTTTGTGTATAACGTAAATTCGCGAGCCTCACACCCCGGTATGAACCTAAAACGGGAGAGGACATCAGGGAGGGCCTTCGTTTCTTTCTAGCTAGGGTGGTGTCAGTGACCTACCAGCCCTGACATTTATATACTTTTCACCTATGTGGTTGTTGCTGTTGCGAGGCGCCTCGGTTTGATCGGACGATCCGGGTCCGATGGAGTCATTCGTTGGCTCGTTTACGCCCCAAAGGGCGGAGAAACGCAGTGTTCAGGAATTTTAATCCACATCGGTGGACAGGCCCTGACGATCCAAGGGCCCACCTGTGTCTGGGTCCTGGGACACGGGCTAGAGCGTCTCGAATTCGGTAAGGACTATCTTTTGCCTTGGTTCATGACGGAAATCCAATTTCCAAATACGTGACGATGCGGTTTCGATTGTATAGATATTTGGCGACATAGTGGCATGGGACGCTCATGTCGTCTATGATTGATAGTTATGATTTGAAATTGTTTTCGAAACATATAAACACTAGCAATAATATCAAATGCCTTTGTTTTATTCGTATCAAACATATTTTGGCCATTATAAGGTAAAACTCTATCCTCCGGTTTGCGTTGCATTGTGTGATGGGAACTGAGTCTTATAATGGCTTCATTTTTATAAAAAGCATAGCGATGTTTAAAAGAAAGATTTGTTTTAAAGCACTGGCAATCCAATGGAGTAAACCCGTTCCACGAAAGTGGCGTGGTCCTGTGATTAGCCAATTATATATGTGTTGAGTGGATTTCTCATACCAGTCCCATGACTGACTCGTAGTTTGTTTCACTCTCAAACTCGGGTGCCCCTTTTTCTACACGGGCAGCCTTGTATTCAGGTTTAGCTGGTTCTTTCTGGATAGCTGGAGCTGAAGATGGATTCTATCATTTATTCTTTTTATGCTGTTCAGCTCCTATTGTACATATTTTGTTTATTTCCGCTGTAGACATTTATGTATAGCTGAACTGTATTTGTACTAAGTAAGATCCTGTATACTGTGTAACTCTGATGATTACTTTTATCCAGTATATTTAGTTGTTCATTCTGGTGTATTTATTTAATTCTGTTCTGCTATTATATGTTTCTGTGTTATATTCCAAAGATAACCTTGTTTCCGTGAGAACGGGAAATCGGGTCGTCTCACAAGTGTTCTGCAAGATTGATATTTATTTGTTTTAGACACTATTATATTATCAAAACAATATTGATTTCAAAGAATGATTTGGGTTATCGTAAGGCAAAAACCATCTGTTTTTATGTGTGGAACGGTCTTCCGATTATCCTTTCTTTTGAAAAGGATTTTTAAAAGTTAAACCAAGTGGTTGGAGTTAACTCACGGCAGTCCCATGATAAACCTAGAGTATATTTTGTTTTGTTTACCCTGAACTCTTGGGTGCCATAAATTGTACGGCCATTCAAGTAGTTCATGTGTTTATAGATATACTTGGAGGAGCCTGGAGCAGGAGGCTTCAACGTTAGATATTTACTATTTATTTTCTGCTATGTTGTATTGTACTCTGATAATGGTATGTATATGGATATACAGTAAAAATTTTGTATCCCAAAAGTTGTTACATATGTTATATTTTATTCCGCTGTGATTTGAGATTCTTGTATTGTTATTTCTGTTCTTCTTCTATCTTTTTCTTCTTTATTCAATAATGATTCATATTTCTGTGCAATTTGGGTTGGACGTGTTATGAATTTAGTCAACTCAGATAGTACAGAAATTCGGGCCATTACAGTTAGTATCAAATCTTAGGTTGAGTGAATACCTAGGCTTTGGTGGGTGATTTCTCATTAGAGATAGGGTCAGTAGAAACCTATAATGAGTTGAGTGTGTATATACGAGAGCACGTATTTCAACAAGTAAGGTGGATTTTTAGAGCTTTAAAATCTAGATTAGTTCGCGGAATATTAAATCACTACACCAGAAAAGTCCTTTAGCATTCATATAACAAGATAGGGGATGATGTAGAAATTATGTCCTTTTGCATTAATATTTACTTTCTAAGTAGACCTAACTGTGATGCCATTTGCTTCCTGTGTACGGCTACCCATCATGCATCAAAATGGGATTACCATACGCATCAAACTGCTGGAAACAAGTAGTCAAGTGAACAATTTTCATTGAGAATTGGTCCTCTGATGCTTTGATCATTAGAGGTGGGTTACTCGTAATGATTTTATTAATATAGTTTGTTAGTTATCATTTACAAATTCTAATTAAAAGTTCAATACCTAATCATTATTAGTAAAAGAAAAAGTGACACTTATTATTTGTGAATTTAAATACTTTAACAATAATTCAAACTTTTGTTCAATAACTAATATATAATTTTACTTCAACTAATATATTTTGATAAAATTTTATTTTACTAAATATATATAAACAGACTAAAAATAATTGATAAGCTTTCAACTACTTGTTAACAATAAAAATGTGTAACGGTAAATGCATGAAGAAATTTAAGACAAAACGCAATACAAGCGAAAATTCCAATATAAGAATAGACAGATCAAATGTTCACTGTCTTATTGAACCATCAGCTTTTACTAATGTTTATGATGGTATTGTTAACGGAAATTAATACCGCAAGCTAATTGACAATATGGACGATATTCTTTCAAGCATGCATAAACTAGATAATCCCTTTTTCTTCTCAAAGTAGTAGAAGATATAATAGATCCGTTTGTCGCCATCCAAAAATGATTATTTTCGGTAACAACGCTCAAAGTTAGAGAAAGCATCAGTTTTCTTTTGTACTCCATTGCTAATCCACAGTCAATTACTATGGGTAAACAACCAAAGATCATCAAGAAACCAGAAATCTTGAAATAAAAAAGATTAATAATGAAAAGAAAGGAGCTATGGCTACTCAATTTGTAACACATGCTACCCTTAAATGAGTGCATGTTACTCAGAAAGATGACGACATGCCTCTAATTAAGGCTATTCTTGCTCCCCTAGAAGCTGAAAAGATTGCTCGTCAGAAGACTGCAAAACTTTAAGATGATAACTGAGCTTTAGATGGTCTCACCAAATCAAAAAAGGTTGCGTTACTTGAAGCTAAAAAGGACTGTTCAAATGGCATTAGCAGAGGCTTCAATAGTGGATGATTTACAAAACAAAAATTAGGAGCTAATGAAACAAATAGAAATTAATCAAGAACAAAATTGGATATTAAGACAAAATGCATAGACAGAAGGTTGCTGAGGTTGAGATACTAATTCATACAGTTAGATAGCTCGAAGAGGTCATTCTTGCTGGTGGTGCTACTGCAAATGTTGTGAGGGATTATCAAAGGAAAGTTCTGTAACGACCCAGGGTTTTTCGACTCCGAAAATCGACACAAAACCCAACGTCGACTGTTCAGACATCGAAAATACCGGATCATTAATAGAAAGAAATAAGAGGATGAGATAGATAAGATAGAACTAATAGAATAGAAGAAGAAGAAGAAGAACACAGCTGAACATAATCAGAGTAAACACGAATCTCATAGCGGAACGAATAAAATGTATTATATAACATAATTTTGAAATACAAAACTGTATTGTATATACATACCATTATCAGAGTACAATACATCATATCACAGCGGAAATAGTCTCTAAATACTAACGGTGAAGCCTTCTGCTTTTAGCTCCTTCAAGCGTATTTGTAAAAGCCTGAAACACTTGACTGCCCGTACAAATTTGGGCATCCAAGAGTTTAGGGAAACAAACAAAATAAACTCTGGGTCAGTCATGGGACTGGTGTGAGTAAATTCCAACCATACGGTTTAACTTGAAAATCCTTTTTGAAACAAAAAGGATAATAGTAAGACCAATCCACACATAAACACAGATGGTTTTTACCTTACTATAACCCAAAACACTTTTGATATCAAAATCCAGTGATATTATAATAATGTCTAATCAAATAAATAACCAAATAGTAGAACGCTTGCATCTCACGCTCTACATATATAGTATAAAATCAAAAACCGCAGGGCGCTTATTGGAGATTGGATTCCAACTATGACAAGGTATGGGACCACCTTCCGATGATGTATCTCTAGAGGCGAATACACCTGGGTTCAACAAGAACGTCTTGCAACCCGGCCCACACATGACCGACCACTCATTTCGCTTGAGTGTATCGAATGTATATCACCAACGGTTGGACTCAAACCACCGTTCCCGAATGGGCAGAATCGATAGATTAAGAAACAAAAGGAATTTCTCTAGATAGGTGATTATACACCCTAATGGGAGCGACCCACAAAGCCATGCTGCCTGCCCGATTTTTGTCATTTCCCGGTTGTGAAGCTTGAGGCTACGTTTACCTTTTAGGACATCTGGCCACCATACACTTTGAATGCCACATCGTCAAACCCGTCGAATCACTAGTTGATCTTCCCAAAAATATTACGGGTATAAAAGCTAAGAGAAACGAATTTCTCCGCCACCAGACGTAATATCTTGAAAAGAACGTCTTAGGTGATCTTCTAAGAATACGCTGTCAGGCATTCATCCATACAAGTTGTCCCGGGTCTGGACAAACAGAAAGCACCATTCTGAACAGGACGACTCTTGCACTTCCCTCCGTCTTCAATTTTCTTCAGCATAATTTGCAGCGCTTAGGCCTATACGGAGTGGTTTCAGATAGTATATCCAACCGGTCTCCCCGTATAGACAACGATGGTCAAAACACTTCGATAGTCGGTTGTTTAACTATCGAAGTAAAAACAACATCCATTCAATGTACAACCAATATCACACAAATCACAGGCACTTTTTATTTAACATTCGTTCTTATATTTCTTTGGACAAACGTCATTACTTATTACTTTTGAATAAGTGAATTTCAAAACAAGCTGTTTCCTTCCCTAGGAAGTGCTACTGTATATAAACATCACGCTTAAGTTTGGTTAACAGCGTTTCATTTATCGTTACAGTTCAAACTAGCTATACGCTGCTATATCCCTTTATAACTAATCTTGACATAACAGTCACGCTTAAGCCTAGTCAACAGCGTTACTTTACTGCTATAGTTCTGAGACTTGCAATATGCTACTATATTCCACTTTATAATTAATCTCAACACCTTTTTCTGTTACAAATTCTTGACATCTCTTTTCATTACAAAAATCTTGATATCTCCTTTCGTTACAAAATTCTTGATATCTCTTTTCGTTACAAAAATCTTGATAGTCGGTGTTTTGAAAATAACCATCCATCAAACCATTTCACAATCTCGGCACTTTCTAATATTTCATTATTCATATTTTACTAGATATTCCCAAAATTGTTTAACCTCATACTTCTTGGAAAAACCCATTTCCAAATATTATAGCACTTGTTCACCCACATTCTAAAAGATATACATTTATTTAATATCTGGAACATTTCCATCTTCCTTACCTTCTTATTTTCTGTACCTTTAGAAATTACACATTATTAATGTTGGAAAAACATTTCAAAACTCCATTTCTAAACTTCTCGTTAATCAGATCAATTTAGTTTAACACAAATAGAAATATCTACTTACAAAATGTTTACTTTCTGACCACTATTCACTTTTATTAAAATATCATTTCGCAATAGGAATCTAGACTCGTTTTACTACCCTTATTTCAAATACGATCATACTCCAAACATAGAATTATACTTTATTTCATAAGCATCTTTAAAATCGACTACTTGTTTTTGATATACTTAAAACAAGTTATCGCCTCCTTGTTTAATCAAGATTCAATTTCTGTTATTTAGAAATAATAAATAATCGATTCTTCTTATTTAAACTCGAATCAATTTATATCTACTCACGGTATTAAAAATACCAGTTTATAATAGAACTTCTATTAAAATTTATAATTTCGCTTCAATTATAAAGATACAATTTTTATAATTGAACTTCGTTGATTTGCTTGACGGTCAACCAATTTCTTAACAAAACGATGTGTTTATGGTCGACTGTTGCCATTTTCTAAATCAATATCGTTTATTTACTAAATCAACATAACGTTGAACTTCCATTCAACACAGTTCAAACAGTGCATAAACAGTACATATAATTATTGAAGGATCCGGTTGAATTCCTCCAACCGGTTTCCGCATCCACAAATGTTAGTCAAACAACTATCACTGATTCCATACTGATGGAATCAATATCCAACCGGTGATGGGTACATATGCAACGATATATAATATTTCAACCAATTTAACCATAATCTGCCTAAACAACCATCACACAGCATTCAACCATTATTTAAAATATAATTAAAATATTTAAATAAAACAGAGTTAGTGAATTTACTCACCTTGGCGCGTTAACCGTCAAATAACGATATGCGATGATAGATCTGATTTGGTTGAGCGGTTTATTTTTCCTGAATTCAGACGCGCGCCAAATCACTTTAGACCGGTTCCAGTATAGCCACAACTTCATCACCAACGTTTTACCTTTTCATGAAAAGCCCCTCTGATATTTCCCTCCCAACGTTCCTTATTCTCTCCTATTAACATACCACTTCGAGTTCCCCGTCCTCCATCGTTCCACACTATCAAGCTCGACATGCTCCATACCCGCGATGTTAGGCACTTCGGCCCCTCCTTCCTCGAGCCATCCTTCTGCTATCGCGCTTGCAGCTCCATCTTATGTTTCCAGTCACAATGGTTTGTACAGCTCCTATGTACTCCATCCCTTCACAAGGTTAAAATAAGTCCTCCCAAATATCCTCAAATGCAACCGCATGTACTACTCACCCAATCAGTATGGTCCTTCCATCATTCCTTATATTGTAATCCCTGTTCTTACTTTACTCCCTACAACATTGTTTTCTACTACAAATCCTACATCATCACTTCGCCTGGCATTACAACAACCCCTAACTCTCTTTTTAAAACCACCGTACTTCGATTGCCACACTCCACCAAACTCCTTGCCGAACTTTTAAACAACCCAAACTCCTTCTCTTTCCTAGCGTCATGCAAGCAATCCACTGCTTCAAACTTTAGGTCCCCTTTATCAAAAACTCCACCCTATTATCGAAATTCCCAGCCATGCCACTTCACCTTACGTACAACTCTTGCCTGTACACTTCATGTTACCGCTCTCACCCTCCAGTTCACGTCCATCACTTCTAGTATTCCAAACCCGAGCTCCCCCTTACCCTGCGTTCTTCACAAAGCCAACGTCCATCAACCTGACACCATGAACGCACTTAACATCACACTCAAAGCTCTCGACTAGGGACAAGCAACGGATCTTGTTTCAGTATTTTTTTTTTATTTTGCCATGGACATGCTCACGGCCATGGACATGCTCCTCTAAGAATGAAGGTGTTGGGTGCTATAAATAAACGGGAAAACTTTGCAGCGAAGTAATAGGGTATGTATAAGTCTTAGGGTAGGTTATTCTGAGTTTTCATTTCGTACATTAGATTTGAGTTTCAAGATATAAGATGGCGGTGAGGTCTGCATTAAAGTGATTATGCCTTTGTATGGGCGTGTGGTACTGTATATATTAGACTTGCTATATATTAGCTTGGTAGCTTAGATGTAAGTGACGTTGTCCTTATGAATGAAGTTTACTTAGACGTTAAGTAGTAGACGATATAGGGTAGGTGATAGTTTAGGGGTGTGGTATGGGTTTACAAGTTGATTTCTTTTGATGGAGATGAGTTTTCACATCGTCATTTCAGTGTACGGTGTATATATTAAATAAGGCTAGTTCTTTGCTATCTTATAGTATATATACATGTTTACAAATTTTCAGATATCAAATCTTTCGATTTGATTATTCATGTAGCTAAGCTAAGGTCTGCGTGATTTCTATTATAAGGGTAGGTTGAAATAGATCTGCCATACATTATTCACTTCGGTTGGAAGGCCAGCGAATGGTTTATATTGTTGAAAAAGAGAATAGCTGTTAACAGTGGTTAGCCATGTGCATCTTTAAGTAGCCGCTTCTCTCTTCTTAGGCCTGTGTGATGGGTGTTTTACTGTTTTCCTTGAATTGACTCAGGGTACATCCGCGTTGGAGAGTTTTCATATCATAGCTATATAATAGGATGATGCTTCATTTCTTGTCCATTTCTTGTCATTCTTGTTTTTGCTGTTTTCAATATTTAGGCTAAAGGAGACAGCGGTACATGGTAGGCTAATATATAGGTTGGCTCCTTTGGCACTAATTTTATTTATTTTCCTTCATGGCCGTATAGAGGTTCTATTTCATTTTGAGACAAAAATCGTTTGTGTGCTCCATTACGTAAAATTCCGTACATTTACGGTGCTTACAGACAGAAATAAAAATATGATCGTGACGAGCGATGTACCATGATCCCAAAAATATAATAATATCGGTAGGTTCACTCATATTTTGAAACCCTAAAATATTGATATAAGGTGCAAAATACTCCAAATAAAAAGTTGCATATTTAATTAATTAAAAATTACAGTAAAATTCTAAAAAATAAATTATCACTACGTCTTAAAAGAACCTTGTCTAAATTCGGAACCGATATGCAGTTATTTCAAATAAACCGTTACGGTCGATAAACGATTCTACAGCGACTATTTGAAAATTTGATTTGGATATAACCCGCAATCTATAACGCGAAATCTTGGTTTTTCACGTCTGTTAGAAAAATATAGTTCAACAGATTCCAACATTTCTTGTTTCGCAGAAATCCGATTTAAAACGAGTCATGTACACTCAGTTGAAGTTCAGAACGTTGAATTACGAACTGCAGCGTCGTTATGAGCTCGATTATATTTAATATATATTTTTATACCCTCAACTTCGTTTTAATCAATATATAAATCCACTTATATTACGAATTCAATATTTAAACTGATTTAAATATTCAAATATAAACCGATAAAAATGCGGGACATTACATTCCTTCCCCCTTAAAATAATTTTGTCCTCGAAATTGCTAAGATAGCGAAAATGCTATAATCTTTGTTGTAAGCAGGTTAAAAATCTTTTATTTAATTTCTTAAATTCAGTTTCAACAAAACCGATTAATTTCAATTAAATATTAATTCTTCTCATTACCGAACATTTTCGAAAAATCTGAAATTTTCCTAACAGCTTAAATTTTCAGAGAATTTTGCCAGCATTTCCTCTGCACGATTCATCTGGTACTTTTTTTTTTTTTTGGGCCATTTTCTAATCCAACAGAAAATCAAACAGCCAAACAGCTTTTCAAAGTAGCTCAGAAATCTCATATCCAGATATAATGTAAACTTATACCTTTTATCGGGCATTCAACTCTTTTCTATTCCATTTGCCCTACCAGCATATACAAATTCATTTCCATTTGATCTCCACTCAGGTTACTCTTCAATCCAATCATTTTTGCTTATGCTTAAAGCCAATTCCCTTTCAATTCCAATTTCAATTTCAAACTCCCAATTTTTCTCCATAATCAAATTTCACCCCCAGGTTCGGTTCCATTCCAAATCTTAATTTACAACTCAACTACCCTGCCAAGTCAAATCCTTATTCCAGTACGATTTCTACTTACTTGGCTTCAATTCAACTCCACTTTTATTTGGCTTCTCTAAATTCTCTGTTTATTTACTTCATAAGTAAATTTTAAATTTCAGAATTCAAATTCCTGAGGTTTTTATTTCAAATCAGTTTGAAATAATATATATATTCATAACATAACAATTCAGACATATTTGAATTTTCGAACAACTTATTTCAAAACAAAATCTGTGGTAGTAATCCCTCACTTAGAAACTCGAAAACGAACACCGATGATGCCGCGGTTCATCATCGGAATTATTTTCCAGCGATCAAAGTGAGTTCAATACTATATCACTTTCAAAACTCATATTCAAATACTTTTATTTGAAATTTATTTCAAAAATGTCTTTTCGAAACTTGGATAATATTTCAAAATTTCCCCAGGATCTTAAAATTCCATATATTTAATTCGAAATTCATTTACGAACTTTTTCCAAATTACCATAGTTTTAACTCCAATTCTGGAGTTTCTTTAGATTCAATTCATCGAATTTGTATTTTATACTTACGTGAATTTCGATTGGTTATTTACATAACCACTTCAAGTATGATTATAATAATGATCACACATCCTATGTATTATAATAATATTAAGATATATACTTCTTTTTATATCAAAATATAATTTGGGTAAAATTATTTTATTCACCCAGCTTTTAAAACAATACTATGTCGAATTTCTCTGTTCAAGCGTTTATAAAGCCCTATCGACCTCGTCAGCTAAACGCGTCGATCTGGAATTTATATACCACTCACCAGATCAATCAACACAATATAAAATGCTTTTTATATCAATTTACAAATACGCGCTCATATATATACATTAAACTCAATCTAGAGTATTACTAACTCCATCTCTATTGAGTCACGCCACAGAGCCAAGGTAATCACTTAACCTTTAGCTCTGATACCACTGTAACGACCCAGGGTTTTTCGACTCCGAAAATCGACACAAAACCCAATGTCGACTGTTCAGACATCGAAAATACCGGATCATTAATAGAAAGAAATAAGAGGATGAGATAGATAAGATAGAACTAATAGAATAGAAGAAGAAGAAGAACACAGCTGAACATAATCAGAGTAAACACGAATCTCATAGCGGAACGAATAAAATGTATTATATAACATAACTTTGAAATACAAAACTGTATTGTATATACATACCATTATCAGAGTACAATACATCATATCACAGCGGAAATAGTCTCTAAATACTAACGGTGAAGCCTTCTGCTTTTAGCTCCTTCAAGCGTATCTGTAAAAGCCTGAAACACTTGACTGCCCGTACAAATTTGGGCACCCAAGAGTTTAGGGAAACAAACAAAATAAACTCTGGGTCAGTCATGGGACTGGTGTGAGTAAATTCCAACCATACGGTTTAACTTGAAAATCCTTTTTGAAACAAAAAGGATAATAGTAAGACCAATCCACACATAAACACGGATGGTTTTTACCTTATTATAACCCAAAACACTTTTGATATCAAAATCCAGTGATATTATAATAATGTCTAATCAAATAAATAACCAAATAGTAGAACGCTTGCATCTCACGCTCTACATATATAGTATAAAATCAAAAACCGCAGGGCGCTTATTGGAGATTGGATTCCAACTATGACAAGGTATGGGACCACCTTCCGATGATGTATCTCTAGAGGCGAATACACCTGGGTTCAACAAGAACGTCTTGCAACCCGGCCCACACATGACCGACCACTCATTTCGCTTGAGTGTATCGAATGTATATCACCAACGGTTGGACTAAAACCACTGTTCCCGAATGGGCAGAATCGATAGATTAAGAAACAAAAGGAATTTCTCTAGATAGGTGATTATACACCCTAATGGGAGCGACCCACATAGCCATGCTGCCTGCCCGATTTTTGTCATTTCCCGGTTGTGAAGCTTGAGGCTACGTTTACCTTTTAGGACATCTGGCCACCATACACTTTGAATGCCACATCGTCAAACCCGTCGAATCACTAGTTGATCTTCCCAAAAATATTACGGGTATAAAAGCTAAGAGAAACGAATTTCTCCGCCACCAGACGTAATATCTTGAAAAGAACGTCTTAGGTGATCTTCTAAGAATACGCTGTCAGGCATTCATCCATACAAGTTGTCCCGGGTCTGGACAAACAGAAAGCACCATTCTGAACAGGACGACTCTTGCACTTCCCTCCGTCTTCAATTTTCTTCAGCATAATTTGCAGCGCTTAGGCCTATACGGAGTGGTTTCAGATAGTATATCCAACCGGTCTCCCCGTATAGACAACGATGGTCAAAACACTTCGATAGTCGGTTGTTTAACTATCGAAGTAAAAACAACATCCATTCAATGTACAACCAATATCACACAAATCACAGGCACTTTTTATTTAACATTCGTTTTTATATTTCTTTGGACAAACGTCATTACTTATTACTTTTGAATAAGTGAATTTCAAAACAAGTTGTTTCCTTCCCTAGGAAGTGCTACTGTATATAAACATCACGCTTAAGTTTGGTTAACAGCGTTTCATTTATCGTTACAGTTCAAACTAGCTATACGCTGCTATATCCCTTTATAACTAATCTTGACATAACAGTCACGCTTAAGCCTAGTCAACAGCGTTACTTTACTGCTATAGTTCTAAGACTTGCAATATGCTACTATATTCCACTTTATAATTAATCTCAACACCTTTTTCTGTTACAAATTCTTGACATCTCTTTCCATTACAAAAATCTTGATATCTCCTTTCGTTACAAAATTCTTGATATCTCTTTTCGTTACAAAAATCTTGATAGTCGGTGTTTTGAAAATAACCATCCATCAAACCATTTCACAATCTCGGCACTTTCTAATATTTCATTATTCATATTTTTCTAGATATTCCCAAAACTGTTTAACCTCATACTTCTTGGAAAAACCCATTTCCAAATATTATTGCACTTGTTCACCCACATTCTAAAAGATATACATTTATTTAATATCTGGAACATTTCCATCTTCCTTACCTTCTTATTTTCTGTACCTTTAGAAATTACACATTATTAATGTTGGAAAAACATTTCAAAACTCCATTTCTAAACTTCTCGTTAATCAGATCAATTTAGTTTAACACAAATAGAAATATCTACTTACAAAATGTTTACTTTCTGACCACTATTCACTTTTATTAAAATATCATTTCGCAATAGGAATCTAGACTCGTTTTAATACCCTTATTTCAAATACGATCATACTCCAAACATAGAATTATACTTTATTTCATAAGCATCTTTAAAATCGACTACTTGTTTTTGATATACTTAAAACAAGTTATCGCCTCCTTGTTTAATCAAGATTCAATTTCTGTTATTTAGAAATAATAAATAATCGATTCTTCTTATTTAAACTCGAATCAATTTATATCTACTCACGGTATTAAAAATACCAGTTTATAATAGAACTTCTATTAAAATTTATAATTTCGCTTCAATTATAAAGATATAATTTTTATAATTGAACTTCGTTGATTTGCTTGACGGTCAACCAATTTCTTAACAAAACGATGTGTTTATGGTCGACTGTTGCCATTTTCTAAATCAATATCGTTTATTTACTAAATCAACATAACGTTGAACTTCCATTCAACACAGTTCAAACAGTGCATAAACAGTACATATAATTATTGAAGAATCCGGTTGAATTCCTCCAACCGGTTTCCGCATCCACAAATGTTAGTCAAACAACTATCACTGATTCCATACTGATGGAATCAATATCCAACCGGTGATGGGTACATATGCAACGATATATAATATTTCAACTAATTTAACCATAATCTGCCTAAACAACCATCACACAGCATTCAACCATTATTTAAAATATAATTAAAATATTTAAATAAAACAGAGTTAGTGAATTTACTCACCTTGGCGCGTTAACCGTCAAATAACGATATGCGATGATAGATCTGATTTGGTTGAGCGGTTTATTTTTCCTGAATTCAGACGCGTGCCAAATCACTTTAGACCGGTTCCAGTATAGCCACAACTTCATCACCAACGTTTTACCTTTTCATGAAAAGCCCCTCTGATATTTCCCTCCCAACGTTCCTTATTCTCTCCTATTAACATAACACTTCGAGTTCCCCGTCCTCCATCGTTCCACACTATCAAGCTCGACATGCTCCATACCCGCGATGTTAGGCACTTCGGCCCCTCCGTCCTCGAGCCATCCTTCTGCTATCGCGCTTGCAGCTCCATCTTATGTTTCCAGTCACAATGGTTTGTACAGCTCCTATGTACTCCATCCCTTCACAAGGTTAAAATAAGTCCTCCCAAATATCCTCAAATGCAACCGCATGTACTACTCACCCAATCAGTATGGTCCTTCCATCATTCCTTATATTGTAATCCCTGTTCTTACTTTACTCCCTACAACATTGTTTTCTACTACAAATCCTACATCATCACTTCGCCTGGCATTACAACAACCCCTAACTCTCTTTTTAAAACCACCGTACTTCGATTGCCACACTCCACCAAACTCCTTGCCGAACTTTTAAACAACCCAAACTCCTTCTCTTTCCTAGCATCATGCAAGCAATCCACTGCTTCAAACTTTAGGTCCCCCTTTATCAAAAACTCCACCCTATTGTCGAAATTCCCAGCCATGCCACTTCACCTTACGTACAACTCTTGCCTGTACACTTCATGTTACCGCTCTCACCCTCCAGTTCACGTCCATCACTTCTAGTATTCCAAACCCGAGCTCCCCCTTACCCTGCGTTCTTCACAAAGCCAACGTCCATCAACCTGACACCATGAACGCACTTAACATCACACTCAAAGCTCTCGACTAGGGACAAGCAACGGATCTTGTTTCAGTTTTTTTTTTTTTATTATTTTGCCATGGACATGCTCACGGCCATGGACATGCTCCTCTAAGAATGAAGGTGCTGGGTGCTATAAATAAACGAGAAAACTTTGCAGCGAAGTAATAGGGTATGTATAAGTCTTAGGGTAGGTTATTCTGAGTTTTCATTTCGTACATTAGATTTGAGTTTCAAGATATAAGATGGCGGTGAGGTCTGCATTAAAGTGATTATGCCTTTGTATGGGCGTGTGGTACTGTATATATTAGACTTGCTATATATTAGCTTGGTAGCTTAGATGTAAGTGACGTTGTCCTTATGAATGAAGTTTACTTAGACGTTAAGTAGTAGACGATATAGGGTAGGTGATAGTTTAGGGGTGTGGTATGGGTTTACAAGTTGATTTCTTTTGATGGAGATGAGTTTTCACATCGTCATTTCAGTGTACGGTGTATATATTAAATAAGGCTAGTTCTTTGCTATCTTATAGTATATATACATGTTTACAAATTTTCAGATATCAAATCTTTCGATTTGATTATTCATGTAGCTAAGCTAAGGTCTGCGTGATTTCTATTATAAGGGTAGGTTGAAATAGATCTGCCATACATTATTCACTTCGGTTGGAAGGCCAGCGAATGGTTTATATTGTTGAAAAAGAGAATAGCTGTTGACAGTGGTTAGCCATGTGCATCTTTAAGTAGTCGCTTCTCTCTTCTTAGGCCTGTGTGATGGGTGTTTTACTGTTTTCCTTGAATTGACTCAGGGTACATCCGCGTTGAAGAGTTTTCATATCATAGCTATAGAATAGGATGATGCTTCATTTCTTGTCCATTTCTTGTCATTCTTGTTTTTGCTGTTTTCAATATTTAGGCTAAAGGAGACAGCAGTACATGGTAGGCTAATATATAGGTTGGCTCCTTTGGCACTAGTTTTATTTATTTTCCTTCATGGCCGTATAGAGGTTCTATTTCATTTTGAGACAAAAATCGTTTGTGTGCTCCATTACGTAAAATTCCGTACATTTACGGTGCTTACAGACAGAAATAAAAATATGATCGTGACGAGCGATGTACCATGATCCCAAAAATATAATAATATCGGTAGGTTCACTCATATTTTGAAACCCTAAAATATTGATATAAGGTGCAAAATACTCCAAATAAAAAGTTGCATATTTAATTAATTAAAAATTACAGTAAAATTCTAAAAATTAAATTATCACTACGTCTTAAAAGAACCTTGTCTAAATTCGGAACCGATATGCAGTTATTTCAAATAAACCGTTACGGTCGATAAACGATTCTACAGCGACTATTTGAAAATTTGATTTGGATATAACCCGCAATCTATAACGCGAAATCTTGGTTTTTCACGTCTGTTAGAAAAATACAGTTCAACAGATTCCAACATTTCTTGTTTCGCAGAAATCCGATTTAAAACGAGTCATGTACACTCAGTTGAAGTTCAGAACGTTGAATTACGAACTGCAGCGTCGTTATGAGCTCGATTATATTTAATATATATTTTTATACGCTCAACTTCGTTTTAATCAATATATAAATCCACTTATATTACGAATTCAATATTTAAACTGATTTAAATATTCAAATATAAACCGATAAAAATGCGGGACATTACAAGTTCAGAAGATGAACGAAGAAGGAAAACTTTGGACCGTGAGATTAGCCCATGCAAAGGTTACAACGAATAGGGATGCACTTGTGGTGGACAATGAGTGGAAAGATGCTAGTGATAAAGTAATTCCTATGAAACAGTGGTCTGAAGATAAGAGATTTGCGTAGGGAGATATGCTGCAATTGCGAGATAAGATTGCTATTGCTGAGCGAACTGCAAGATCGGAAGCACAACTGAACGAAAAGTTGCAGTTACGAGTTAAAGTTCTTGAAGATGGACTTAGATTGTCACCAAGCTGTTCAAACTGCTTAATAGAATCAAAGTGCATGAACAATGGTTCGTCAAGACGCCGAGTGTAACAACCCGGATTTTCAGAACCAACTTAAATTTTTTATTTTAGCTATTTAATTGGATTTTGAATATTTAAAATGATTTATTTTAAATAATAAAAAATAAAAATTTATTTTAATCGAAGTTAGAATGAATAAATTTATTTTGATTATAAAACAAGCCTGAAATGGCGCGACAGTTTGAAAATTCAATTTTAAATTTCAAATGAATGTATAGAACTCAAAATAAATCGGATTTCAGTAAAATCAAAAACATTTGAATGTGTTTAATTATATCTTTCTAACGGATATGAAAAATTGAGATTTCATAACATAAATTGAAAGTTATGTCCAATTTAAAATTTAAAATAGTCGCTATGGAGTTTTTATATATTTTAATATAATATATAGCCCTTAAAAATAGCCATTTTGCAAATGACCTCTGTTTTTGATGAAACTACTTTTGTTGGATTCAGAATGTCAAATTATTGCTAGATTCCAATTTTCATAATTTTTTGAATTAATATGTGAGTGTGGTGAATTTAAACATGTTTGGTAATTTCAGTTTGAATTTAATCGATTGGAAAATGGCCATTTTTCAAGCGGCCTTCAAATTCGATGAAATTAGTTTTGTGAGAACCGTATTGTCAAAACATAGCTAGATTTATTTTTTTGGAATTTTTGGAGTCAGTATGTGGCCCCGGTAAATTTAAATGTACGTTGAAATCAATTTTGAATGTTATATTAATTTATATTTTAATTTTGATGAAAACTTATCAAAACAGTCAAATTGGCTTACAGAACATATTCCATTCGGTCCGGAATGAGGGTATTTGGTTGGGGACGACTGTCGTTGGGTTTAATTTGGAATTCGGACGAAGAGGAACTAATTAAAGGATTAAATAATAATATTATATTAGTATGTATACCCCATTCTTCCCTTAAAACCCTAGCCCCCATTAGTCAGCACCGTCACCTAAGGATAAACGACCAGAATTGTCAGAAATTGATTCCTCAAATTTTCTTAATCCAATTCGAATTTGATCCCCAACTCAAAACGAAAATTGTAGAGCCTATTGAGGTCTTTATTTTGATCGGTTATGATCGTGTTTAGGGTCTCGATCTGGCTATGTTTGCACCTCGAAGTTGGCGCCTTTGGAACTATTTTCCTGATGGAGAGGGGGGTCGAACTAGGCGGCGACCAGGGGTGGGTGCGGGTGTGGAGCTCTTCGACGTCGAGGGTTTGGATTGGTGGCTGGCATCTCGAATTTCGTGCGATAGAAGCAGGATGGAGCCGAGTTTGTATCGGCTGTGTTCAGGAAGAAGATGATAATGTGGGGTAATTAAGGGTTTAAAAGAGAATCAATTAATTATGGATTAAAGTAATTAATCTTTAGAATTTCATATCTTCTTCATACGAGGTCCAAATTCGACGAAACAAGTTGCAATGCGATCGTGGTGACGAACTCTACAACATGAAACTCACCAGAACTGAAACGGAAGTAGTTATAGATTTTGGTTAAATTAAACATCGGGTTTAATTTAGTTAAAGTAATTGTTTTATAACGATTTCGAAACCGATCAATGTGAGAACTTCTCAGTATAAATTTTTTGTACAGTTATTTATTTTATAACTGCATATATGAACTTCCAGTATCGATTTTTATTAGTTTTTAATTATCATGAAATTGTATATGGTTCTTATTTGCTCACCTCCCTCGTCCACATACCATGGACGATTTAATTGATTGTGTTGTGATTGTGATGTGAAATGGAGAAAATATATATATGCGCTGTATAATAATATATATATATATATATGCATTGTATAATAAAATATATATATGCGTTGTGAAAATTATATATATATGCATTGTGAAATTATATATATGCGTTGTGAAATAAAATATATATATATATATGCGTTGTATAATAAAATATCTATATATATATATGAGTTGCAAAAATTATATATATATATATATGCGTTGTGAATATATATATATATATACACGCTGTAAAAAAAAAATATGCGTTGTTAAAATATATATATGCGTTGTGAAAATTATATATATGTGCGCTGTGAAAATTATATATATATATATATATATATATATATATATATATATATATATGCGTTGTGAAATTATATATATGCGTTGTGAAGTAAAATATACATATGTGTTGTATAAAATTAAGTATGCAATATATAAAATTGTCATGCTATTGAATAAATATTTGTTCGCTAAAAATATTATTTTTAACTTATATATGCGATATATAAAATGGTCATGTAATGAAAAAATATTTGTTCGCTAAAATATTATTTTTAGCTTATATATGCGATATATAAAATGGTCATGTAATGAAATAAATATTTGTTCACAAAAAATATTATTTTTAGCTTACATAGGCGATGAATATTGTCATGTAATGGAAAAATTATTGGATTGTTAAAAAATATATAATTTTTAACATATATATGCACTGTATAAAATTGTCATGTAATGGAATATTCAATTTTGATTTAAAATTGAAATGGAAGTTGGAATCGTTTTTAAAACGAATTTATAAAATACATTTTAAATGGAAATCGACGATATTATATATATATATATATATATATATATATATATTAATGGCTTGAGCACCGCGACCATTCGCGAATTTCGTTCATTGACTTCAAATTGATGTAACGGGAGATCCGACCGTCAGATTCTCCTAAATCCGGAACCATTGGGTTCATATCAGGAAGATCTTTCCAATGAATATAAGAGATTTGAAATCTAACGGTTGGATTTGGAATTATATCCAAATCAAATTTGGAAAAGGTCGTTATGGATGCAGTTCAGTGGCCGCTATCGGAAACTGACAGTACGGGCCTTGATAAAATTATTAAAAATATTAATAATTTGTGTAAAATCATAATAAATGATTTTGAAAGAATTTGGATGGAAAATTCCATGTTTGTAAAGATAAAAATATATTTTTATCAAATTGAACTTGTTATTAACTAGAAAGACAATCCAACATGTTTACATAAATAAATTGGATTTGTGAATGGTTTTAATCTAACCAGAATTTTCCAATATATGAATTGGAATAGATTTGAATAGAAATCATCTTCGGGATATTTTGATATTGGATTCCGTGAGTATGCAGATATTGTGGAGGAATTTGGAAGATAGACATATATCGTTATTCCCTATACGATATGTGTTGGTTTCAGAATTTGATATTGAATGTAAGCCGATATAATTTCTGTTTAGAGCCTTATCTTTAATATCGAAGTGGATTTAGGGTTTGTCGTGAATGGTGTCTTCAGGAACACTGTTCATAAACCTCGTGTGAAAAGAATAAATCTTTTAATTAAGATTATTAGAGTTTCCAGTTATATTTAGTAATTGGAATAAAATGGAATGTGTATATTGTGAACTATTTTTTTAACGACATCCGTTCTTTAACCCAATTAACAGTGAAATGTGATTTGGAATTTATAAATCTTTTAATCAAGAATAATGGAATTTTCCAAAGTAAAGTTTTCCAATTTAATAAAATAAATTGGAGTGGAGTGGAATTCGATTTAGTAATAATCAAAGCGAGCTTCTGTGGAGGAAGACTCTTATTATATATGGAATTTAAAAGGCTTTGCCGTTATTCTATTTATATTATTAGTTGGATATAGAAATTTATATCGATTATATATATTAATCTATTTTCTGTGAAGATTCCATAATTAATGGAAGTGATTTTGGGTTTATCGTGAACTATGTTTTAAATTACATTGGTTCTTTAACCCAGTTAAAGACAGGATTATATGTCTAACATTGTATTTCAAACCGTATTGTTGATCTCTGCTAAATATATATTTGTTTTGGTGGCGGAGAATTTATTCTCTTGCTTAACACCCTTCTCTGAGACGTATGAGTTTAGAGGTTATTTATTGGTAGAAATCAGTGGCACAGCGTAGATTGTCGATGTGGCATGTTTGTGTTTACAAAGTTAAATAATCATTAAATAATGATTGTTGAAAGAATAAAACTAATTGGAGTTTTAATGAATCTTTAATTAGATTGAAATGAGAATGGGATAATTTAAATTATCAAATTTGGGAAATAATCGAGAATGGAGTACCACCAGTTTTACTCCAAGCGATAGTTAAATCTTTAATTAAATTTGAACGTGAAATGATAATTAAATTTACCGATAACACTGTGGGTGTTGGATATGGGGTGCTACCAGTTTCGCTCCATGGGATGAATAGGTTGGGACTGGGATAAATAAATACATGATTACTTCGGTAAAGTTCACTAATCCCGACTAGTTGATAAACCTTAATGTGGTTATGAATTGATAAAGGAAAAAATCAAATCTTTCGAATTGATATCAAAAGGAAGATTAAAGAGTAAATTTGAAGGATTTCATCTTTGATAAAATTAATGGGAACCTTTCCCTAATAATGTGAATATTTGAATAAAAGAATATTCTAGATTGGAAAGAGGCGTATGATGTGTTATTATAGCACTTGATTTTAAGATACGCGAGTTATTCGGAAAGACTGGGTTTATCCCATTTTGAATAACTGATACAATGATTGAAAGTTGACGATGAAGACGGTGGTAGAAGACCGGAAATCTTCACATCGAATGGATGATTACTGATGTCTTGATTGGGTTGTACACCCAAGACAAGATAATACGTGGTGATCATCTAGACGTACTTGGAGATCGACCGGATATTCCAGGGCCTCTCTCTTGTATTAGACATATGGGACGAGGAATAAAGTGCCTCCGGTTTCGTTCAAACCCAGAACGAACTTGCAAAATGGATGGTATGTCTGACATTGTATTCCTTTATACTGTCTTCGTTGATCTCTGCTAAATATATATATTTGTTTAGTGGTGGAGAATTTATTCTCTTTCTTAACACCCTTCTTTGAGACGTACGAGCTTATAGGTTATATATTGGTGGAAATCAATGGTACGGTATGGATTGACAATGTTGTAGCGACCCGGAAAATTCGACACTCGAATTTTCGACATTTACACAAACTGTGTCTCATTCGAGTATCGAATCTCCAGAAAGCTAGAAGAAAGAAGTTGGAGGATGAGAAAGATAAGATAGAAATATTAGAATAGAAGAAGTAGAAGAAGAACAAAGACAACACAGAGTCTCACCTCGCAGCGGAACAAAATATAATACAGAAATAAATCTTCATTGAGAGCTTTAAAAATACTTACAGTCATCAGAGTACATCACACATCTCTGGACAGTTATATAACCTGTCCTCATATACAATCACACAGCGGAACAGTAGCTATATATATATAACCATACGTTTGAACTCTTCCAGCTTGTCTCTGGACTTCGCAGCATCCGGTAACCTGGACCTGTACATCCCGGCCTAACCCGAGCATTTACAAAACACCGGGTCAGTCTGGTGAACCAGAGTGAGATAAACTCGCACAGTATTAAAGTATCACACAACTTGATTTTAAAGTAAAAATCTTTTCGAAAGGAAAGGATAATCGTAAGACCGAATCCACACATAAATACGGACGGTTTTTACCTTACGATAACCCAAAACAGTTTGAAACCCAATATCTTTTCTGATATTATAATAATGTCTAAATACAAGTAAATATCAATCTAGTAGAACGCTTGCATCTCACGCTCTACATATATAGTATACAATCAAAACCGCAGGCGCTTATTGGAGATTGGATTCCGACCTTGACAAGGTATGGGACCACCTTCCGCACGTGTATCTCTAGAGGCGAATACACAGGGTTCAACAAGAACGTCTTGCAACCCGGCCCTCACATGACCGACCACTCATTTTGCTTGAGTGTATCGAATGTATATCACCAACGGTTGGGCTCAAACCACCGTTCCCGAATGGGCAGAATCGATAGATTAAAGAAGCAAAAGGAATTTCTCTAGATAGGTGATTATACACCCTAATGGGAGCGACCCACATAGCCATGCTGCCTGCCCGATTTCTGTCATCTCCCGGTTGATGAGGCTTGAGGCTACGCTTTACCTTCATAATCAGCACATCACATTCACTTCGAATGCCACATCGTCAGATCCATCAACCGTCACTAATTGACATCCTCAACAATACATTACGTGTTGGCTAAAAAAAGTTTCCTTCTCCGCTTCCACTCTTGGTATGGTCGAAGAAATCAATGTACGTGACCTTTTCTGGAAATACTCTGTCAGACATTCATCCATACAAGTCACCCAGGAACAGGGTGAACCGAAGGTACCCTCCTACTGCATTCTAGGAATCACCCTGAGAATCAGTAGCGAGAAGTCCTTGCAATCCGTAGATTCCAACCACGACCGAATCACAGTTTACCTCTGGTTGCAAGTTAGAGATTTTAAATAATCCTTCCGCTTATGAAGATCCACGGTCTTCAATAGCTCCACCTTGAATCAGCATCTTCAACGTATTCGTATTTGCTGGACGGAATGGTTTTCGAATATATAGTCGATCCCGGTCTTTCCGTACCAACAATCGCATGGGCCAAATTTTGATAGTCGGTTATTTAACTATCAAATCAAACAACCATTCATCCATAAAAGAAAATGGATTCACTGATTCAATACTCAGTATCATTTAGCCTCTTTAACGAACCGCCCGTTAATTATATTCTTTACCTTTTCCAATATTTGGAACATTGCTTTTACTTCTTATTCAAAATAAGAATATTCTCCAAATTTATTTCATTCAACTTATAAACTTTCGAAAACAGTTTATAATATCATTTGCGGAAATCATAGCTTATGTTTCCCTCAACCACTCTCGTTTATAAACTAATATCATTCTGGGATAATCATGGAGTCATTCAAGTTGGGGTATTTTATTTACCTCTCAGACCTTGACCAACAACATTCATATCTTCAGAATAAATAGAAGTTTATTAACCACACGTTTCTTCTTGAAAAATCCGATTTAAATCTCGACAAAGCTTTGATTCTATTAGAAATAGAATCCTTATGAAAATTCCTTAATATCTCTTTATTATGATGTAACAAATTATTTCAACAATTCAAACCATTTGTTTAAAACAAACCCTTTATAAATCTTCTATTAATGTCTCATACTGTTATCATATCGTTATCTTTCCAAATTCGCATGTTGATATTTATCAAACAATCCAACTTATTATCTGTAACCATTAATGCTACAGATTTCATTTCAAAATCCATTTCTACTTATCTGGTTCTCTTTACTCATACTCGACCATTTATTCGTTGCCTAAAAAAAACTATAATAATCCTTTTAAAGCTTATATCAAAATAGTTCTTCTTCTTTGTAACTAATGTTACAAAACACATTTACAACTTTATTTACTAACTCGATTTTTATTTCAAAACTTTATTTCTCCATTTACAAAATCCTTTGTAAATTCATTTCGAGAACTTAGCATTTGTTTCCATTCCCACATTTTTACTTCATTTAAATCTTCATTTTGACCGTTACAGCCCTTTCAACAATTAAATAGCCAATAGGATAAACTTATCTCGTTTAAACATTGGTTTAATAATCTCTTACATCTCTATTTGTTATATATATATGGTAAACTTAATTTTAACTATTTATTTTTATAGAAAAATTGTATTTCAAACCATATAAAAAGACATATCTTTGGAAACATTCGAAATCTATTTACTATTGATTTCGAAAAGTCATTCCTTTTAGTCGACGGTACTAAAGAGGCAAATGACTACTGTAGTACCAAACCGTGAAATATACACTAATTTCACATTCAATAACAACAATTTTATCATATTGATAAACGTTATCAATATTATCCAACCTGTTATTCCCTGCAAAACAATGGTTATCACAATTCAAACTATTCAGTTCAATATTTGTTTCCATCTAGACAGATGAAATAAAACAGTTTAATAATAACGGTCAATAATAACTGTAACAGTCAATACTGGGACAATGACAGCAGTTCAAGCATTCAACTATTTGATTATAACGTTTATAGTGTTATAAACGTAACCACTGAGGTAAGTTACCTCACTTGGATTTAATCGTTATAAATAACGATTAGTTTCAAATAAATTAAACGAACGTTTAATTTAATTGTGTCAGTCCATATATGAATATCAAATCAACAACAAACAAACAAACAAACACTCATTAACAACCATAGCACATAATTATAAAACCCGACTTATATAAAATATAAGAAGGGAGAACTGAGTGAGTTTAACTCACCTTGATTCCGTTCGTCGTCAAGATGGTTTGATTTAATTAAACAAGTGTTTAATTTAACTACATTTCCGGCTGTGCTCTACTTTGTCCCAATCATCTCCAGCCGTCGTGTCCGTCGATGCGGTCCTGCTGTCACTTGTTTCATCTGATCCCATTACTATCTGACATTTTTGTAACTTTATACGTTACTACTCATTATTTTAAAATATTATTGAAATCCTAAATAAGAAATATTTTTCTAAAATCTAATTAGCCTTTAATAATCCTCTAATTGGCACATGAAACCATGGTCGGTCATATTGAATAAGCTAGGTTAAGTTATTATATTATTCGGTATGTTATAAGCGTGTGTGAACACGAAGAACTCATGCATTCGGTCATACATGCACCGGTTCCAAATAAATGTATCTGATTTACGGTCATGGGAACTCGATTTCATCCGCACTACATTTTGTCATCGGCAACTGGGTACTAGTGATGTTAACATTTAAAAAGGTTCTTATCGTAAGCTTAGTGGAATAGAAATACAAAACGCCTTACTGACGTTCAATTATATAGTGGTTAGGCAAGACAACACAAATTGGTCCGTACATCCCATTATAATAAAATAACTGGATTATGTAATAACCTATAATTAGGCTTAAGGGAGTGTAATTAGGCACAAAGCTTGGTTAGGCACCGTTAACATTTATTATAACGGATAGCGTTCAAAGAAAAAGCACACGTTGAATCTAATCTTCAGACTTATATGTATTAGTTAAATTTTTTTTTTTTTTTTTTTTTTTTAAAAAACGTGAGTTGGCAAATGGAAGGAAAAAAAATTAAAAACACTTCCTCACCTGCTTGCGTTCGAAATGAGGTACCCGCCTTCCTCCCATCTGCTTGCACCTTCGCCCACTTTTGTTCCCAGATTTTTTTTTTTTTTTTCGATGTTAAAACTAACGCCCCCTCCCCCTGTACAACACATCCGAACCAGTAGCCCCTTCCCAGCACATCCGAAACAGCTCCAGCACCTTTCCTCCACTTCACCATGGATTCAACCTTCTTTTCTCTCTTCTGGAACATGCATATCCACCCACAAACTCAGCTCCCCCTCCATGTGCTGTGTTCACGCATGTCAGCCCATGTTCTTTTCTTTTCTTTTCCCTTTTTTTTTTTATCTTCCGTTCGTTTTTGCTTGCCGAGAAATGAATATGGAGCTGCATATATATAGAGAAAAAGAGATGTCCTTTTCAATATACAGACCTTGGTCGGCACGGTTTCAAGCTGTCATTTTCATCTGTAAACGTGGTTGGCAAGGGTAGGTAGTTTGACAGACAAGAAAAAAAAAGTTTGGGGCGCAAGTCATGTCAGTGGTTTGGGCGCAAGTATGTTTGGCGCAAGAAACAAAAGCAACGTAAAGGAAAGGAAGGCAAAGAGTGAAAAGTGGGATGTTTTAATAATATTTTATTGTGTAAAGCTTAGCATTGGAGAAATGTGTCAAACTATCTACATAAATTCCCTGTTTTTGACAAACAAATATGTAATCCTAGCATAAAAAAATATTCTGGACCCAATGGGACAGGTTTCGTCGAATTCCGAGACCATTTGCGAAATTCCTTTAGAAAATATCGATGAAAAGCACCGAGCAATAATTTCTTAAAATTACAGAAAAAATCCTAAAAATATGAGGCCTTGACGTTTCACTAGACCTCTTCCTAAGGTTTCGTATGAAACTTGTTTCGTTGAATTTGAAGTCCGTTTGACCAGTTAACCATTCAAATAAAGTTACCTACACCACTATGTATTCATGTATGAGCGTTGCAGACTGAAATAAAAATACAGTCGTGTTCAGTGAGGTGTCGCGATCCCAAAAATATAATAATACCGGTAGTTTAACTTATATTGTGAAATCCCAAAATGTTGATTACAGGGTGCAAAATACTCCACATAAAAAGTTGCTTATTTAATTAATTAAAAATTACCATAAAATTCTAAAAATTAAATTATCACTACGCCTCAAAAGAACCTAGTCTAAATTCGAAACCGATATGCAGTTATATCCAATAATCCGTTACGGTCGATAAACGATTACGCCGCTGTTTTTCTGCCACATTGATTTGGGCATAACTTCTAATCTACACGACGAAATCCCGATTTTTCTCTTCCACTAGAAAAATATACTTCTCCAGCTCCGTACATTTCTTGTTTCATAGAAATCCGATTTAAAACGGACTCTGTATATCCAGTTGAAGTTCAAAACTCTATTTTACGAACTGCAGCGCTGTTCTGAGCTCGTTTTATTTTATATATGAATATATATCGTTCAACTTCGTTTAAATAGCGATTTAAATAATAAAACCCTTTTATTTTCCAAATAAAAATATTTAAAATAATAATTTAAATATTCAACTGCCAAAAATTCGGGACATTACATTCTTCCCCCCTTAGAATAATTTCGTCCTCGAAATTGCTAAGGTAAGAAAAGAATGTTACAAATCCCATTTATTTCCAAATCCAAATTATTTTAAATTAGAAACCAATTTCAATACCATATATGGATATTTCCAAAAATATTGAAAATTTCCTAACATCTTAAATTTCCGAAAAATTTCGCCAGCACCTCCTCTATACGGCTCAATCGGTACAACTACAACTTGCCTTCTTAGGCCTTCCCCAATCTAAAACAAAATAAAACAGCCAAGCGGCTTGCCAAATAAGCTCATAAATCACCAAACCCATATAGAAATAAACGTGTACCTTTTTTTGTCGGGCATATCATTATATCCTTTCCATCTGCTGCCCTGTCAGCATATACAAATGCATCCCCAAACAAAATACCAATTTTATCCTCAGAACCAAATCCTTCACGCATTCAAGCCAAATCTCATTCTTAACTCAATTTCCATCCATTGTCAATTCCAACTCTTAACTTACCAGTCCAACACCATTTCAGATTCCTGTCTCGCAATTCAAAATTTGATTCTGCTTAATATATTATATCTTGATTCAATTTCCCGCTAGTTGGTTTCAATTCAATTCATATTCAGTTTCATTCCAATTTTTTGACACTAGAATTTATTTTCCATGCCTTCGTTAAACCATTTAATGAATTCTATTCAACCACTTGTCATCCAATAACAACCAATTCACAACCATCAACCAATACACAACGAAATAAACAAAATTTATTGAATTCTTATTCAATATTAATATTTATTTTGGTTTCACACATTTGATTATTATTTATTCATTTAATCTCCAATTTATTTGATTACAATATCATTCTGAAATTAATTACACTTAACCAAGTTAAGTATCAATTCAATTTTTTAATTCGATTCGAATCCCATTCAAATCGATCAAACACACTAATATCTCAATAATTTAATAAAAATTTCTTTTCTATACAAAAATATATCTTGGGTAAAATTATTTCATTTACCCTCTTTTCAAAACATAAAACTTTTGTATATAAAATTTTCAAATACGCTCTCATATATATATACACTCAACCTCGATCTAGGGTATTACTAACCCCATCTCCATCGAGTTACGCCACAGAGCCAAGGTTATTACTAAACCAATAGCTCTGATACCAACTGTAGCGACCCGGAAAATTCGACACTCGAATTTTCGACATTTACACAAACTGTGTCTCATTCGAGTATCGAATCTCCAGAAAGCTAGAAGAAAGAAGTTGGAGGATGAGAAAGATAAGATAGAAATATTAGAATAGAAGAAGTAGAAGAAGAACAAAGACAACACAGAGTCTCACCTTGCAGCGGAACAAAATATAATACAGAAATAAATCTTCATTGAGAGCTTTAAAAATACTTACAGTCATCAGAGTACATCACACATCTCTGGACAGTTATATAACCTGTCCTCATATACAATCACACAGCGGAACAGTAGCTATATATATATAACCATACGTTTGAACTCTTCCAGCTTGTCTCTAGACTTCGCAGCATCCGGTAACCTGGACCTGTACATCCCGGCCTAACCCGAGCATTTACAAAACACCGGGTCAGTCTGGTGAACCAGAGTGAGATAAACTCGCACAGTATTAAAGTATCACACAACTTGATTTTAAAGTAAAAATCTTTTCGAAAGGAAAGGATAATCGTAAGACCGAATCCACACATAAATACGGACGGTTTTTACCTTACGATAACCCAAAACAGTTTGAAACCCAATATCTTTTCTGATATTATAATAATGTCTAAATACAAGTAAATATCAATCTAGTAGAACGCTTGCATCTCACGCTCTACATATATAGTATACAATCAAAACCGCAGGCGCTTATTGGAGATTGGATTCCGACCTTGACAAGGTATGGGACCACCTTCCGCACGTGTATCTCTAGAGGCGAATACACAGGGTTCAACAAGAACGTCTTGCAACCCGGCCCTCACATGACCGACCACTCATTTCGCTTGAGTGTATCGAATGTATATCACCAACGGTTGGGCTCAAACCACCGTTCCCGAATGGGCAGAATCGATAGATTAAAGAAGCAAAAGGAATTTCTCTAGATAGGTGATTATACACCCTAATGGGAGCGACCCACATAGCCATGCTGCCTGCCCGATTTCTGTCATCTCCCGGTTGATGAGGCTTGAGGCTACGCTTTACCTTCATAATCAGCACATCACATTCACTTCGAATGCCACATCGTCAGATCCATCAACCGTCACTAATTGACATCCTCAACAATACATTACGTGTTGGCTAAAAAAAGTTTCCTTCTCCGCTTCCACTCTTGGTATGGTCGAAGAAATCAATGTACGTGACCTTTTCTGGAAATACTCTGTCAGACATTCATCCATACAAGTCACCCAGGAACAGGGTGAACCGAAGGTACCCTCCTACTGCATTCTAGGAATCACCCTGAGAATCAGTAGCGAGAAGTCCTTGCAATCCGTAGATTCCAACCACGACCGAATCACAGTTTACCTCTGGTTGCAAGTCAGAGATTTTAAATAATCCTTCCGCTTATGAAGATCCACGGTCTTCAATAGCTCCACCTTGAATCAGCATCTTCAACGTATTCGTATTTGCTGGACGGAATGGTTTTCGAATATATAGTCGATCCCGGTCTTTCCGTACCAACAATCGCATGGGCCAAATTTTGATAGTCGGTTATTTAACTATCAAATCAAACAACCATTCATCCATAAAAGAAAATGGATTCACTGATTCAATACTCAGTATCATTTAGCCTCTTTAACGAACCGCCCGTTAATTATATTCTTTACCTTTTCCAATATTTGGAACATTGCTTTTACTTCTTATTCAAAATAAGAATATTCTCCAAATTTATTTCATTCAACTTATAAACTTTCGAAAACAGTTTATAATATCATTTGCGGAAATCATAGCTTATGTTTCCCTCAACCACTCTCGTTTATAAACTAATATCATTCTGGGATAATCATGGAGTCATTCAAGTTGGGGTATTTTATTTACCTCTCAGACCTTGACCAACAACATTCATATCTTCAGAATAAATAGAAGTTTATTAACCACACGTTTCTTCTTGAAAAATCCGATTTAAATCTCGACAAAGCTTTGATTCTATTAGAAATAGAATCCTTATGAAAATTCCTTAATATCTCTTTATTATGATGTAACAAATTATTTCAACAATTCAAACCATTTGTTTAAAACAAACCCTTTATAAATCTTCTATTAATGTCTCATACTGTTATCATATCGTTATCTTTCCAAATTCGCATGTTGATATTTATCAAACAATCCAACTTATTATCTGTAACCATTAATGCTACAGATTTCATTTCAAAATCCATTTCTACTTATCTGGTTCTCTTTACTCATACTCGACCATTTATTCGTTGCCTAAAAAAACTATAATAATCCTTTTAAAGCTTATATCAAAATAGTTCTTCTTCTTTGTAACTAATGTTACAAAACACATTTACAACTTTATTTACTAACTCGATTTTTATTTCAAAACTTTATTTCTCCATTTACAAAATCCTTTGTAAATTCATTTCGAGAACTTAGCATTTGTTTCCATTCCCACATTTTTACTTCATTTAAATCTTCATTTTGACCGTTACAGCCCTTTCAACAATTAAATAGCCAATAGGATAAACTTATCTCGTTTAAACATTGGTTTAATAATCTCTTACATCTCTATTTGTTATATATATATGGTAAACTTAATTTTAACTATTTATTTTTATAGAAAAATTGTATTTCAAACCATATAAAAAGACATATCTTTGGAAACATTCGAAATCTATTTACTATTGATTTCGAAAAGTCATTCCTTTTAGTCGACGGTACTAAAGAGGCAAATGACTACTGTAGTACCAAACCGTGAAATATACACTAATTTCACATTCAATAACAACAATTTTATCATATTGATAAACGTTATCAATATTATCCAACCTGTTATTCCCTGCAAAACAATGGTTATCACAATTCAAACTATTCAGTTCAATATTTGTTTCCATCTAGACAGATGAAATAAAACAGTTTAATAATAACGGTCAATAATAACTGTAACAGTCAATACTGGGACAATGACAGCAGTTCAAGCATTCAACTATTTGATTATAACGTTTATAGTGTTATAAACGTAACCACTGAGGTAAGTTACCTCACTTGGATTTAATCGTTATAAATAACGATTAGTTTCAAATAAATTAAACGAACGTTTAATTTAATTGTGTCAGTCCATATATGAATATCAAATCAACAACAAACAAACAAACAAACACTCATTAACAACCATAGCACATAATTATAAAACCCGACTTATATAAAATATAAGAAGGGAGAACTGAGTGAGTTTAACTCACCTTGATTCCGTTCGTCGTCAAGATGGTTTGATTTAATTAAACAAGTGTTTAATTTAACTACATTTCCGGCTGTGCTCTACTTTGTCCCAATCATCTCCAGCCGTCGTGTCCGTCGATGCGGTCCTGCTGTCACTTGTTTCATCTGATCCCATTACTATCTGACATTTTTGTAACTTTATACGTTACTACTCATTATTTTAAAATATTATTGAAATCCTAAATAAGAAATATTTTTCTAAAATCTAATTAGCCTTTAATAATCCTCTAATTGGCACATGAAACCATGGTCGGTCATATTGAATAAGCTAGGTTAAGTTATTATATTATTCGGTATGTTATAAGCGTGTGTGAACACGAAGAACTCATGCATTCGGTCATACATGCACCGGTTCCAAATAAATGTATCTGATTTACGGTCATGGGAACTCGATTTCATCCGCACTACATTTTGTCATCGGCAACTGGGTACTAGTGATGTTAACATTTAAAAAGGTTCTTATCGTAAGCTTAGTGGAATAGAAATACAAAACGCCTTACTGACGTTCAATTATATAGTGGTTAGGCAAGACAACACAAATTGGTCCGTACATCCCATTATAATAAAATAACTGGATTATGTAATAACCTATAATTAGGCTTAAGGGAGTGTAATTAGGCACAAAGCTTGGTTAGGCACCGTTAACATTTATTATAACGGATAGCGTTCAAAGAAAAAGCACACGTTGAATCTAATCTTCAGACTTATATGTATTAGTTAAATTTTTTTTTTTTTTTTTTTTAAAAAACGTGAGTTGGCAAATGGAAGGAAAAAAAATTAAAAACACTTCCTCACCTGCTTGCGTTCGAAATGAGGTACCCGCCTTCCTCCCATCTGCTTGCACCTTCGCCCACTTTTGTTCCCAGATTTTTTTTTTTTTTTTCGATGTTAAAACTAACGCCCCCTCCCCCTGTACAACACATCCGAACCAGTAGCCCCTTCCCAGCACATCCGAAACAGCTCCAGCACCTTTCCTCCACTTCACCATGGATTCAACCTTCTTTTCTCTCTTCTGGAACATGCATATCCACCCACAAACTCAGCTCCCCCTCCATGTGCTGTGTTCACGCATGTCAGCCCATGTTCTTTTCTTTTCTTTTCCCTTTTTTTTTTTATCTTCCGTTCGTTTTTGCTTGCCGAGAAATGAATATGGAGCTGCATATATATAGAGAAAAAGAGATGTCCTTTTCAATATACAGACCTTGGTCGGCACGGTTTCAAGCTGTCATTTTCATCTGTAAACGTGGTTGGCAAGGGTAGGTAGTTTGACAGACAAGAAAAAAAAAGTTTGGGGCGCAAGTCATGTCAGTGGTTTGGGCGCAAGTATGTTTGGCGCAAGAAACAAAAGCAACGTAAAGGAAAGGAAGGCAAAGAGTGAAAAGTGGGATGTTTTAATAATATTTTATTGTGTAAAGCTTAGCATTGGAGAAATGTGTCAAACTATCTACATAAATTCCCTGTTTTTGACAAACAAATATGTAATCCTAGCATAAAAAAATATTCTGGACCCAATGGGACAGGTTTCGTCGAATTCCGAGACCATTTGCGAAATTCCTTTAGAAAATATCGATGAAAAGCACCGAGCAATAATTTCTTAAAATTACAGAAAAAATCCTAAAAATATGAGGCCTTGACGTTTCACTAGACCTCTTCCTAAGGTTTTGTATGAAACTTGTTTCGTTGAATTTGAAGTCCGTTTGACCAGTTAACCATTCAAATAAAGTTACCTACACCACTATGTATTCATGTATGAGCGTTGCAGACTGAAATAAAAATACAGTCGTGTTCAGTGAGGTGTCGCGATCCCAAAAATATAATAATACCGGTAGTTTAACTTATATTGTGAAATCCCAAAATGTTGATTACAGGGTGCAAAATACTCCACATAAAAAGTTGCTTATTTAATTAATTAAAAATTACCATAAAATTCTAAAAATTAAATTATCACTACGCCTCAAAAGAACCTAGTCTAAATTCGAAACCGATATGCAGTTATATCCAATAATCCGTTACGGTCGATAAACGATTACGCCGCTGTTTTTCTGCCACATTGATTTGGGCATAACTTCTAATCTACACGACGAAATCCCGATTTTTCTCTTCCACTAGAAAAATATACTTCTCCAGCTCCGTACATTTCTTGTTTCATAGAAATCCGATTTAAAACGGACTCTGTATATCCAGTTGAAGTTCAAAACTCTATTTTACGAACTGCAGCGCTGTTCTGAGCTCGTTTTATTTTATATATGAATATATATCGTTCAACTTCGTTTAAATAGCGATTTAAATATTAAAACCCTTTTATTTTCCAAATAAAAATATTTAAAATAATAATTTAAATATTCAACTGCCAAAAATTCGGGACATTACAAATGTGGTATGCCGAGTGCATGAATCAAGGCTTTAGTTGAAAAGAAAAGTCTTGTGATGATGATCAAAGCATAGCTTTCATATAGCATAGCATTGTGTGTCAAGACGTGACTTCGATGAGTTTCACAACCCGTGAATGATTGAGGCAAGATAATAAACGACAAGAGTGAATCTGGTATCTAGGAGCACCGATTGAAAGGTGACTCCATTGTAAGCATTGAAGAATCTATAGGATCTGGGAGCCCCTCCAATGGGTGATTCTCCACTGGCTGTAGGCATTGAAGGATCTATAGGATCTGGGAGCCCCTCCAATCGATGATTCTCCACTAGCCATGATGGATACAGATTCGCCCCTAAAAGGGCAATGAACATTGAGTGCATGTCGATATGGCTATTTCGAGTCTTGGATTTAATGTGAAAATTTAATGCATGTCGATATGATTTCTTTCGAGTCTTGGATTCAACGTAGTAATGGAAAGAAAACCTCAGTCGTTGATGGAATCCATTTCTAATACAAACCTTTGCGGTTTTTAATTGTAACCTATGTATGTAGTCGTAGTACACTACGTCTGTTATGATTGATATATTTATTTATGAAGAATGATTTTTACACTAAACACCAGTGACAATAAAAGAAGATTGTAAGTACCAATCATTTTTGGCCATTATAAGAGAAAACTATATCCTCTTATTTGCGCTGCATTGTGTGATGGGATGGAGTCTTATAATGGCTTCATTTTTTCCAAAAAGCATTGCGCTATTTGTTTTATGCACTGGTATTCTTGGGAGAAAACCTGTTTCGTGTTATACGGCGTGTTTCCTTGATTTGCTCTATTTTGAAGTAAAGATTTAATAACTGTTTAGTTCTCACACCAGTCCCATAACTGACTTGGAGTTTATTGTTTCTACCTAAACTCTGAGTGCCCATATTTTCCACACGGGCAGCTAGTAGTTTTGGTTTTGCCGATATTATTTTCATAGGATCCTGGATTTACAGCTAAAGCTATATTCAGAAAGCTTTGTATCCGTATATCTATTTTAGTTGTGTTATGTGTTATTTTTCCGCTGCTATGTAATGTATTTTAATCTCTGATAATTTTCTGATGTATATTATTTATTCATACTCCGTTATGTTCTTGTACTCTGATGTAATTGTTGTAATAGCAATGAAATGTTCTATTGTTTGCGTTCTGGTTTGTCGTGTTCTCAACTCAATCCGGGCTTTCTCTTACGGGTGAGTTTGGGTCGTTTCATCGAGCCTATAACATATCAAAGTTATCTTCAGACAGCGTTCTTCCTAGGCGATCACCATCATTCCAATTTTGATCTTCCCTCTCTGGTAGTTCCAGTTTTGTACTTAAATATGTTAAAGGCACGTCAAAGTCATTTGATGGTAGTACTAATTCACTTGATGGTAGTAAAAGTCTGAAGAGTGCACTTGGAAGTTTACTAGACCGGTCCATAAATGGTCAAGATAACGAGTCTACTCCTGCTGTTTGGAAGTAAGTTCACTTGACTTCTTTAAGAGTAATATTTAGAAAAGGAAGGCATGTAAATGATTTTTAAAGTGGAAATTGTTTGTGTCAAGGCAAGAGTATACTTCTCACAAACATGAACGTCTGTTGGTATACTCATGTGTGAGAAAGTTTGCAAATATTTGCACATAGAGATGTCCAGCAATAAGGTTTAATTTTGATTGAATTATTATCATAGATACAAGAGATAATCTGTTTATGGTATTGCAATTCAATTTTATAAAATAATAGAAAACTTAGACAAAACTAGACATCAATCACAAATTATATCATAATTTTTGTACTCGATCTTTTATTAATTACAAAATTATTAACATGTAAAAAATTGCAAAACTTGGTGGTTACTTACAATAGGTTAATCATTTATAATTCTATCTTCATTTAACCATATGAACCTAGAATCAAGATATACAATCCTTATACACATGAAATCCAACTATAATCATTCAGTCCAATTATTAAGTAAAATTGAATGACAAATCAGTCAAATCTCAAACGGATTCAAAATAAGAAGAGAAAGTTTCTATACCTGATATTCAAACCTGGATTGGAAATATCACACTCTAAAATAAGGGTTTTTCATTGAGGCTTTGAGTATGAGTGTCAGATCGGAGGTAAGCTTACGATCAATTTAGTAGATAAAAGTTTGCTAGGGTTACGCTTTAACTGATTTAATGAAGATGAATTATGTAGTGGGGATGGGACGGGTGTAGTATCTTTGAATCATTATTGTTTCGATCTGAAAGAAGATAAATTTAGGGTTTTTGGGTGAGGGGAATTGTTGCAGTTTCATTTCGAAGGATGATAAATTTAGCATTTTGGATGATGAGAAGATGAGCTAACAAAAAAAGTGAGAAGGAAAAGGGAGCGAATGGAAAATTCATCGCGACATCCGTATTTTCGCATCAATGGTTACAATTAACAGTCAAACGCAACCATTACAGCAACCAAACGAAGATTTTCTTGTGGTGTGATATATGAAAATGTTTCTCAAATAGCGTAAGAGGCTAAAATGATTGTTGAAAATATTGGGTTAACAAATATTGATAAGGAATGGAGAAGTGATTTAATTAATAAAATATTAATTAAGGGGACAGTGATTGTTTGATTCTTTGGATGAATGTTTTCTTTGATAGTTAAATAACCGACTATCGAAGTATTGGCCAATATCGTTGTCAATATGGAGAGACTGGTTGGATTATTATCCGAGAACCACTCCATATTGGCAGTAGCGTTACGAATTAGATTATATGAAGACAAGCGAAGATGAAGTAAAGTGCAAGGGCTTTTTCTGTTAATCCTTGGTAGAAATTGCCTAAGACTGATTAATGGAAATCGTGCCTTCAGTTTCGTTCAGTCCCAGAATGAACGTGTATGGACAAATGCCTGACAGAGTATTTTCAGCGATCGCATATGTTGGTATGTACAAATATACATCTAGTGGTGGAGAATTTATTCTCTTAGCATAATATCTAGAATATCTTTGTGCAAATCAATTAGTGATTAATGTATCTGACAATGCGGCATTCAAAGTGATTGTGCTATCAATGAAAGATAAGCAATCGTAACCTCAATCCTCGCAACCAGGAAATGGTATAAAATTGGGTAGGTCGTATGGCTAAGTGGGTTACACCCAAGTAGTGTGTATTGTCACCTGATCTAGAGAAATTCTATTTGCTTCTTAAATCTTTCGATGTTGTCTCTTTCGAGAAACGATTGCTGATCTCAACCGTTGGTGACAATACATTCGGTACTCTCAAGCAAAGTGAGGGGTTGGTCATTTTATCCTCGGTTGTAAGATGTTCTTGTTGAACTCAGTCTCCTCTTCAGAGATACAATGTCAGAAGGTGGTCCCATACCTTATCGGTTGGAATTAATTAACCAATAAGAGCCTGCGGTTTTGATTGTATAATATATATGTAGAGCATGAGATGTAAGTGTTCTGCTAGATTGATATTTATTTGTTTTAGACACTATTATAGTATCAGAATAATATTGACTACAAAGAATGTTTTAGGTTATCGTAAGGTAAAAACCATCCGTGTTTAATTATGTGTGGATCGGTCTTACGATTATCCTTTCTTTTAAAAAGGATTTTTAAAAGTTAAACCAATTGAATGGAGTTTACTCACAACAGTCCCATGACAAACCTGGAGTTTATTTTGTTTTGTTTTACCCTAAACTCTTGGGTGCCCAAATTTGTACGGGCACTCAAGTAATTCAGGTGCTTACAGATATACTTGGAGGAGCTTGGAGCAGGAGGCTTCAGTATTGGATATTTAATGTTTATTTTCCATTGTGTTATATTGTACTTTGATATTGGTATGTATATGGATATACAACAAAAAATTTGAATCCCAAAAGTTGTTATATATATCTATCTATTATATTATATGAAAGCTGAAACATGAACCAAAAGACCCTTCGTGTCCAATCCACTCAAAAATTTGAACTGAAGACACCTGTCCACAAATGAATCCAACCCGTTGAATCTCTGTGCAAAGAGCAGAATTAAACCCTAGGGCCGCAGTTTTCTACGCCTCCACGTTCTCTTTTCAGGTCTTCATTGCAAAAGAAATTAGAAATCAAATAGACTAAAGCTCACCCTATTAAACCCTAATCCCACGATTTTCTACACCTTCACCGTCTCCTTCCTCCTCTTTGATGCCTACACTACTGCCTGTCGGGCCCATTTCGACTCTCACCACTCGCGTCCGGTGGATGAGGCAGGTAACTGCTCTTTTTCCATCTTTCCCTCTTTCCACTGTCATTCTTTGCCCTCCTCATCTTCACATGTTCCTGGTGACCTAGCACCGCACCATCTTCTGCCTACCATAGCCCGATTTGGCTACCAACTCCGCTTCTTTCCAGGTACTGATTTTCCCTTTGCCAATTTACGCTGAATTAGATCTAAATAGGTAATTTCCCTATAGTGGCATCATTGTGTATGAACACCTGTATGATTTATAGTACATACTTTTTTTTTAGACAACCTGCTGATTATAACTGCCAATGATGGTTTTTTTTAAATTTATTCCTCCTTACAATACCTGAGTACTATTGCAATTTGAATATATTGAGGTATGAAGTTTTATTTTATTGCTACATCGACGTAAGTTCGGTTCTGAATAACCTATTTTAGATACAGACAAGCTTTTCCCATTTTGAACCATAAAAGTATATAACAAAGTAAATTAAAAAAAAACTATCGATTAGTTGGCTATGTTAACCTTCACCATGTTAACGATACTGGATTATCATCATTCATATGCTACATACAAATAAACTTACCAATTTTTGAATATTTTTGCAAAATATCTAAACGATACCTTGAGCAAATATGCTTTTGTTCATGGTTCCTTCCTACTGACTAAAAGGATGCTTTTCTTGATTCTTTCTTTGAAATTTAACGGAAATACAAATTCTATGCATTTTAGATCTTTGTTCCCTTAAACACTAGAGGTTTTTTTTTTAGAATTTATTGTTGATTGTTTTTTTACCATTCATATATAAATACAAATAAACTTGCCAATTATGATTTCTTTTGCCATATATCTAAACAAAACCATGAAAAAATAGGATTTTGTTCATGGTTCCTTCCTACAGTCTGAAAGAATGCTCTTCTAAATTCTTGCTTTATTTGTTGCAATTCAATTTCATTCTCAGAAACTAACTTCGTATATTTGTTCCAATCAGGTACTCATTTCCTTTTTGTTAATTTTTCCGTAACTAGAACAGAATATATAAGTTCAGAGATCAAGGTTTTGGTTTCACCTTGCCTTCTTACGCCCTCCCTTTGTTCCGCCTTTGATTTTACTTAATGGATACAACTAAGTTTTATTATTGTTGCAGTTCAGCAATATTTGTTTTGATACAACTGTCTGTCCACTGCTTTTACTCCATACCTTTTGCTTTTATTACTGCTTAAATTTACCCATATCTCCCATTTATTCTCAACAAGTTACATGAAATTATTTATGGAAATGTAGATTATATGAATTCTATTCTTATTTTTATTGTTTTGAAATTTCAGACACAATTTAGCAATTACCATGAACTAAATATTTCTTATATGCCTATCTTACAAAAAATAAAATGAATCATATTTAACGACAAAGATATGTTGATTATTTTATCTTAACACGTATTCTTGTGAACACCTTACCGATTACGTTGACCTTTGATTATTACAACTGCATGTGCTGAGCAGATCCTAAATTAGTCAAACACAAAATTATATGTAGGTGGCTTCCACTTTTGCTCTTCACATTGTATTTTTTTCCATAAATACAGTCTTCATACTGGTTTTGACCTGTTCCGATATGTAATGAGAAGATTCCAAATGATTTGACTGGTTTTCATTGAACATTTTGCTTCACAGTAATTTACATTAGATTTTACTCATTATTAAACAAATAAGAAACTGAAGCGAATTTTGGCCATTTTCCTTTTTCTACGTTTACAATCTTCTTAAATCTTAATGTGTCTTCTTCATGACTTGTGCTTTAATAACTTTTATGTTTGCTCTCTTTGATTGATGATTTGTCGTTTATGCAGTTTACAAAATACACCGACTAATTATGCATTTAAAATTTATGTTTATGTGGCCTTTTTGCATTGTTTATTCACCGATGAGTTTTAACATAATGCAACAATTGATGCTTCTATAATATATACAATTTTTTTTACAGCTTTGTACAATGGAGTTCTTCCTTTCTACAGTTAATTTTGTGTACTACTGAAACGACCCGAACTTCCCCGGTCTCCGAAGAGAAGAGAAAGAACGAATTGTTTTGAGAACACGACAAAATAGAACGCAGACGGAAGAACATTTCATTTTATATTACAACAATGCATCAGATTACAAGAATATACAGAGTATAAATGAATAAATATTACACAGAAATATCAGAGATTTAAATTACATTTAAATACATAGCAGCGGAAAATAATACAATACACAACTAGAAGAGATATACGGATACAAAGCTTTCCGGATATCGTTCCAGCTGTAAACCAGGATCCTGTGAATATAAATCTGCAAAACCAAAACTACTAGCTGCCCGTGTCAAAATAGGGGCACCCAGAGTTTAGGTTAAAACAATAAACTCCAGGTCAGTCATGTGACTGGTGTGAGAACTAAAACAGTTATTATTCTTTATTTTTAAAGTTAGGTAAATCAAGGGACCACGCCGTATAACACGGAACGGGTTTCCTCCCAAGAATACCAGTGCATAAAACAAACAGCGCAATGCTAAATAAAGAAAAATGAAGCTGTTATAAGACCCAGGTCCTATCACACAATGCAACGCAAGCCGGGGGATAGGGTTTTCCCTTATAACAGCCAAAGAATGCTTGATACGTTTAAAACAAATCATTTGATACTATTATAAGTGCATAGTGTATAAAACAACTTCAAATCATAAGTATCAATCATAGGCGACATGAGCGTCCCATGCCACTATGTCGCCATATATAGGTTTACAAATAAAACCGCAAATGTCACGTATTTGGAAATTGGATTTCCATCTATGAACCGAGGCCAGGGATCGTCCTCTACCGATTCGAGACAATCTAGCCCATGTCTCAGGATCAGAGCTCGAGTGACCCTTGGAGCGACAGGGCCGGTCCACCGATGTGGATTAAAATTCCTGAACACTACGTTTCCCCGCCCTTTGGGGCGTAAATGAGCCAACGAATGGCTCCATCGGACCCGGATCGTCCGATCTAACCGAGGCACCTCGCAACAGCAACAACCACACAGGTGAAAAGTATATAAATGTCAGGGCTGGTAGGTCACTGACACCACCCTAGCTAGAAGGAAACGCATGCCCTCCCTGAGGTCCTCTCCCGTTTTTGGTTCACAACCGGGGTGCGAAACTCGCGAAGTAAACGTTACACAAAGCTACGCCACAAAGGCCGTGCTCTGATCATCACCACAAGACTTTGCTTTTCAACAAAAGCCTCGATCAATTGCCACTTAGGCATGCCACACAGGCAATTTACTCCATGCATTTGATATCCATCAGTATATAACCCCTGAGCTCGTACGTCTCAGAGAAGGGCGTTAAGCAAGAGAATAAATTCTCCGCCGCCAAACAGATATATATTTAATAGAGATCAATCACACGGACTAAAATCCAATGTCAGACACACAGTCCATTTACAAGTCCGTTCTGGGTCTGAACGAAACCGGAGGCACCTAGTACCCCGCATATCCATCGATCTCCAAGTACGTCTGGACGATCACTAACTGTTTCTATCTTCTTGGGTGTACAGCCCAATCAAGATCATCAGTAATTATCCAAACGACGTGAAGACCTCCGGTCTTCGACCATCGTCTTCATCTTCGACTTATCGTCGTATCAGTTATTCAGAATGGGATAAACCCGGTCTTTCCGAATAACTCGCGTATATTTTAAATAAGTGTTACACAAACACAACATACGCCTCATTCCAATTCATCAGTCACTAACCGTAAATTAATCAAGAGAATAATTTCCCAAATATTAACCCCGAAGGCCGAAACCAACATCAGATCAATATCCAGAAATCCATTCTGCTTGGCTAACCGATAGTTAGTTTCTAAATTTCACATTCATAGGGAAAGGTTCCCATTAATTTTATCCAAGATAAATTTCTTGAATTTATTCTTTATTCTATTTTTGAATCTCAATTCAAACTAGTCAGGATTAACGAACCTTACCGAAGTAATCATTTGTTTTAATTTCCCAATCCCAACCTATTCATCCCATGAAGTAAAACTGGTAATACTTCATATCTAACACCACGGTGTTATCGGTAAATTCAATTACCATTTCACGTTCAAATCTAATTAAAGATTTAACTATCGCCTGGAGCAAAACTGGTGATACTCCATTCTCGATCATTTCAATCTAATTAAAGATTCATTAAAACTCCACTTAGTTTTAATCGTTAACTGGGTTAAAGAATCTGTGTCATTTAAAAACACGGTTCACGATAAACCCAAAGTCACATTCCATTAATTATCGGGTTAAAGAACGAGTGTTATTTAAAACACCGTTCACGATAAACCCAAAAATCAATATCAACTCAATTCCAATTAAATATTATTTAATTGGTACACTTCATTAAATCTAAATAAAAAGATTTAATCTTTTCTCAGCTGGGTTCAAGAACAGTGTTAGTGAAGACACCATTCACGACAAACCCAAATCACATTTGATATTCAATATAAGGCTCTGAATAGAAAATATATCGGCTTATATTCAATATCAAATTCTACGATTAACAAATGTCGTATTGGAAATAACGGTATAAATATATATCTTTCAAATTTCCATAACAACATATGTATAATCACGAATTCCAACATCGAAATATTCCGAAGACAATTTCGATTCAAATCCACTCCAATGCAATCATTGGAAATTCCGGTTATTTTCGAAACCATTTCAAATTCAATTTATTTATTTATAAATAAATAGAATTATAATTCTAGTTCAAAACTAGTTCATTTCGATAAAAATCTATTTTTATCTTTTCAAATATGGAGTTTTTCATCCCAATTCTTCACAAATCATTTCTTATGATTTTACACAAATTATTAATATTTTTAATAATTTTATCAAGGTCCGTACAGTCGATTTCCATCAATGACCATCGAACTGCACTTACAGCGACCTTTTTCAAATTTGATTTGGACATAATTCCAAATCCAACCGTTAGATTTCAAATTTCCCATATTCATTAGAAAGCTCTTTTCGATACGAACCCAACGGTTCCGGTTTTAGGAGAATCCGACGGTCGGATCTCCCGTAATGTCCGTTTGAAATAAATGGTCGAAATTCGCGAACTGCCGCGGCGCGGCGCGTTCTATTCAGGCCATTATATTATATATATAATATATATAATATATATTTCGTCGATTACTATTTAAAACGAATTTTATAAATAGTTTTGAATCCGTTTCAAAAACAATTTCAACTTCCATCTCACTCAAATCAAAATTGAATCTTTCCTTATAAATTCATTTCTATTCAATTCAAGTTTCAATTCAATTTGAATTCATTTCAATTCGTTTTAAATTCATTTCGTTTCAAAATCGTTTTCAATTCATTTCATTTCGAAATATTTGATTTCAAAATTACTTTTCAATATTCATTTTAAAATGAATAAAATCGATATAAATATCGTTCACGTCAAAATGGCATCAATCTAATCAACACGGTTTCATATATTCCTTTATTCTACTCAACAAATGAATATTTATTTTTGTCAACACACGACTAATCTCAACGAATGAGTACTGTCCACGTGTGACTATTTTTGTTAAATTATTTCGTTCAACACATGACTAATCTCAACGGATGAGTACAGTCAACACATGAACCTTTACTTTATAATATTCTTTATTCTCTAAATTGGAATGAGGCCCAATCAATTACCATATAAAATAATTATATGGATTTTCATACAAAACATGTATATAATAGCATTGAAAAATAATCAACCATCACCCAAAGTGCACTACACTGTATAAGCATCAAATATAGATATCTAACGCTTATAACAGCCTGTCAATCAATCGATCGACATATTTAATCAATAAGGATGAGTGAACTTCATATTTCATCCCAACACCCGTGTGGGGTTTCAAACAATCAAACACAGATTTTAGTTGTGCAGTTGGGCGACGTGTAAAATTTATCGTCCCAATCAATGTCCTTCAAATAGGTGTACATAAACAAACCGTCCGGTTTGTAAATGAATATTTTATTTTATTCACTTCACGTTAAAAATTATATTTTTAACGATAAAACATTTTATTCCAACACATGAATTTCTATTATTCATTTACACAATAAAATGATATTTTTATTTTTCTAACTTATTTTAGAAAATTTCGGCGGCATAACGGCACGATACTAGAAACGGGACGAGGCCTAGCCTTACCCCCGGTCTAGTGAAGGCCCACGCCATTCACACATCAATCAAATCAATTTCATTTCACCAAACAATTCAATTCAAACCAAAGCATCTAACTAATTTATGCAACAAAACAAACAAGTCCATGGTCTGTGGACGATTGTGTCGGGTGCTACTAAGCACCGTCTGCATCCTAGTATATATATATATATAACTAGAAAAATAAATTGAAAGGTGAGAAATTCTCACCAATAGCTATCCAAACCCCATGACTCTTCATTGTTATCGCATCTTTGTCATCTTCGTTGCCCGTAGCCACTACATATATAAAAATCACATTTTTATTTGTTCACTTTCAGTTTAAAATCATGTTTTTATAATCACTTCATATATTTAAAGATCGAATTTTTACTATGCTATTCAATATATAAAAATCGAATTTTTACTTTTGCTATTCAATATATAAAAATCGAATTTTTACTACGATGTTATTCAATATATAAAAATCGAATTTTTACTATGCTATTCAATATATAAAAATCGAATTTTTACTTCGCTGCTATATAAAAAGATTTCGCCTTTTCAAAAATAAAGATTTAGCCTTTTTGAATATATCATTATAAAAATCACATTTTAATCTTCTACACATATAAAAATGGTATTTCTAATATTCCTATCATGCAAAAATTATATTTCTAATCCTCTACATAAACAAAAATCATATTTTTATAGTCGCTACTCACTTTATAAAATTTACATCTTCACAACGCTACTTTGAATATAAAGATTATACTTTTATATTGCTATACATATATAGTAAAGGTTATATTTTTAACTACGCTATTTATTTTGCAAATCTGAGAATGAACGGGGAGAAGGGAAAAGATAGGGGGGTTATATATTTAATTATTTATTTTATTATTTTATATTTTTCAAAACCCTAATTGTTGACTTTTCATTTGAACTCAGAATCGAACCCACCGACTGTCGTCCCTAGCTAATTACCCCCATTCCAAACACAATGGGATATGCCACGCAAGCTGATTCGACTGTTTCGATCAGTTTCTGCTTAAATTTACATTTAAATCTATATATTCAATTTTAAACGTACATTTCAATTTACTGGGGTCACATACGAACTCTATAATTTCCAGAAAAATATTTTCTAGCTTCGTATTGATGATACGGTCCTAACAAAACTAGCTTCGTCAAATTCTGAGACCGTTTGAAAAATGGCCAATTTCCAGTCGATTAAAATCAACTGAAATTGGTCAAACGCGTTTTCCTTTGCCACACTCACATACTGATTCGAAAAATTATGAAATTTGGAATCTAGCAATAACTTTACATCACGGATCCAACAAAAGTGGTTTCGTCGAAATCCGAGGTCATTTGCAAAATTCCCATTTTAAGGGCCTGAATTCCATAGCGACTATTCAGAATTTTCAACTGGACATATCTTTTGATTCCCGCTATGAAATTTCGATTTGTCGGATTCATTGGAAAGATATTATCAATGAGATCCTATTATTTTTGGTTTCACTAAAATCCGGATTGTTTTGCACCCGGTACATTCAATTGAAGTTTGAAATCGAATTATCGATCTACCGCGCCATTTTCAATTCTATTATAAAATTATATATAAATATTTATATTCTAACGACGACGTATGTAATATATACGTTCTGAATGTGTTCGAAATAAATTTCTCGTCGATATTATTTAAAATAATCTATTTTAAATGTTCAAAATTCATTAAAATTGCCAAAATAAAAATTTCAAACTGGCTCGCATTTTCCGGGTTGTTACAATCTCCCCCACTTAAAACTTTTCGTCCCCGAAAAGGAACAAAGTCGAAAGTGGTTTGATCAATCAACTCTACGTTCGGTCTGGCTTCCATTCTCAAACTTTTCAGTTTCTGAGAATTTTCAAAAATTTCAAAAATTTGGCTAACACCCTAAATTTTCGAAAAATTTCGCCATAACCTCCCCTGCACCGGGAGCATCGGGAAATCTCAAATAGCTTCCCCGGTCCTTCAGATCTCAAAAAGCAAAAGAAAAAGCCAAGAGGCTAGCCAATAGGCTCATAAAATCATCATCACCCAAAAAAAACAGGAAATTATGTAGTAAACATGTACCTATTTGTCGAGCAAACAAATTTTATTCTCTACTCTAGCCTCCTTGCTATGACCTGTTCAATGTAAGTACAAGTATATGCAAGCAAATGCGACCAATTTTCAATATCGTTCAATATTTGGTTCAATTAGGCTAAATGGCTAAAAATTAGCAAACAAATAAATAACCAACACAATCATCAATCAATTAGTGAATTAGAGTTTCAAATTCATAATTTTGATACATATACAAAAATCATGTTTTTGATGCCAATTCACAACAATAAGCCCTATCTAGTTTTGGTTCTCACACCAGTCAATTGGAAATATAGAAATCTCACTTTCGTTACTCGAAAATAAATACTGGCGACGGTGCCCCATCACCAGAATTATCCTCGGGCAACTAGAGTATGATTCTATAACTATCCAGTATATTAAAACTTCGAATACACGTTTGCAAGACATATATGCAAAATCTTTATATACTGGATTGTCCCGATCCATATAGAATAAATAATCAAATACGAATAGTTGATTTAAATTTCAAAACAAAATTTGTTTTCACTTTAAAAATATACTCTTCACACTCGTTCTAGGATACTACTGATCCCATCTCTAACGAGTCATCCTCGTTGGATATTACTAATCCAATTCTGATGAATTCTTTCGTATGGTTCTAATGTGTCTTGTTCTCTGAGGTTTGTAAACCAAAGCTCTGATACCACGATGAAACGACCCGAACTTCCCCGGTCTCCGAAGAGAAGAGAAAGAACGAATTGTTTTGAGAACACGACAAAATAGAACGCAGACGGAAGAACATTTCATTGTATATTACAACAATGCATCAGATTACAAGAATATACAGAGTATAAATGAATAAATATTACACAGAAATATCAGAGATTTAAATTACATTTAAATACATAGCAGCGGAAAATAATACAATACACAACTAGAAGAGATATACGGATACAAAGCTTTCCGGATATCGTTCCAGCTGTAAACCAGGATCCTGTGAATATAAATCTGCAAAACCAAAACTACTAGCTGCCCGTGTCAAAATAGGGGCACCCAGAGTTTAGGTTAAAACAATAAACTCCAGGTCAGTCATGTGACTGGTGTGAGAACTAAAACAGTTATTATTCTTTATTTTTAAAGTTAGGTAAATCAAGGGACCACGCCGTATAACACGGAACGGGTTTCCTCCCAAGAATACCAGTGCATAAAACAAACAGCGCAATGCTAAATAAAGAAAAATGAAGCTGTTATAAGACCCAGGTCCTATCACACAATGCAACGCAAGCCGGGGGATAGGGTTTTCCCTTATAACAGCCAAAGAATGCTTGATACGTTTAAAACAAATCATTTGATACTATTATAAGTGCATAGTGTATAAAACAACTTCAAATCATAAGTATCAATCATAGGCGACATGAGCGTCCCATGCCACTATGTCACCATATATAGGTTTACAAATAAAACTGCAAATGTCACGTATTTGGAAATTGGATTTCCATCTATGAACCGAGGCCAGGGATCGTCCTCTACCGATTCGAGACAATCTAGCCCATGTCTCAGGATCAGAGCTCGAGTGACCCTTGGAGCGACAGGGCCGGTCCACCGATGTGGATTAAAATTCCTGAACACTACGTTTCCCCGCCCTTTGGGGCGTAAATGAGCCAACGAATGGCTCCATCGGACCCGGATCGTCCGATCTAACCGAGGCGCCTCGCAACAGCAACCATACAGGTGAAAAGTATATAAATGTCAGGGCTGGTAGGTCACTGACACCACCCTAGCTAGAAGGAAACGCATGCCCTCCCTGAGGTCCTCTCCCGTTTTTGGTTCACAACCGGGGTGCGAAACTCGCGAAGTAAACGTTACACAAAGCTACGCCACAAAGGCCGTGCTCTGATCATCACTACAAGACTTTGCTTTTCAACAAAAGCCTCGATCAATTGCCACTTAGGCATGCCACACAGGCAATTTACTCCATGCGTTTGATATCCATCAATATATAACCCCTGAGCTCGTACGTCTCAGAGAAGGGCGTTAAGCAAGAGAATAAATTCTCCGCCGCCAAACAGATATATATTTAATAGAGATCAATCAAACGGACTAAAATCCAATGTCAGACACACAGTCCATTTACAAGTTCGTTCAGGGTCTGAACGAAACCGGAGGCACCTAGTACCCCGCATATCCATCGATCTCCAAGTACGTCTGGACGATCACTAACTGTTTCTATCTTCTTGGGTGTACAGCCCAATCAAGATCATCAGTAATTATCCAAACGACGTGAAGACCTCCGGTCTTCGACCATCGTCTTCATCTTCGACTTATCGTCGTATCAGTTATTCAGAATGGGATAAACCCGGTCTTTCCGAATAACTCGCGTATATTTTAAATAAGTGTTACACAAACACAACATACGCCTCATTCCAATTCATCAGTCACTTACCGTAAATTAATCAAGAGAATAATTTCCCAAATATTAACCCCGAAGGCCGAAACCAACATCGGATCAATATCCAGAAAACCATTCTGCTTGGCTAACCAATAGTTAGTTTCTAAATTTCACATTCATAGGGAAAGGTTCCCATTAATTTTATCCAAGATAAATTCCTTGAATTTATTCTTTATTCTATTTTTGAATCTCAATTCAAACTAGTCGGGATTAACGAACCTTACCGAAGTAATCATTTGTTTTAATTTCCCAATCCCAACCTATTCATCCCATGAAGTAAAACTGGTAATACTTCATATCTAACACCACGGTGTTATCGGTGAATTCAATTACCATTTCACGTTCAAATCTAATTAAAGATTTAACTATCGCCTGGAGCAAAACTGGTGATACTCCATTCTCGATCATTTCAATCTAATTAAAGATTCATTAAAACTCCACTTAGTTTTAATCGTTAACTGGGTTAAAGAATCCGTGTCATTTAAAAACACGGTTCACGATAAACCCAAAGTCACATTCCATTAATTATCGGGTTAAAGAACGAGTGTTATTTAAAACACTGTTCACGATAAACCCAAAAATCAATATCAACTCAATTCCAATTAAATATTATTTAATTGGTACACTTCATTAAATCTAAATAAAAAGATTTAATCTTTTCTCAGCTGGGTTCAAGAACAGTGTTAGTGAAGACACCATTCACGACAAACCCAAATCACATTTGATATTCAATATAAGGCTCTGAATAGAAAATATATCGGCTTATATTCAATATCAAATTCTACGATTAACAAATGTCGTATTGGAAATAACGGTATAAATATATATCTTTCAAATTTCCATAACAACATATGTATAATCACGAATTCCAACATCGAAATATTCCGAAGACAATTTCGATTCAAATCCACTCCAATGCAATCATTGGAAATTCCGGTTATTTTCGAAACCATTTCAAATTCAATTTATTTATTTATAAATAAATAGAATTATAATTCTAGTTCAAAACTAGTTCATTTCGATAAAAATCTATTTTTATCTTTTCAAATATGGAGTTTTTCATCCCAATTCTTCACAAATCATTTCTTATGATTTTACACAAATTATTAATATTTTTAATAATTTTATCAAGGTCCGTACAGTCGATTTCCATCAATGACCATCGAACTGCACTTACAACGACATTTTTCAAATTTGATTTGGACATAATTCCAAATCCAACCGTTAGATTTCAAATTTCCCATATTCGTTAGAAAGCTCTTTTCGATACGAACCCAACGGTTCCGGTTTTAGGAGAATCCGACGGTCGGATCTCCCGTAATGTCCGTTTGAAATAAATGGTCGAAATTCGCGAACTGCCGCGGCGCGGCGCGTTCTATTCAGGCCATTATATTATATATATAATATATATTTCGTCGATTACTATTTAAAACGAATTTTGTAAATAGTTTTGAATCCGTTTCAAAAACAATTTCAACTTCCATCTCACTCAAATCAAAATTGAATCTTTCCTTATAAATTCATTTCTATTCAATTCAAGTTTCAATTCAATTTGAATTCATTTCAATTCGTTTTAAATTCATTTCGTTTCGAAATCGTTTTCAATTCATTTCATTTCGAAATATTTGATTTCAAAATTACTTTTCAATATTCATTTTAAGATGAATAAAATCGATATAAATATCGTTCACGTCAAAATTGTGTCAATCTAATCAACACGGCTTCATATATTCCTTTATTCTATTCAACAAATGAATATTTAATTTTGTCAACACACGACTAATCTCAACGAATGAGTACTGTCCACGTGTGACTATTTTTGTTAAATTATTTTGTTCAACACATGACTAATCTCAACGGATGAGTACAGTCAACACATGAACATTTACTTTATAATATTCTTTATTCTCTAAATTGAAATGAGGCCCAATCAATTACCATATAAAATTAATTATATGGATTTTCATACAACACATGTATATAATAGCATTAAAAAATAGTCAACCATCACCTAAAGTGCACTACACTGTATAAGCATCAAATATAGATATCTAACGCTTATAACAGCCTGTCAATAAATCGATTGACATATTTAATCAATCAGGATGAGTGAACTTCATATTTCATCCCAACACCCGTGTGGGGTTTCAAACAATCAAACACAGATTTTAGTTGTGCAGTTGGGCGACGTGTAAAATTTATCGTCCCAATCAATGTCCTTCAAATAGGTGTACATAAACAAACCGTCCGGTTTGTAAATGAATATTTTATTTTATTCACTTCACGTTAAAAATTATATTTTTAACGATAAAACATTTTATTCCAACACATGAATTTCTATTATTCATTTACACAATAAAATGATATTTTTATTTTTCTAACTTATTTTAGAAAATTTCGGCGGCATAACGGCACGATACTAGAAACGGGACGAGGCCTAGCCTTATCCCCGGTCTAGTGAAGGCCCACGCCTTTCACACATCAATCAAATCAATTTCATTTCACCAAACAATTCAATTCAAACCAAAGCATCTAACTAATTTATGCAACAAAACAAACAAGTCCATGGTCTGTGGACGATTGTGTCGGGTGCTACTAAGCACCGTCTGCATCCTAGTATATATATATAACTAGAAAAATAAATTGAAAGGTGAGAAATTCTCACCAATAGCTATCCAAACCCCACGACTCTTCATTGTTATCGTATCTTTTTCATATTCGTTGCCCGTAGCCACTACATATATAAAAATCACATTTTTATTTGTTCACTTTCAATTTAAAATCATATTTTTATAATCACTTCATATATTTAAAGATCGAATTTTTACTATGCTATTCAATATATAAAAATCGAATTTTTACTTTTGCTATTCAATATATAAAAATCGAATTTTTACTACGATGTTATTCAATATATAAAAATCGAATTTTTACTATGCTATTCAATATATAAAAATCGAATTTTTACTTCGCTGCTATATAAAAAGATTTCGCCTTTTCAAAAATAAAGATTTCGCCTTTTCGAATATATCATTATAAAAATCACATTTTTATTCTTCTACACATATAAAAATGGTATTTCTAATATTCCTATCATGCAAAAATTATATTTCTAATCCTCTACATAAACAAAAATCATATTTTTATAGTCGCTACTCACTTTATAAAATTTACATCTTCACAACGCTACTTTGAATATAAAGATTATACTTTTATATTGCTATACATATATAGTAAAGGTTATATTTTTAACTACGCTATTTATTTTGCAAATCTGAGAATGAACGGGGAGAAGGGAAAAGATAGGGGGGGTTATATATTTAATTATTTATTTTATTATTTTATATTTTTCGAATCCCTAATTGTTGACTTTTCATTTGAACTCAGAATCGAACCCACCGACTGTCGTCCCTAGCTAATTACCCCCATTCCGAACACAATGGGATATGCCACGCAAGCTGATTCGACTGTTTCGATCAGTTTCTGCTTAAATTTACATTTAAATCTATATATTCAATTTTAAACGTACATTTCAATTTACTGGGGTCACATACGAACTCTATAATTTCCAGAAAAATATTTTCTAGCTTCGTATTGACGATACGGTCCTAACAAAACTAGCTTCGTCAAATTCTGAGACCGTTTGAAAAATGGCCAATTTCCAGTCGATTAAAATCAACTGAAATTGGTCAAACGCGTTTTCCTTCGCCACGCTCACATAATGATTCGAAAATTATGAAATTTGGAATCTAGCAATAACTTTACATCACGGATCCAACAAAAGTGGTTTCGTCGAAATCCGAGGTCGTTTGCAAAATTCCCATTTTAAGGGCCTGAATTCCATAGCGACTATTCAGAATTTTCAACTGGACATATCTTTTGATTCCCGCTATGAAATTTCGATTTGTCGGATTCGTTGGAAAGATATTATCAATGAGATCCTATTATTTTTGGTTTCACTAAAATCCGGATTGTTTTGCACCCGGTACATTCAATTGAAGTTTGAAATCGAATTATCGATCTACCACGCCATTTTCAATTCTATTATAAAATTATATATAAATATTTATATTCTAACGACGACGTATGTAATATATATGTTCTGAATGTGTTCGAAATAAATTTCTCGTCGATATTATTTAAAATAATATATTTTAAATGTTCAAAATTCATTAAAATTGCCAAAATAAAAATTTCAAACTGGCTCGCATTTTCCGGGTTGTTACAACTACAGTATACTTTTTAATTTTTTAGAAGCTTTTCCTCATATTTTGTTTGGTCATTTGTAACAACCCGGAAAATCTGGGCCAGTTTAAAATTTTTATTTTGGCAATTTTAGCGAATTTAGATTATTTAAAATGAATTATTTTAAATAAAAACGACGAGAAATTTATTTTGAATATAAATCGATCGCATATATTATATACGTCGTCGTTAGAATATAAATAATTATATATAATTATAAATAGAATTGAAAATGGCGCGGTAGTTCGATAATTCGATTTCAAACTTCAATTGAATGTACCGGGTGCAAAACAATCCGGATTTTAGTGAAACAAAAAATAATGGAATCTAATAGTGAATATCTTTCCAACGAATCCGAAAAATCAAGATTTCATATCGGGAAGCAAAAGATATGTCCAGTTGAAAATTCTGAATAGTCGCTATGGAATTCAGGCCCTTAAAAATGGACATTTTGCAAACGACCTCGGATTTCGACGAAACCAGTTTTGTTGGGTCCGCAGTGTCAAGTTATTGCTAGGTTTCAAATTTCGTAATTTTTCGAATCAATATGTGAGCGTGGCAAAGGAAAACGCGTTTGACCAGTTTCAGTTGATTTTAATCGACTGGAAATTGGCCATTTTTCTAACGGTCTCAGAATTCGACGAAACTAGTTTTGTTAGGACCGTATCGTCAATACGAAGCTAGAAAATATTTTTCCGGAATTTTTCTAGTTCGCATGTGACCCCGGTAATTTGAAATGTACGTTTAAAATTCAATATAGTGATTTAAATGAAAATTCAAAAGGAAACCGATTGTAACGATCAAACCAGCTTGCGATACATATCCCATTGTGTTCGGAATGGGGGTTAAACGCTATGGACGACAGGCGGTGGGCCTCGTTTAGGGGTCGTACGTAAAAGGTCAACTCTTTGCTAAATATAATAATTAAATAATAAATAAAAAAAAAAAAAAAAAGAAAAGAAACTCTTCCCTTCCCTCCTTATCTCCCGCTTGGCCCCCCCTTTTTTTTTATTTCTATTCAGACAAGAGAAAAGAAAAAAAAAAAAAAACAACAAAACCTAAATCGCCAGCCCCCCCCCGCGCACGAACTCCGACGAAGCCCCCCTGGAGCGCCGCCGCCCCCCTCAAGACCGCACCACCGATCGAAGACCCAAGCCGCCTCCATCGCTCGAAGCATCGCCTCCCAGTTCGACGCTGAAGCCGCCGCCCTCGAGAAGCCTTGCCGCCGCCGATCTGCGAGAAACCCCCCCCCCCTCGGTACGTTTTCTTTCATTTTATTTTTTTAGTTTATTTTTGTTTTAAATTTTGATTTTAAAACATTTAAGAACTGATTTTGAAAATGATTTTTAAACTGTTTTTATAAAAGAACTTTAAAACTGAATTTTTAAAAGTATTTTAAAACTGAACTGAATTTTCTAAAAGAATAAAACTGCATTTTCTAAAAGAATAAAACTGCATTTTCTAAAAGAATAAAACTGTTTTTGAAATAAAAAAATAGAAAACTGATTTTATAAGCAAATAATAAACTGATTTTAAAAGCATAATAAAAACTGATTTTTATATGAAATTAAAACTGGGTTTTCTTATTAGGGAAAAAAAAGAAAAAAACTGATTTTATTTTGAACTTTAAAATAGGAAAAAGGTTTAATCTTTTAGTAGAAAAAGATTTGAACTTGCACAAATAAAAATCATATTTTTATATGTTGAAAGTCGAAATAAAAATCATATTTTTATATGTTGAAAAATCATATTTTTATATGTTGAAAGCAAAAGTAAAAATCATATTTTTATATATTGAAAGCGAAGTCAAAATCATATTTTTATATATTGAAAGCGAAGTCAAAATCATATTTTTATATATTGAAAGCGAAGTCAAAATTCGATTTTTATATATTGAAAGCGAAGTCAAAATTCGATTTTTATATATTGAATAGCGACGTCAAAATTCAATTTTTATATATTGAATAACATAGTAAAAATTCGATTTTTACGTATGTAGTGAAAGCAGCAACGAAGGTGACAAAGAGGCGAAACGACGAAGACTTCTGCAAATGAAGAGCCGTGGAGCTAGGATAGCTATATGTGAGAATTTCTCACCTTTCAATTTATTTTCTAGTTATATATATATACTAGGATGCAGACGGTGCTTAGTAGCACCCGACACCCGTCCACAGACCATGGACTTGTTTGTTTGGCTGTTTGGTTATTGATTGTGATATTGGTTTGAATGTGGTTTGTGGTGTGGAAAATCGAATCGATAAATTGGTTAGGAGTAGACGTGCGCCGTTATAAGGCGAAGGAGTAAGGCTAGGTTAGACCCTTACTCCAAATTTTGTGGTTTGCAAAATGAAATTGATTTGATTGATGAGTGAATGGCGTGGGCCTTCACTAGACCGGGGATAAGGCTAGGCCTTGTCCCGTTTCTAGTATCGTGCCGTTATGCCGCCGAAATTTTCTAAAATAAGTTAGAAAAATAAAAATAGCATTTTATTTAAAGAATGAATTGAATAGAAATTCATAGGTTGAAATAAAATGTTTTATCGTTAAAAATATAATTTTTAACGTGAAGTGAATAAAATAAATATTCATTTACAAACCAGACGGTTTGTTTATGTACACCTATTTGAATGACATTGATTGGGACGATAAATTTTACACATCGCCTAACTGCACAAATAAAAATCAGTGTTTGATTGTTTGAAACCCCACACGGGTGTTAGGATGAAATTTGAAGTTCACTCATCCTGATTGATTAAACATGTCGATCGATTGATTGACAGGCTGTTATAAGCGTTGAATATCTATATTTGATGCTTATACAGTGTAGTGCACTTTGGTTGATGGTTGATTATTTTCAATGCTATTATATACATGTGTTGTATGAAAATCCATATAATTAATTTTATATGGTAATTGATTGGGCCTCATTCCAGTTTTGAAAAAGAAATATTTGAAAAAGAAATATTCGAAATAGAATATTTGAAAATAAAGGAATATATGAAGCCGTGTTGATTAGATTGACGCCATTTTGACGTGAACGATATTTATATCGATTTTAGAAAACGAATTCAAAATGAATTGAAAACGAATTCAAAATGAATTGAAAACGATTTCGAAATGAATTGAATTGAAAACGAATTCAAAATGAATTGAAAACGATTTCGAAATGAATTGAATTGAAAACGAATTCAAAATGAATTGAAAACGATTCCGAAATGAATTGAATTGAAAACGATTTCGAAATGAATTGAATTGAAAACGATTTCGAAATGAATTGAATTGAAAACGATTTCGAAATGAATTGAATTGAAAACGATTTCGAAATGAATTGAATTGAAAACGATTTCGAAATGAATTGAATTGAAAACGATTTCGAAATGAATTGAATTGAAAACGAATTCGAATTGAATTGAAAGCGAAGTGAAATAAATTCAAATTGAATTGAAATTTGAATTGAATAGAAATGGATTTTAAAACGAATTTATAAAGAAGAATTCAATTTTGATTTGAATTGAAATGGAAGTTGAAAATGTTTTTGAAACGAATTCAAAACTATTTATATAATTCGTTTTAAATAGAAATCGACGATATATATATTATATATATTATATATAATATAATGGCCTGAATAGAACGCGCCGCGCCGCGGCAGTTCGCGAATTTCGACCATTTATTTCAAACGGGCATTACGGGAGATCCGACCGTCGGATTCTCCTAAAACCGGAACCGTTGGGTTCGTATCGAAAAGAGCTTTCTAACGAATGTGAGAAATTTGAAATCTAACGGTTGGATTTGGAGACACGTCCAAATCAAATTCGAAAAAGGTCGCTGTAAGTGCAGTTCGATGGCCATTGATGGAAATCGACTGTACGGGCCTTGATAAAATTATTAAAAATAGTAATAATTTGTGTAAAATCATAAGAAATGATTTGTGAAAGTTTGGGATGAAAAACTCCATATTTGAAAAGATAAAAATAGATTTTTATCGAAATGAACTAGTTTTGAACTAGAATTATAATTCTATTTATTTTTAAATAAATAAATTGAATTTGAAATGGTTTTGAAAATAACCAAAATTTCCAATGATTGCATTGGAGTGGATTTGAATCGAAATTGTCTTCGGAATATTTCGATGATTGGAATTCGTGATTATACAGGTGTTGTTATGGAAATTTGAAAGATATCTATATTTATATCGTTATTTCCAATACGACATTTGTTAGTCGTAGAATTCGATATTGAATATAAGCCGATATATTTTCTATTCAGAGCCTTGTATTGAATATCGAATGTGATTTGGGTTTGTCGTGAATGGTGTCTTCACTAACACTGTTCTTGAACCCAGTTGAGAAAAGATTAAATCTTTTTATTTAGATTTAATGAAGTGTACCAATTAAATGATATTTAATTGGAATTGAATTGGTATTGATTTTTGGGTTTATCGTGAACAGTGTTTTAAATAACACTTGTTCTTTAACCCGATAATTAATCGAATGTGATTTGGGTTTGTCGTGAATGGTGTCTTCACTAACACTGTTCTTGAACCCAGTTGAGAAAAGATTAAATCTTTTTATTTAGATTTAATGAAGTGTACCAATTAAATGATATTTAATTGGAATTGAATTGGTATTGATTTTTGGGTTTATCGTGAACAGTGTTTTAAATAACACTTGTTCTTTAACCCGATAATTAATCGAATGTGATTTGGGTTTGTCGTGAATGGTGTCTTCACTAACACTGTTCTTGAACCCAGTTGAGAAAAGATTAAATCTTTTTATTTAGATTTAATGAAGTGTACCAATTAAATGATATTTAATTGGAATTGAATTGGAATTGATTTTTGGGTTTATCGTGAACAGTGTTTTAAATAACACTTGTTCTTTAACCCGATAATTAATCGAATGTGATTTGGGTTTGTCGTGAATGGTGTCTTCACTAACACTGTTCTTGAACCCAGTTGAGAAAAGATTAAATCTTTTTATTTAGATTTAATGAAGTGTACCAATTAAATGATATTTAATTGGAATTGAATTGGTATTGATTTTTGGGTTTATCGTGAACAGTGTTTTTAAATAACACTTGTTCTTTAACCCGATAATTAATGGAATGAGATTTTGGGTTTATCGTGGATCGTGTTTTAAATGACACTGATTCTTTAACCCAGATAATGATTAAAACTAAGTGGAGTTTTAATGAATCTTTAATTAGATTGAAAAGATCGAGAATGGAGTATCACCAGTTTTGCTCCAGGCGATAGTTAAATCTTTAATTAGATTTGAATGTGAAATTTAGAAACTAACTGGCGGTTAGCCAAGCAGAATGGTTTTCTGGATATTGATCTGATGTTGGTTTCGGCCTTCGGGGTTAATATTTGGGGAGTTATTCTCTTGATTAATTTACGGTTAGTGACTAATGAATTGGAATGAGGCGTATGTTGTGTTTGTGTAACACTTACTTAAAATATACGCGAGTTATTCGGAAAGACCGGGTTTATCCCATTCTGAATAACTGATACGACGATAAGTCGAAGATGAAGACGATGGTCGAAGACCGGAAGTCTTCACGTCGTTTGGGTGATAACTGATGATCTTGATTGGGCTGTACACCCAAGAAGATGGAAACAGTTAGTGATCGTCCAGACGTACTTGGAGATCGATGGATATGCGGGGTACTAGGTGCCTCCGGTTTCGTTCAGACCCAGAACGGACTTGTAAATGGACTGTGTGTCTGACATCGGATTTCATTCTGTGTGACTGATATCGGTTGCATAGGATGGTTTGCCTGTGTGGCATGCTAAGATGCAAATGATCAAGGCTTCTGTTGAAAAGCAAAGTCTTGTGGTGATGATCAAAGCACGGCCTTTGTGGCGTAGCTTTGTGTAACGTTTACCTCGCGTGTTTCACACCAGGTATGAACCAAAAACGGGAGACGGACCTCAGGGAGGACTTGCGTTTCTTTCTAGCTAGAAGTGGCGTCAGTGGTTTTACACGCCCTGACGAGTTTGACTTATGTGGTTGTTGCTGTTGCGAGGCGCCTCGGTTATATCGGTTTCGGCCGAATGCATTCTGGTCGGCTGACGGACCAGACTTACACCCCATAGGGTGGGGAGACGTATTGTTCAGGCATAATAATCCACTCCGTGTGGACCGGCCCTGACGATCCAAGGCTTGCCTGCGCGCTTGCCTGAGACATGGGCTAGATTGTCTCGAATCGGTTGAGGACTATCTTTTGCCTCGGTTCATAGATGGAAACCCAATTTCCAAATACGAGACTTTGCGGTTTTGATTGTATATCCTATATATGGCGACATAGTGGGATGGGGCGCTCATGCCGCCTATGATTGATACTTATGATTTGAAGTGTTTTATATACTATGCACTTATAATAGTATCAAATGATTTGTTTTAAACGTATCAAGCATTCTTTGGCTGTTATAAGGGAAAACCCTATCCTCGACTGCGTTGCATTGTGTGATGGGACCTGGGTCTTATAACAGCTTCATTTTTCTTTATTTAGCATTGCGCTGTTGGTTTTATGCACTGGTATTCTTGGGAGGAAACCCGTTCCGTGTTATACGGCGTGGTCCCTTGATTTACCTAATGATTTGAAATAAAGATTAATAACTGTTTTAGTTCTCACACCAGTCACATGACTGACCTGGAGTTTATTGTTTTAACCTAAACTCTGGGTGCCCCTATTTTCGACACGGGCAGCTAGTAGTTTTGGTTTTGCAGATTTATATTCACAGGATCCTGGTTTACAGCTGGAACGATATCCGGAAAGCTTTGTATCCGTATATCTCATTCTAGTTGTGTATTGTATTATTTTCCGCTGCTATGTATTTAAATGTAATTTAAATCTCTGATATTTCTGTGTAATATTCATTTATACTCTGTATATTCTTGTAATCTGATGCATTGTTGTAATATACAATGAAATGTTCTTCTGTATGCGTTCTGTTTTGTCGTGTCTGGGTCGGTTTAGCGACTGGTTCGGACCGAGCGAAGTTCCTTGCCGTCACATTTGGTATCAGAGCTTTGGTTTACAAAGCTCAGAGAACAAGGCACATTAGAACCATACGAAAGAATTCATCAGATATTGGATTAGCAATATCCAATGGAATGACTCGTTAGAGATAGGATCAGTAGTATCCTAGAACGGGTGTGAAGAGTATATTTTTCAAATGAAAACATTTTGTTTTGAAAATTTAAATCAACTATTCGTATTTGATTATTTGTTTATATTGATTTTGGGCAATTCAGTATATAAAGAATTTGCATATACGCCTTGCAAACGTATATTCAAAGTTTTAATATACTGGATAGATATGGAATCACATTCTAGTCGCCCGGAGATGGTACTGATGATTGTCATGACATCATCCGTATTTATATTCGTGTTTCGAATGTGTGATTTTCTATATATTTCCATTGGACTGGTGTGAGAACCAAAATTAGATAGGGCTTATTGTTGTGATTTGGCATCAAAAATCTGATTTTTGTATATGTATCAAAATTATGAATTTGATAATCTAATTCACTAATTGATTGATGTTTGGGTTGTTTGTTTATTTGGTTGCTAAATTTTAACCATTTTGCCTAATTCAACCAAATATTGAATTGTATTGGAATTTGGTCGCATCTACTTGCATATACATGTATATCATTGAACAGGTCATAGCAAGGAGGCTAGAGCCAGAGAATAAAATTTGTTTGCCCGACAAATAGGTACATGTTTACTACATAATTTCCTGTTTTGTTTGGGTGATGATGATTTTGTGAGCCTATTGGCTAGCCGTTTGGCTTTTTCTTTTTCTTTTTGAGATCTGAAGGACCGGGGAAGCTATTTGAAATTCCCCGATGCTCCCGGTGCAGGGGAGGTTATGGCGAAATTTTTCAAAAATTTAGGGTGTTAGCCAAATTTTTGAAATTTTGAAAATTCTCAGAAACTGAAAAGTTGGAGAATGGAAGCCAGATCGAGCGTAGAGTTGAATTATCAAACCACTTTCGACTTTGTTCCTTTTCGGGGACGAAAAGTTTTAAGTGGGGGAGATTGTAACAACCCGGAAAATCTGGGCCAGTTTAAAATTTTTATTTTGGCAATTTTAGCGAATTTAGATTATTTAAAATGAATTATTTTAAATAAAAACGACGAGAAATTTATTTTGAATATAAATCGATCGCATATATTATATACGTCGTCGTTAGAATATAAATAATTATATATAATTATAAATAGAATTGAAAATGGCGCGGTAGTTCGATAATTCGATTTCAAACTTCAATTGAATGTACCGGGTGCAAAACAATCCGGATTTTAGTGAAACAAAAAATAATGGAATCTAATAGTGAATATCTTTCCAACGAATCCGAAAAATCAAGATTTCATATCGGGAAGCAAAAGATATGTCCAGTTGAAAATTCTGAATAGTCGCTATGGAATTCAGGCCCTTAAAAATGGACATTTTGCAAACGACCTCGGATTTCGACGAAACCAGTTTTGTTGGGTCCGCAGTGTCAAGTTATTGCTAGGTTTCAAATTTCGTAATTTTTCGAATCAATATGTGAGCGTGGCAAAGGAAAACGCGTTTGACCAGTTTCAGTTGATTTTAATCGACTGGAAATTGGCCATTTTTCTAACGGTCTCAGAATTCGACGAAACTAGTTTTGTTAGGACCGTATCGTCAATACGAAGCTAGAAAATATTTTTCCGGAATTTTTCTAGTTCGCATGTGACCCCGGTAATTTGAAATGTACGTTTAAAATTCAATATAGTGATTTAAATGAAAATTCAAAAGGAAACCGATTGTAACGATCAAACCAGCTTGCGATACATATCCCATTGTGTTCGGAATGGGGGTTAAACGCTATGGACGACAGGCGGTGGGCCTCGTTTAGGGGTCGTACGTAAAAGGTCAACTCTTTGCTAAATATAATAATTAAATAATAAATAAAAAAAAAAAAAAAAAGAAAAGAAACTCTTCCCTTCCCTCCTTATCTCCCGCTTGGCCCCCCCTTTTTTTTTATTTCTATTCAGACAAGAGAAAAGAAAAAAAAAAAAAAACAACAAAACCTAAATCGCCAGCCCCCCCCCGCGCACGAACTCCGACGAAGCCCCCCTGGAGCGCCGCCGCCCCCCTCAAGACCGCACCACCGATCGAAGACCCAAGCCGCCTCCATCGCTCGAAGCATCGCCTCCCAGTTCGACGCTGAAGCCGCCGCCCTCGAGAAGCCTTGCCGCCGCCGATCTGCGAGAAACCCCCCCCCCCTCGGTACGTTTTCTTTCATTTTATTTTTTTAGTTTATTTTTGTTTTAAATTTTGATTTTAAAACATTTAAGAACTGATTTTGAAAATGATTTTTAAACTGTTTTTATAAAAGAACTTTAAAACTGAATTTTTAAAAGTATTTTAAAACTGAACTGAATTTTCTAAAAGAATAAAACTGCATTTTCTAAAAGAATAAAACTGCATTTTCTAAAAGAATAAAACTGTTTTTGAAATAAAAAAATAGAAAACTGATTTTATAAGCAAATAATAAACTGATTTTAAAAGCATAATAAAAACTGATTTTTATATGAAATTAAAACTGGGTTTTCTTATTAGGGAAAAAAAAGAAAAAAACTGATTTTATTTTGAACTTTAAAATAGGAAAAAGGTTTAATCTTTTAGTAGAAAAAGATTTGAACTTGCACAAATAAAAATCATATTTTTATATGTTGAAAGTCGAAATAAAAATCATATTTTTATATGTTGAAAAATCATATTTTTATATGTTGAAAGCAAAAGTAAAAATCATATTTTTATATATTGAAAGCGAAGTCAAAATCATATTTTTATATATTGAAAGCGAAGTCAAAATCATATTTTTATATATTGAAAGCGAAGTCAAAATTCGATTTTTATATATTGAAAGCGAAGTCAAAATTCGATTTTTATATATTGAATAGCGACGTCAAAATTCAATTTTTATATATTGAATAACATAGTAAAAATTCGATTTTTACGTATGTAGTGAAAGCAGCAACGAAGGTGACAAAGAGGCGAAACGACGAAGACTTCTGCAAATGAAGAGCCGTGGAGCTAGGATAGCTATATGTGAGAATTTCTCACCTTTCAATTTATTTTCTAGTTATATATATATACTAGGATGCAGACGGTGCTTAGTAGCACCCGACACCCGTCCACAGACCATGGACTTGTTTGTTTGGCTGTTTGGTTATTGATTGTGATATTGGTTTGAATGTGGTTTGTGGTGTGGAAAATCGAATCGATAAATTGGTTAGGAGTAGACGTGCGCCGTTATAAGGCGAAGGAGTAAGGCTAGGTTAGACCCTTACTCCAAATTTTGTGGTTTGCAAAATGAAATTGATTTGATTGATGAGTGAATGGCGTGGGCCTTCACTAGACCGGGGATAAGGCTAGGCCTTGTCCCGTTTCTAGTATCGTGCCGTTATGCCGCCGAAATTTTCTAAAATAAGTTAGAAAAATAAAAATAGCATTTTATTTAAAGAATGAATTGAATAGAAATTCATAGGTTGAAATAAAATGTTTTATCGTTAAAAATATAATTTTTAACGTGAAGTGAATAAAATAAATATTCATTTACAAACCAGACGGTTTGTTTATGTACACCTATTTGAATGACATTGATTGGGACGATAAATTTTACACATCGCCTAACTGCACAAATAAAAATCAGTGTTTGATTGTTTGAAACCCCACACGGGTGTTAGGATGAAATTTGAAGTTCACTCATCCTGATTGATTAAACATGTCGATCGATTGATTGACAGGCTGTTATAAGCGTTGAATATCTATATTTGATGCTTATACAGTGTAGTGCACTTTGGTTGATGGTTGATTATTTTCAATGCTATTATATACATGTGTTGTATGAAAATCCATATAATTAATTTTATATGGTAATTGATTGGGCCTCATTCCAGTTTTGAAAAAGAAATATTTGAAAAAGAAATATTCGAAATAGAATATTTGAAAATAAAGGAATATATGAAGCCGTGTTGATTAGATTGACGCCATTTTGACGTGAACGATATTTATATCGATTTTAGAAAACGAATTCAAAATGAATTGAAAACGAATTCAAAATGAATTGAAAACGATTTCGAAATGAATTGAATTGAAAACGAATTCAAAATGAATTGAAAACGATTTCGAAATGAATTGAATTGAAAACGAATTCAAAATGAATTGAAAACGATTCCGAAATGAATTGAATTGAAAACGATTTCGAAATGAATTGAATTGAAAACGATTTCGAAATGAATTGAATTGAAAACGATTTCGAAATGAATTGAATTGAAAACGATTTCGAAATGAATTGAATTGAAAACGATTTCGAAATGAATTGAATTGAAAACGATTTCGAAATGAATTGAATTGAAAACGAATTCGAATTGAATTGAAAGCGAAGTGAAATAAATTCAAATTGAATTGAAATTTGAATTGAATAGAAATGGATTTTAAAACGAATTTATAAAGAAGAATTCAATTTTGATTTGAATTGAAATGGAAGTTGAAAATGTTTTTGAAACGAATTCAAAACTATTTATATAATTCGTTTTAAATAGAAATCGACGATATATATATTATATATATTATATATAATATAATGGCCTGAATAGAACGCGCCGCGCCGCGGCAGTTCGCGAATTTCGACCATTTATTTCAAACGGGCATTACGGGAGATCCGACCGTCGGATTCTCCTAAAACCGGAACCGTTGGGTTCGTATCGAAAAGAGCTTTCTAACGAATGTGAGAAATTTGAAATCTAACGGTTGGATTTGGAGACACGTCCAAATCAAATTCGAAAAAGGTCGCTGTAAGTGCAGTTCGATGGCCATTGATGGAAATCGACTGTACGGGCCTTGATAAAATTATTAAAAATAGTAATAATTTGTGTAAAATCATAAGAAATGATTTGTGAAAGTTTGGGATGAAAAACTCCATATTTGAAAAGATAAAAATAGATTTTTATCGAAATGAACTAGTTTTGAACTAGAATTATAATTCTATTTATTTTTAAATAAATAAATTGAATTTGAAATGGTTTTGAAAATAACCAAAATTTCCAATGATTGCATTGGAGTGGATTTGAATCGAAATTGTCTTCGGAATATTTCGATGATTGGAATTCGTGATTATACAGGTGTTGTTATGGAAATTTGAAAGATATCTATATTTATATCGTTATTTCCAATACGACATTTGTTAGTCGTAGAATTCGATATTGAATATAAGCCGATATATTTTCTATTCAGAGCCTTGTATTGAATATCGAATGTGATTTGGGTTTGTCGTGAATGGTGTCTTCACTAACACTGTTCTTGAACCCAGTTGAGAAAAGATTAAATCTTTTTATTTAGATTTAATGAAGTGTACCAATTAAATGATATTTAATTGGAATTGAATTGGTATTGATTTTTGGGTTTATCGTGAACAGTGTTTTAAATAACACTTGTTCTTTAACCCGATAATTAATCGAATGTGATTTGGGTTTGTCGTGAATGGTGTCTTCACTAACACTGTTCTTGAACCCAGTTGAGAAAAGATTAAATCTTTTTATTTAGATTTAATGAAGTGTACCAATTAAATGATATTTAATTGGAATTGAATTGGTATTGATTTTTGGGTTTATCGTGAACAGTGTTTTAAATAACACTTGTTCTTTAACCCGATAATTAATCGAATGTGATTTGGGTTTGTCGTGAATGGTGTCTTCACTAACACTGTTCTTGAACCCAGTTGAGAAAAGATTAAATCTTTTTATTTAGATTTAATGAAGTGTACCAATTAAATGATATTTAATTGGAATTGAATTGGAATTGATTTTTGGGTTTATCGTGAACAGTGTTTTAAATAACACTTGTTCTTTAACCCGATAATTAATCGAATGTGATTTGGGTTTGTCGTGAATGGTGTCTTCACTAACACTGTTCTTGAACCCAGTTGAGAAAAGATTAAATCTTTTTATTTAGATTTAATGAAGTGTACCAATTAAATGATATTTAATTGGAATTGAATTGGTATTGATTTTTGGGTTTATCGTGAACAGTGTTTTTAAATAACACTTGTTCTTTAACCCGATAATTAATGGAATGAGATTTTGGGTTTATCGTGGATCGTGTTTTAAATGACACTGATTCTTTAACCCAGATAATGATTAAAACTAAGTGGAGTTTTAATGAATCTTTAATTAGATTGAAAAGATCGAGAATGGAGTATCACCAGTTTTGCTCCAGGCGATAGTTAAATCTTTAATTAGATTTGAATGTGAAATTTAGAAACTAACTGGCGGTTAGCCAAGCAGAATGGTTTTCTGGATATTGATCTGATGTTGGTTTCGGCCTTCGGGGTTAATATTTGGGGAGTTATTCTCTTGATTAATTTACGGTTAGTGACTAATGAATTGGAATGAGGCGTATGTTGTGTTTGTGTAACACTTACTTAAAATATACGCGAGTTATTCGGAAAGACCGGGTTTATCCCATTCTGAATAACTGATACGACGATAAGTCGAAGATGAAGACGATGGTCGAAGACCGGAAGTCTTCACGTCGTTTGGGTGATAACTGATGATCTTGATTGGGCTGTACACCCAAGAAGATGGAAACAGTTAGTGATCGTCCAGACGTACTTGGAGATCGATGGATATGCGGGGTACTAGGTGCCTCCGGTTTCGTTCAGACCCAGAACGGACTTGTAAATGGACTGTGTGTCTGACATCGGATTTCATTCTGTGTGACTGATATCGGTTGCATAGGATGGTTTGCCTGTGTGGCATGCTAAGATGCAAATGATCAAGGCTTCTGTTGAAAAGCAAAGTCTTGTGGTGATGATCAAAGCACGGCCTTTGTGGCGTAGCTTTGTGTAACGTTTACCTCGCGTGTTTCACACCAGGTATGAACCAAAAACGGGAGACGGACCTCAGGGAGGACTTGCGTTTCTTTCTAGCTAGAAGTGGCGTCAGTGGTTTTACACGCCCTGACGAGTTTGACTTATGTGGTTGTTGCTGTTGCGAGGCGCCTCGGTTATATCGGTTTCGGCCGAATGCATTCTGGTCGGCTGACGGACCAGACTTACACCCCATAGGGTGGGGAGACGTATTGTTCAGGCATAATAATCCACTCCGTGTGGACCGGCCCTGACGATCCAAGGCTTGCCTGCGCGCTTGCCTGAGACATGGGCTAGATTGTCTCGAATCGGTTGAGGACTATCTTTTGCCTCGGTTCATAGATGGAAACCCAATTTCCAAATACGAGACTTTGCGGTTTTGATTGTATATCCTATATATGGCGACATAGTGGGATGGGGCGCTCATGCCGCCTATGATTGATACTTATGATTTGAAGTGTTTTATATACTATGCACTTATAATAGTATCAAATGATTTGTTTTAAACGTATCAAGCATTCTTTGGCTGTTATAAGGGAAAACCCTATCCTCGACTGCGTTGCATTGTGTGATGGGACCTGGGTCTTATAACAGCTTCATTTTTCTTTATTTAGCATTGCGCTGTTGGTTTTATGCACTGGTATTCTTGGGAGGAAACCCGTTCCGTGTTATACGGCGTGGTCCCTTGATTTACCTAATGATTTGAAATAAAGATTAATAACTGTTTTAGTTCTCACACCAGTCACATGACTGACCTGGAGTTTATTGTTTTAACCTAAACTCTGGGTGCCCCTATTTTCGACACGGGCAGCTAGTAGTTTTGGTTTTGCAGATTTATATTCACAGGATCCTGGTTTACAGCTGGAACGATATCCGGAAAGCTTTGTATCCGTATATCTCATTCTAGTTGTGTATTGTATTATTTTCCGCTGCTATGTATTTAAATGTAATTTAAATCTCTGATATTTCTGTGTAATATTCATTTATACTCTGTATATTCTTGTAATCTGATGCATTGTTGTAATATACAATGAAATGTTCTTCTGTATGCGTTCTGTTTTGTCGTGTTCTCAAACGATAGGGCGTTTCGAACGGTCTGGGTCGGTTTAGCGACTGGTTCGGACCGAGCGAAGTTCCTTGCCGTCACATCATTTGATAAAGATATGCATCTCCAGTAAATCTTATTTATTTATCCGACATATGGAATCCGGATTAACGTTTTTTCGACCTACTTGATTTTTTTTAAATTAGATTTCTTGGGACATGTATACTTTTTAAATGGATTCATCTTTCTTGCAAATTCTAGATTTTATTTATAGCACGAAATTAACTGTTATGATGAGTTGGGTGGGAATACCCATGATAAATTAAATAGTGCTAATCTGATAAATCTGTTACAAGTTAATTTTTACACGATTAACACAGGTGAAAATATATGGTAATTTCCATTATTACCATTATTTTTATTGACTTTGAGTATGAAAATATATGGTAATTTCCTTCAAACTTTTTTCTAACCATAAGCTATACATGCTCTTGATGTAACTAACAATTGATATCTTAAATTACCAAAAGAATTAAAGATGTTAAAATTATAGCTTCAATATTGTGATTAAAGATTACCATAACCGTATCAAAAATATTATTATTAGATATCATAAATATTAACTTTCCATATAACTGTTGCTGAATTTGAAGAACAGAACTCTCATCCGTGATACCGATTGAAAATTAACTAGGAGGTTTGCCGCTAAGGCTTTAAAGAATATAAAAGAGACATGAAATCAAATCAGTAGGTAAAAAAATTTCTATAAATTTTACTTCACGTCTTTAAAGCATGATAAGTTGCTTTAATTAATTAGTAGTCTTTTGATTCAATCGTCCTGAATTTTTGGGCCAATTTTAGGGAATCTCATTTTCTTATATGGTTAGCAACAGTTTACATGTATACCATAGGCTTAATAATGCACAATTTTAACATATTACAAGAGATCAAACTCCATGTACTACAAGTAATAGCATATTTGGTCTCTATGCATAAATTCTCTTTTCCTTGAACGATAATAACTTCTTGGCAGGTTACATAGAGATGTACAAATTACCCTGAATAGCAAGACTTCTAGTATTTAAGTACATAAAATTGAGATGTTATTATACATTTTATAATCACTGATCATTGTATGTCTCATCCATGCTACAGATCGAAAACTAACCAAGAGGTGACCATTGTGCCTGTAAAGAATACAAAAGAGGCGTGGAACAAAATCAAAAGGTAAATTCTTTTCTATAAATTTACTTTGTATCTTTGAAGTATGTTAAGTTGCCATAACTTATTAGTTCTTTGTTGATTCAGCCTTTTAGATTATTTTTTGGGGTAAATTATAGGCAATTTAATTTTTTGATATGGTTACCAATAGTTTATATACATACCACAGGCTTCAACCTTTTTTTTTTAATATTTAAGCTTTATTGAAGATGGATAAATTATGATATTAAATGAGGATTTCAACTTATTCATTATTTTGGTTTCTCTGTCCAGGTTATCCTTTTTGATTTTGATAACTTGAGCTCTCTATTTTGATTTCTGTAAAGTTACGTTTTATCCTTCAAATATCCATTGAATTTGGACACTTAGGTCATGTACTGATGGTTAACAGTCTGTTGACCTCGGGAATGGTCAGTTTGGAATCCGTATATCATAGGACATGAAAATTTTGGAAGACAAATAATTCTTATTTTCCGTTTTCTTTATCATCTAGGTCTGTACCAAATAATATTTTTCCTTTTTCATTATAGGAGCAGTACATTGAGGGAACCGTTCATTAAACAAACCTTATCTTGCTTTACTAATAGTTCAGAGTCGATTAAATAATTTACCAACTCTACAGTGTGAACCTCCATCATTTTTTTTTCTTACATGCAATAGACATCCAATTTTGTGAACTCTCAACAAAGATCTTTTTTAAGAAAATGATATACGGAATTGGTTACTACCTTAACAAATCTATCCCTATAAATAATCCACTTTTTTCCTTTGATAAGCATTGATCCTCAATGAGAGGGAGAGATCTCATGTTTGTTTATTATGCAATGACAAAACATGGCTTTTACAGCTCTCTAGCGTTGAATGCATGCTAAAATGCGGTTTATCAGCGTCGTTTCATAAATGCGTGTTGACCATAAAGCCAACGTGCCGAAGAGGTACCATTATAAACTACAGACTTGAAATTTGAGAAGTGTGTTTGACCACAACGCAAACAAAGCTGACAACGTGCTGAAGTTCAAGCAACTGCACCTAATGGCCCAGGCTATGACACAAAAGAAAAGTGGCAGTTTGATGCACACAGGTGATATGAAATATATACAGTTAGTTTTGTATAATCGTGACAGTAGTAGACTAATGCCAGCAATGAGTGGCCATGTATAGTATGTTTGGTAAATACAATTATGGTTTTTGTTTTGATATTAGCTGTTAAAACCTTAAAGGTGGACTGGTGACAGTATCAGATAACGGTCAGATATATGGGAGGGTAAATAAGCTAAAGCTGTTCCTTTTTATCATGAAGTGTAATTAATTTTATACATTAACCATTTCTGGTATATTATTGCTCAGTGAAACCAGAGTAAATATAATTTGTGGGCATATTGTACTGTGCGCTTGGATTTTTTTATTCAGTCACTACTGTTTCGTCACATTCTACAAAATCATGTTTCTGATATTTTAATTTTTCTATTCACTAGGATATATTAAGTTGCCAATAAAAATACTACCAAGTGGCTCCTGTCAGTCTCTTTTTGCAGTCGCACAAACTTCTATATTTGGTCATAAATTGTTAATATTAAGCTCTATATTTGGTCATGTATTGTTAATATTTTTGAGAGTGAGCATTAGCGATATTGTGTAACTATGTGTTATTATTGGACACAATAAAGTTGAAATGGAACCTTCATCCATTATGATGTAATGAAGTAAATAGTTAATTTGTAGATATTCTTATTTGGTGCTATAAAGACAGTGGAAAATAAGTGGTGGCTTTCAACAAAATATTTGTTGCTTGATCCATTGAACGATCTTATGTACACAAATCAAAATACCTTTTAGCTTCCTTATAGAATATACTTAATTGTGCATATCTGCATATCTGCTTTCTACCACGGTTTCCGTTTATATAATGAGTGATGGTAGTGCATTCAACCTTTGCTTTGGAGATAACTTGAATATGACTATTATTAGAGCTGTTATGGTAACGGTAAATTTATCATTACCAGTCGATCGGTAATCATTTTTTTATTGAAATCGGTATACCAGTTAAAACAGTAATGATAAATTTACCATTTTTAACCGTAAATTATCGGTACCATTTCTTCAACCAACAGCAACGGTAATTTTATCAGTTAATTTAAAACATATGTATTCTTATCTGATATGCTCTATTACATGCATTTAGAAACAAAGAAATGATTATGTTTAGTTCAATACTCAGATGATATTATTTCAGGTACACTTTATTTTCTTTTTTATTTATGTTTTTTATAAACTAATACTACATATAGTATAATAAAGATGCACTGTGTATAAAAAATATGTCAAGATATAAACTTTAATGGATAAACGGTAATTTACCATTACCAGTGTGACGGTTACCAGATTATCAGTATATCGGTCTTTAGTTTACCAGTCAATCGGTAACGGTAAGCAATTTTGACTTAACAGCAAAAACGGTATAGTAATGATATTTGCCAAATGGTAATGGTAATCATTACCGTAACACCCCTAACTATTATTGATTGCATATCACTTTTAAAATGTCATCAACAATTTTGGTGCCATAAAATACAAATGAGTCTGAAAACTAAGCTCGAAGATGGAAGAAAATGGTGCCAAAAATAACTTGATTCACAATTGACTGAACAAGTGTAATGTTACCAAATTACGCGTGTTAGGTTACAGAAATCATCTATTTGAAATTTATAATATGTCACTACTCAGTAACAGTAAAAAGATGAATTGGTTTGTTTCTTCAGTGGTAACTGTTTTCCCATACCAACTTTACAACAGTATGGCAATTATTTGGGAAAGCTCCATCGCCAACAAAAAGATTGCTCTAGCACAGTTTTCAAGGTGGTAAATGTTATTATGAAGTACATAGTGCACATTATTTAGAGACATAGGAAACAAATTATCTTTTTGGTAAATGTACTTTTGTTTCAGTTTACTAATAAAATCCTTATTTAATTTTTTGTATATATGGGTGTGCATTGTAATTTATACATGAAACCACCAAAGCTTAGTTTAAGATATTTGTTTTATTTGATAAAGTTATCATGCATATGCATATAGATTTAAGGTTGTACTCACATATATTATCATGGGTTGGACTGGTATTTTACCATGTGAATTTGCATATAAACCAATATATAAATCATGTCTATGTATGTGTGTATATGGCTGAAGTTACCTTTTGTTTTCAAGGTTAGTGACACTGCAAAATGATTTAACGTTTTTCCACTTTTGGTATCTCTAAAAAACGCACATGGCTTTTTTTTTGCTTACTCCATATCTCATTCTTATGTCTGCCAATACTTATGTTCTATAATCTGAGAAATCTTCAACTTGAACAGTGCTTAGTAACCGTTAACTCAAGCTTTGTTTGCATCTGCTTTATCGTTATGCATGTGTCGTTGATAGGCCACTTAGTTAGCAATATGTTCATGTTACATGTTTATTGATCAACTGAGATAGTTTTCTTTGTGCTATTATAATCAAAAGCATAGCTACTTTGTGTCAAAGTTTTATGACTTTTTCCCAGTTTATTCAGAATATAACTAGAAAATAGAATACAATGTGGTAATCATCTCTATGAATATTTAGTTATCAACTCCATTCAGTCAACATTATCAATTGTAATACTGCTACATATGGTGTTTATGTACGTTGTTACTTTCCCATGTTTTTAGCTCTTATAGATTAATTGTTCGACTAGCACGTTTGGACATAATTTTTACATGCAAATACAAGAAGATAAGTGAACCATTTTACTTTCAACTACATAGTAGAATAAAACGCGTTTGGATCTAATTTAAATATACAAATGCTTTATTATCAATAATATCTTGACACGCATCATCAAGAAAATCATTTTATGATTTCATATATGATATTTCAAAGTCCCGTGTGCGTAGCACGGGTTCGCACTTGTTATATTTAATTCCTCTACGATGTGATATTCTTGTATTGTTATTTCTATTCTTCTTCTATCTTTTTCTTCTTTAGTCAATAATGATTCGTATTTCTGTGCAATTTGGGTTGGACGTGTAGTGTATTTAGTCAACTTAGATAGTACGAAAATCTGAGCCATTACAGAAAGTAAACTAAGAAATTTAAGGCCTTAACCTTAAAAACTTTCCAAACAATTATTTTTTTAAAAAACAAATAATAAAAGAAAATAAACCAAAAGAAATTGAAATACAATCTAAAGATCTAATATTACAGATCTAAAACCAATTTGAAACAAATGAGAAACATTTTGAAACACAAATTCAAAAAATTGAAAAAATGTTTCAAGAAATAAGTATATACAATTAAATTAATATGGGATACGATAGTAAGTAGTATACGGAAGTTATGAATCATGTTAACATGCTTAAACAAAATGAAACTATGTCAGCCGGATATAATAAAAATAATTTTCAGAGCAAAGTAGATAATGCAATATGCTTAATGTGCAATACTATTAATGCAATGATAACCCAAATGCATGGTAGATCAATCCTCACGGGAAAATAAATTCCAAATCTAAGTAAGTAAACAAAAGAAAACGACTGTGATATTAATCAACACATGGAAAAAATATCAAATCTAAATTTAGAAACACCAGAAGAAAGTCCAAATAAAAATATATAATTAAATTAAGCTCTTTAACTTTCAAAAAATTAGACAATATACAATGAATATGAGACTGTTTACAGGAACATCTAGAACCATTATCGACAGAGAAATACCTACAAAAGTAATAATTTATCCTCAAATGCACGGATAGATAGCATGCTAAGGAGATCGGTTAGTTCACAATCTCAATTAGAATAAACAATTTAACGTAGATAATGATTTAGAAATATTTAATAAAAATTAACTAAATACTTCAAATCCTAAAGGGTTATACAAAACAAGAATATTAACCATAAATACTGAATTATATAGACCCCATAGAGAAGAAATATTATAAATATGGGATGGGAATCAACAAATAATAAATTTAATGTCAGCTAAAGCAATTAGAAATTTGAAAATACTAAGTACAAATTAATTCATTTAGTATTGATAGTTATTATAATAAGAGGACTAGTAAGATAGGAAATAGGGGTTAAATTATTAATAGTGTTAATAGATGATAGGCACAAGAATTGGAAAAAGGAATTTTTGGAACCATAGAAGCAGATATGAACAACAACATTGGAATTATTTATATTTCCCCAAACATTACAATGACATTGACGGACTCTTGTAAACATATAAAAATAGTTATACAAATAAAAAGATTCGATAACTTAAATGGTAAAAACCTATTATTAGATATAACATTTTTAGGAAAATGTATGACAAGGTATATACCCAAAATTAAAATAAAACTTGATGAATTAATAAAAATATTAACTTCAACAGGAATAGCATTTTTAAGACCAACGAAAATCGAACTCTTCAATCCCAGCAGGACATGAATGAACAATACATAATTCAAATGAAAATACACTTACCTTAAAACCAAATTTTGTGGTAACATATACAAATCGTAATGAATACATATCTTTAAGATTTGAAGATTATGGACCCTCTAACCAATAAGAAATAGATATTGCTGATGGATCCAGTTCATAACTACAAAGAAATTTATAAATGGACAAAATAATTTATCCAAAAGAACTTGGAATAATACTAGAACCCAATGAGTTGTTTGAATTACAACAACAACTCAAACAAAATAATCAAATAGATAATAACACCTTTGTATATATTGATTATGAAAACAATACCCACATTAGAAACCTTTTTACAAGATTCTAATGAAATAATAACCAATCAAATGAATGAAACAATAAAATAAATAATAATAAACTTTTTGATGAATTAATAAGTGAATATACAAAACAAATAGATTTAATGGAAAACCAAGAAGAAAGTGGCAGTACTACAACTTATGCTCACAAACCTCCAGACGAAATGATGTATAGGCTAGAACATCTACCCAAAATAAAGGTAAATCCTTATACAAATAAAAATAAAAATTTAAGGACAACAGGTAAACGATTACCAACTGAAATAACCATTTTTGGAACAAATTCTGTATTACTTAATCTTATAGAATGCTACCCACAACTATTAGACACATATATAGAACAATGGACTGCTGCAATAGCTAGAGACAATTCAGATAAATATCCAAATATAAATTCAGGAGAAGAAATTATAAGAATTGCAAAAAATTATTTAGGAGATGTTGCTAAAGGACCGTGGGAAGCTTATAAATCAAACTTTCCAGATGAAGTAGCCTCCTTGGTTACCCAAGGTGGAAATATTTACAATTTTGCATATTTGATACATAGAATAATAACGAGAAGAGAAGTTAATACATGATTAACATTAAGATAAGAAGAAGCTATGAGAGGCATAGAACAAATAGAATTACTAGATTGGAAACATATAATAAATTCTTAAATGAATTTTTGTATTATGCAATAACCTTAGGATATTACCATTTTAAAGAAATAGGAGACAAGTTTTTCCAAATCACCGCGAGATTTAGGTAAAGAAATACATAAATCACAGAACGAGCTACATCCTAGTATTCCTAAAACATACGATAACATAGGAATAAGAGTAACCGATATTATTTCTGAACTAACGAAAAAAATACACATTAATCCAAATACCAAGAGAATTAAAGCAAAAGAATTATGGATTCCATTCACATATATATATATATATATACAACTCAACAATATGGCTTTAAGAATCCTATTGCTACACAAACCAAATAAAAGAAACAGTTTACAAAGAAACACCATCTAAAAAAATCGACATCTTAGAAACAATATCCAAATAAAACAAAGCATATCAGAGAATATAATCCTAGAAAAACGTACACAAATACGATCACATGTTTTGCATGCAATAAGAAAAGACATCTTTCTTCTCCTTATTCAAAAAGACATAACCTATTCACTAAATAATCAAATTTAGTTGATTCAGTAAAGGAAGACTTGGTAAAAATAATTTCAGATGTATCTGAAACTTCTATAATATAATCTATAATATATCTAGAAGGATTAGAGGAACAAGAATTACCATCTAATTTAGACTGTTCCTTGATAGAAAAATTAACAAAAAAACCAAACATATCAACTAGATTATTTCGAACAATTATTAAACTTAGTAAATAAAGACAATTGCGAACATGACTTTAAATATAAAATGGGAATAGATACAATAAAATGTTATTTTTATCCTTGGTACCCCGCATTTGACACGAGATGTAAATGCAAAATATGCACTATAGAAATATGTTATATTTGTGCAGAAAAACATTTTGAATTAAATATACCAAATGAAAAGAAAATACAATTTGCAAACAAAAATAAAATCAGTAAAGACATAATAAAAATTTTAGAAGAAAGAATTAATAATTTCATACTTGAGTTAGATGAAATTAAAACAAGCTTACAAAAAATAGAAAAAATAAGAAAAGGAAAAGAAGTAATTACTACAATAATTATTTATCTATTCCTGGAAATAATATTATAAAAAAATTGCTGCTATTCACACCCCCACTACCCACTTCTGGCCACCTCTAAAAATTTAATAGATTGTATTTTTTTTAGCCAACTTCTTACCACCAATTTCTGTCTTTTCACTCAATTATTAACCACCGAACCCAATATTCCATTCTTGGTAGTTTGCAACCGTTTAAAATTTGTTACTTCCATTCCATTAATTTGTTCGATTTGGAGCTGAATTGAAATCTAATCCGAGGAGGCAAAGTGAGCATTGTGGGTGTGGATTCTCTAACTAAATTTAGAAAGAACGCCATGAATCTCATTAAGAAGAAGCCTTCAGCGAAAGATCGGTTCTTTTTTCATGGCATTAGAATGAATTGTCGAAATTTGTGAAAATTACTGATTATTTGTTGCGTTTTAGAGGAGATGAGGACCAGCAAGAGGGAGATGTCAGCGGCTACTCAAGGTATGAATATTATAAACATTTTTAATAAATTGGTTTTTGGGGGTTGTGAACTTTTTGTGCATTTTTTTGTAGGTGTCGAAAGAGAAATTGGATCGCTTTAACTAGAGGTTTGATTGTGTTATTTTGTTTTGATTTGTAAAAGCGCATTTGGAGTGTGATTTGATAAGAAAAGGAATATGGATGCAGGAGAAGAAACTGGTTGCGGAGATTAAGAGAACTACAAAGGTGGTGGCACGTTTAAAATTTGGAAAAAGCAAGTGGTGTAAACAAACATAGATTCATAAAGAGGAGGTGGTCTTTAGTAGAGGTGGCCAGAAGTGGAAAGTGGGGTGTGAATAACAGCACACTTATAAATAACCTGAACAATTTGGACGAACTAATAAGTATACCTATAATATGTAATACTTAAAATATAAGAGAACTAAGAATTCTAACTCTATTGAATATAAAAGGAATAGAAATACAATTATTAGCATTTATAGATACAGGTGCTGCAAGCTCTATAATATCTTCGAGATTGATACTACACTATATAGTTTGTAAAGTGTATAAACCTAAAAAGAGTATACAATTTGATGGTAAACCAACACAATAATAGATGTTGTAGAAAAATATACAAATGCAATTCAATACTACTTGTAATCAATGGTCATAATACTATCCCTTAGAAAAACTATGGGTAATGGAATTAAACTTAGGAAATATAAGTTAAATACCTGGATTAGAATTTTATTAAGTGATAACAGACAATTCTCTTTTAATAAATACTATTTAAAAAATATCCAAAAAAACTACATTGACACCTCTTTTGTCAGAATACATGCATAAGGAGCATGATAGGAAAGAAGAGAAACATTGTACTTGTGACATACCCGGACAATGCTAAAAACAAAAACAAGAAATTGATACAAGAAGATTTTGCAGAATTAGATAAATTTGGATTAAACGAATATGAAAATACAGAAATTAATTTAGAATTAATAATTCCAAATAAGTTAAGTAATATTTTACAAACCACTGATGACATTGATTAAATGATTAATAAGTTAGAAAAAATAGAGATAATAGGAGAAATAACCGTAAATTATTGGGAAAAAATTCGGTTTATTGTAAACTTGATGTAACCAACCCAGATATAACAATAAAAATCAGATCATCCAAATATGACAATTGGATGATATAAGAATTCTAAATGCATACTGAAATACTAAACAAATTAGGACGAATAAGAAAAACAGATTCTAGACATTGAACAACAACATTTGTTGTACAAAATGAATCTAAAAGGGAAATAGGACAATATAGAATGGCAATGAACTATACTAGACTAAATTATAATACAAATGAAGATAGTTATTGTATACCTGATAAAAACATTCAAATTAATAAAATACAAAACAATTACTAGTTTTCTAAATATGACTTAAAATCTGGATTTTGGCAAGTAAAAATGCATCCAGAATCCATACCTTGGACTGCATTCACATGTAGTGAAGGTCACTATAAATGGCTAGTTATGCCACTTGGATTAAAAAATGCTACACAAATATTCCAAAGAAAAATGGATAATATATTTAGACAATGTAGTGAATTTACTTATGTTTATACAGATGATGTACTTGTTTTCTCTAAAACAAAGAAAGAACACATTTCTCGTTTATATACTATACTCAAATTATTTGAGACACATAGGCTAATTTTATCCAAAAAGAAAACCGAATCATTTAAAAATGAAATTGAATTCTTAGGAGTAAAAACAGGAAAAGGACAAATAGAATTACAACCTAATATATCTAGTAAAATATTAGAATTTCCAAATAAAATAGAAAATTTGAAGCAGTTACAATAATTTGTTGGATTAATAAAGGGGATTGTTAAAGGGACTCCATGTTTGGTTAAGGGGGGATAATTTTAAGGGAACTCCAGCTTAATTTATTTTTGTTAAGGGGAGGTCTAGTTTATTTTTTTAAAAGAGGAAAAGAGACATAACTATCCCTGACTCGTCTCTTATGTCAAATCCTAATTTACTAAATTCGGTGCAAGTAACAAACCTGCGAATTACTAAACATCTCTATTTCACAAATTCGATACAGCATATTAGATCAAAAAAAATTCTACATTTATTTTAAATTAATCATACCAATTCAAAATTGTAAAATTACAATTAATTACCTAATTTGATGCATTCTGATCACTCATGAAACTTTCTTGTGTCTCATTACATTAACTATATCGATATTTTATTTTTATATGCAGCATTAAAATGTTAGCATTAATTAATGTTTAAGTTTTTTATTAATGATAATTATAGGGGTTAATATCGGAATTTTAATTTATATGTTTAAGCAGAGGCTAATTTATTTTGTCCCCCCCATAACAATTATACAATAAATTAAAATTTGTCCTCCCTTTAGCCAAAAGTGGAGTCCCTTTAACAATCCTCTTAATAAATTATGTCAGACCTTTTTTTGCGAAATATATCAAAATACCCAGGACCTTTGTATAACAAAACATTCCCTAAAGGAAAAAGAGAATTTAATAAAGAAGATATAAAACAAGTTCAAAAAATCAAAGAGTTAATTAAAAAATTAAAACCATTTATATTACCGCTTGAATCAGAATACTACCATCAAAAATCAATAAATATGACCCTAAAACTACAGAAAAAATATGTAGATATGCTTATGGTGCTTATAAAGAAAGAGTATATATGACATCCTTAGATTATGAGATATTAGCTATAATATGTTGCATTTAAGCATTTCGTTTATTTATTGTATCTCATAAAAAAATTACAATTAGAACTTACTGTTAAGCTATAGTAAAATGTGTTGATAAGAGAAAAGAAAAATCCACTATATACAATAGATGGATAAAATTAAGGCACGTTATATTAAATTATGGTACCAAAATTGTTTGGAAACACATCAAGGGAAAAACAAATACGCATCCTGATATTCTTTCTAGATTACTTATTGATCTATAGAAATCTTGTACATATCCTTGAGACAATATCCCATACATAACCTCTGAATCATATAACAAGGTTAGATATACCTGTATTTATAAATGATCAAATACATCAATGGCTTCTCCTGATAGCAAAAATTTTCTGAAGATATATACATAAAACAAATTGGTGACAAAGGCTTCATTGATTGAAGATTAGCAACCTGTGCTAGACAATATATGGAATATATCAATTGCTCCTCAAGACAATAAACAAAAAATGAGCATTCTATATAGCTTCATAGATTTATTCTCTAAAAATGAAAAAAGAAGATTCTCCTATAATTGCCTATTTAATGGCCCAGACATTGGAATATATACATCACAGGAAGAGATGATCAATAAATTAAAATACATAGAACAAAACCCTAAATTTGGGATACCTCATTTCAAAGGATTTCATGATAAAGACAATGCTAAAAAATTAATAGATATATCCTTGGAAAGGACTATATGATTTCAAAAACTCTAGAACAGATTCTAAATATATCCTTTGGAAAACTTATAAAGGAAGAACTACCTTCTAGTACTCCTTTAAATATTAAACTAGGAACCACATTTGCAGTCATAAGCATGAAAGACAAAGAAAAGACGGTAAACCTCGGTAGCCCTCCACAGACCTTTTCACAGAAACCACATAAACCCCTAGAAGAACACCAACCTACCTTCCCTAATCAATTACATAGGGAGTTATATATTTTTCATCGTCCAATAGACCTAAACATTACAGAATATTAAAAGACCTATAAATTCCTGTCAGTTATTTCAGCGTAACGTATGAAAGGAATACATATAAAATGGGAAGTAGTTAGAAACATAAACATATCTTGTACAAATAAGCAAAAAGATTGTTTAGACTTCATGACTGAATGTAATTGTACAATTGTGGCATCCTACCTAAAGATAAACATAAAGGTATCTCAATATAAGTTATTGACAAATAAAGGCATCACGTATGACCCTCACTTTCATCTAAATTATGGGTTTATTCACAAATTATATTTAGATGCATGGACACAAATGGAATTGCCTAAGCCTATCAAAAATATTGTAGACTATTTCTCAGAAGTATTGATCATAGAAGTATGCTTAGAAATAACTTCTATACCACGTCAATTTGGTAAGAATATATTCGATCCTACAAGACACTTGATAAAATTAAAAGTATACAACTTTGATCTGCAATATCCTGAGTAGGATAAACATTTTATTCCATATAATTTTTCGACACCAAAAATGTTAGAACAAAGTGCACATGAAAGGTACCATGTTTATATTGTTGGAGTTAACCAATGATGGTTAGACAACAAAGACTATCTTATGGCATCTGAAACTCCCGTTATTATGACATATATCAGTAAAAATATATAAGAATTCAACCCTAGGTTCAAGATGTTTGATATTTACTGTCCTAAACAAATATAATGGCTAACTACAAGAAGATAAACAAGATTAAAGAAGAAGACAGAGGTTCATAGTACAGCACAGAAGATTTGAATGACTGATGTGACATAAAGATATCCACTACCATAAAGATGAATACCTTCGTAAAAATGCATGAGCTAGCCATCAATCAGCAGATTGTATAATGCTTTACGTAAATTACTTTACTACCTACACTACTTAATGTAATTATTGTACTATCTATACACTACTTTATGTAGTGCTTCTTTTGTAAGTGGGAATCTTATAACCTACATTTGTACGTTATGTCAGTGTAGAAGGTTCTGATCAGGCTATAAATAAGCATGTAAAGCCTTCAGAACGAATATCGAACTACTACCATTGAAAAACCATTGTAAACAACTCCAAAGTTTGTAATAATATTTCTCCAAGCAATTTTTTCATTTTAATGGCATTTGGTCCCTGTTCAATAATCTGTAACTAAACCCTTCTAATCAAAGCTGAAGGCAGAAAGGGTAAATTCTATAACTATATAAGGTATTTTCTATATTAAATTTTGTAACGACCCGGATTTTGAGCGACTTTGGTTATCGACATAAGCACGATGTCGATAACCAAAACATTGAAAAATCCTGGTAATTAGTGAAAGAAATTAGAGGGTGAGAAAAGATAAGATAGAAACTTAGAATAGAAGAAGAAGAAGAAGACAACATCAGAGTAACACGAATCTCACAGCGGAACGAATAACATATAATATATGTAACATAACTTTGAAATATACATCTGTATTTGAATATACATCATTATCAAAGTACAGCACTTACAACACAGCGGAAATAACTATAGCTATATGATCCTGAAGCCTCCTGCTCCAAGCTCTTCCAATATATCTGTAAATCCTGACTACTTGACTGCCCATACAAATTTAGGCACCCAAGAGTTTAGGGAAAACAACAAAATAAACTCCGGGTCAGTCATGGGACTGGTGTGAGTAAAACAATTTAAAACAGTTCAAACAGGTAATCGATATCTCATAAGACCACGCCGTATAACAGAACGGGTTTTTCCCTTATGAGAATCCAAAATATCTTTATATCAAAAACCTTTTGATATTATAATAATGTCTATCAACCACAGTATATATAATCATCTAGTAGAAACGCTTTCATCTCACGTTCTACATATATAGTATACAACTCAAAACCGCAAGCACGTATTGGGTAATGGATTTCCAAATATGACAAGGTATGGAACCACCTTTCGCTAATGTACCTCTAGAGAGGAATACACTGGATTCAACAAGAACATCTTGCAACCCGGCCACACATGACCGACCACTCATTTCGCTTGAGTGTATCGAATGTATATCACCAACAGTTGGGATCAGCAACCGTTTCCCGAATGGGACAGCATCAACAATAGATTTTTAGAAGTAAAAGAAACTCTAGATCAGGTGATTATACACCCTACTTCGGTGCGACCGACTTAGCCATGTTGCCTGCCCGATTTCTGTCATTTACCGGATGTGAGGCTAGAAGCTACGCTTTATCATCATACCAGATTCACTTTGAATGCTACATCGTCAAATCCATCAAATCACCGATTGACGTCCTCAACCATACATTATGTGTTAGCTAAAAGAAGTTTCCTTCTCCGCTTCCACTCTTGGTACAGTTGGAGAAATCAATATATGTGATCGTCTGGAAATACTCTGTCAGACATCCGTCCATACAAGTCATCCAGGAACAGGATGAACCGAAGGCACTATTCTGTAAACAGGATAGCCCTTGCATAACTCCGTCTTCAATTATCTTTGGCATATATGATTCGCAACGCTTATGCCAATACAGAGTGGTTCTTTGGATAATAATCCAACCGGTCTCTCCATATTAACAACGTTAAAATGGTCAAAACTTCGATAGTCTGTGATTTAACTATCGAAGAAAAACAGATGTGCAAACAACGATATTATTTCCAGATGGAAATTATATCGAACAAACATCATTTAACATTAATCTCTTTATTTCATTAATTTACTTATCTCCTGTTTCCTATATTCAATATTTCTTATTTTCTAGATTGGGAAAATATACGTTATTAACAATGGAAAACATTTCCATTCCTTGTTTTCTATGTCAGAAAACATTTCTGGTTCCTTATTTGGAAAACATTTCCAAAGCTTCTTCATTGGACTTAGACAGATGTTTAAACAAACCATCGCGATGCCAACTCAAACCATTTCCTTTACTGCCGAACCTTAACTATTCCTTAGTTAAAAACGAAGCCAATCAAGTTGGGGTAGAACTACCTCTCAGACCTTAACTGAACAACATTTCTAACTTTGAAATAGGCAAGGTTCACTTTATATTCCTTTAACAAACTTCCTTACTTAACTCTCGTTCGAATAAATCTCTATTCGATTTATTCTATTTGATTTACTCTATTCTCTTAACCCCTTTCGAATAAACTATATTCGATTTACTAACTTTATTCGAATAAACTATATTCTATTAACTCCTTTTACTTTAACACTAATCGATTAAACTAACATCGATTAACTCCTTTTAATTTAACACTAATCGATTAAACTAACATCGATTAACTCCTTTCACTTTAACTCTAATCGATTAAACTAACATCGATTAGTTCCTTTGCTTTAACTCTAATCGATTAAACTAACATCGATTAACTCCTTTGACTTTATTCTCTAATCGATTTACTAACATCGATTAACCCCTTTGACTTTAACTCTAATCGATTAACTAACATCGATTAACTCCTTTCTCTTTATTCTCTAATCGATTAAACTAACATCGATTAGTTCCTTTGCTTTAACTCTAATCGATTAAACTAACATCGATTAACTCCTTTGACTTTATTCTCTAATCGATTAAACTAACATCGATTAGTTCCTTTGCTTTAACTCTAATCGATTAAACTAACATCGATTAACTCCTTTGACTTTATTATCTAATCGATTTACTAACATCGATTAACCCCTTTGACTTTAACTCTAATCGATTAACTAACATCGATTAACTCCTTTCTCTTTATTCTCTAATCGATTAAACTAACATCGATTAGTTCCTTTGCTTTAACTCTAATCGATTAAACTAACATCGATTAACTCCTTTGACTTTATTCTCTAATCGATTTACTAACATCGATTAACCCCTTTGACTTTAACTCTAATCGATTAACTAACATCGATTAACTCCTTTTTGAATAAACTATTCATTTATAAAGATTTACTTTTAGTAACGGTTCTTCACTTTACAAATGATTTCCCTTTTATTCTAACTTGTCCTTTGATTTTATAAATATTTCCTTTATAAAAATTCCTTTCCTTTTCTATATAAAATCCATCAATTTTATATAAATAACTCATTTTCAAAATACACTTTGAAAATATTCCTTTATCAACATTCGGTATGTTATGGTATTCAACATATCAAATCACGATGATCAGTATCGTCCAAACACATATAATCGACAACAGATTATATATCACATCATATATCACAATATATGAAAAACAGTAAAATAAATGTTGAGGAATCCAGTCGGATTCCTCCAACCTGTTTCCCTGCATCACAGATGTTAAACAATATAGATAACACCACTTTCAGCTCTATATGATACATTCTGTTAAACATAATCAATATAGAAATTTAGCTAACTGACTAGCAGTTCAATCAAACAGTCAACACACAGTCAATTAGCCAATATCTAACAGTTCTAAAAATACAACATGAAATTATAAACTGTTCAGAGTTAGTGAGATTTACTCACTTTGGACGATCAATGTTAATAACGATAACCATCGCTTGATTTCGATGGACAATTTGTTTCACAATAAATTGTAACGAGCTCGGATGAACTACCAGTCAGTGTCATCGTGTAGTGTCCGTCCATGTGATCCCAACGGATCTTGTTTCATCTGATTTCGATACCGTATGGATTAGATAACAACATTACAAGTTAATACACTAATTAAATAGTTTAAATTAAATACTTAAATTATTGGGCTTTACCCGATTCTCCTCGGCCCATTCAAACTTCAGAACCGTGCCTGTTATCATCATCTTCTTCCCGAACAAAGACAGAAAATGAAACGGCTGCTCTTGTATATATAATATCACCATTTCCGAAACATCTCCACCCAGTACACGTTTACATCCCAACGCCCTCCCTTGTACACGTTTTTCCCGTCCCACTGTCCTCCCTCTATACACATTTAAACATCCCAAAGTCCTCCCCCTGTACACGTATAAACACCTCTTGCTCCATCTCATAAACAGCTCCACCTCTTCACCTTATTGTTGTGCAGCACATCATGTTCCCATATATGGGTCATCCCCATGCTATCCACGTTTTCCACATTCACATCCATTTTTCCCAAAATCCTTCCCACTTGAAAACGCCTGCATGCACCTCTCCTATCCAAGTATAACTCACTCCCTCCTATTGCCAGTCTACCCAACGTCTTCCTCCATTTTTCTTTCAACCATTTTTTTCCACAACAGCCACCGCATAAACTATTTCCAATATACATACCGCAAGTGTTTCCCATCTAAAACTATACCGTGCCCACCTCATGTTTCTGCGCTCGTACACCACCACATTGACGAGCTTCCCATCCCCTTCAAGTTCACTTTAGATCCCAGCTTCTATCTCCTCCCCTCTTGCACTTGCGTTAATCAATACCGCAGCTCGAGTTTTATTTCTTACTTTTACTTTACTGTCTTGCTTTTGGGAACGTTTGAAAAGGGAAATAGTTTCAGTATTTATAAAGAGGGGAAGGCTTATCGTAGGTACACGTTCATAAAGAGAAAAGAAATGTTAGGCTGTTGGCCACGTGATGGTGATAGCGTGTATATATATACGCCACGGATTTCTTCATTTGCAACGTAACTAAGAAGTACAGAACTATTTAATAATATTGTCTTGCTTCTATACTAAGGAAGGGATGGCGTGCAGAAGGTAACATGCATACTTCAATGTCTGCTGTAGATTAGTCGCCTTAGCATACTTCTAGTCCATGTAAACTTAAAACAAAAGCATACATCCTAGTATATATTTTATATTTTAAAAGCTTGGTGTACTCCATTTCGTAAAACCCCGTTCACGAACTGCTACCGACAAAAATAAAAATACTGTTGAGATGAGCAAGGTGTCACGATCCCAAAAATATAATAATACCGGTAGGTGGACTCATAATTTGAAACTTCAAAAATGTTGATTTTAGGGTGCGAAATACTCCAAATAAAAAGTCGCTTATTAAATTAATTAAAAATTATAGTAAAATTCTAAAAATTAATTTATCGTTATGTCCCAAAAGAACCTTGTCTGAATTCACACCCGATATCTAGTTATTTTGAAATAACCGTTATGGCCGATAAACGATTCTATAGCGACTATTCTGAAATTTGATTTGGACATATCTAAAAATCTACACAATGAAATTCCCATTTTTCTCTTCCACTAGAAATATATACTCCACCAGAACCACACGTTTCTTGTTTCACAGAAATCCGATTTAAAACGAATCCTGTACATTCAATTGAAGTTCGAATCGCCAATTTACGAACTGCAGCGCCATTTCGAGCTCGTTTATAATTATTTTATAAACTATACGTTCAACTGTCGACGATTGAATATATTCGTTATTCAAATTCAATTCCAAGCTGAACTAAATATCACAGATGATCCGGTTCACATCATATCGTCATTTCGGCCAATTTTGATTATTTCAGAATTAAATATATTATTTAATTTATTATTTTAATTAAATACTCACCATTATTTAATTCCACAACCACTTAATTCACTATATCACCATTTATATAATCAAATAAACTAATCATAATACCTCTGCCAGTGCGGGTCATTACAATCTTCCCCACTTAAAATAATTTCGTCCTCGAAATTGCTAAAAGGTAGAGGACGACCCTATCGACTGGTTAGAACAAATTTGTTCACTTCTTAATTTTAGTTTCAACTGAACCAATTTAATTTCGATTAAATTATTAATTAATTCTCATCAACAAAAATTTCCAAAAATCCTGAAAATTTTCTAACGCCTTAACTCTTCGAAAAATTTCGCCGGCACCTCCTTTGTACTGGTCAATTACGTCAAACCACCACTCGTCTCTCCGGGCCATCTCCAACCCAAAAGAAAATCAAACAGCCAAGCGGCTTGCCAATTCGGCTCATAAATCTTATATCCAATAGATATATAAACTTGTACCTTTTATCGGCATATCATTATATCCTTTCCACCTGTTATCAAGTCAGCAGATACAAGGGTTATCCCAATCAAATTTCCATCTGCATTTATCCACGACACAACCATTCGCTTATATCCTAAGTCGAATTTTATTTCAAATTCGAGTTCCATTCTCGATTTCAAACTCTTAACTTCCAAATCCAATACCATTTCAGATTCTTATCTCGACAATCCAATTTTATTCGATTTCAATTCAACTTCAGTTACTACTTAACTGATTTTACTTTAATTCAAATCTATTTTCACAAATTTCTGTTAAATTTGTTTTTAATTTAAACAGTCTTTCCCTGGGAGTTTTTAAACAGTTTACTCTTTCAAAAAATCAAATTTTCCTTCTTGAAATTCAACTGAGCCCATAATCAATATTCCATTAGTTAAATCACTTCTCTATTTCTTTATCCATATTTGTTAACCAAATATTTGCAATAACCATATTGGCCCTTTTTTGTTATTTGGAAAACATTTCTGAATATCGCCTTCCTTTATTTTCTAAACTTTAGAAAATATATGCTATTTATAATTGGAAAAGATTCCAATTACTTATCTCTTTTCCGATCTCGTTTATTTCTATACTTAGGAAATATTCTTTATTATATTTCCAAGCCTACACTTATTTGGGTTAAAACGGATGTTGTGTAAAACATCGTTACGACAGCCCAAATACTATATTCAACTAACTCTTATTCAACATTTGATCTTCGAGCCTGAAATCTTACCATTTATTTGTTAATAATGAAATCAATCAAGTTGGGGTATAACTACCTCTCAGACCTTGACTGAATAACATTTATAACTTCAAAACAGATATGACTACTTACTCGAATAATCCATACCATACAACTACTTATTCACTTTTAAACACGTATACACTTTCTCTTTCTATTCATTCGAGATTTTATTCCTAGTCTTCCTTTTTGATTTTACTATTCTATTTCTAAGTTCGTTTACTTATCGACTTATATATATGTCGATACGTTGATTTCTAACTATCAAATTATCTTAAAAATATTCTAACTTCTTAAATTCCCGGAAAAATTTGCCATAACCTCCTTTGTACTAGGAGCATCGGGATATTTCAAATAGCCTCCCATGGCCCTCACCAATCCAAAAGAAAAAGAAAAAGCCAAGCGGCTAGCCGATACGGCGCATAGAATCTCATATATGAATTGAATACATACCTTTCCGTCGAGCATTCTATTTATATACCATATCCATACCTATCTCATGTATATCCATATATTTCTAATTCATTCCAACTTAATCCAATCGTTTTAACTTATTTCGTTAAGTGATTTTCAAATTACTGGTTTGCCCATTTCACCTTCATATTTGAGTATAATATGTTCAAATATATTTTAACTTGTTTATCAACTAATTGAATTCCATTTCAATTTTATTTGAATTTCCTATATTCAAATTCCATTTCAATTCTCTTATTCAAATTCTATATTTGAATTTCATTTAAAACCTCTTATTCAAATTTTATATTTGAATTTCGTTTCAATTTCCTTATTCAAATTCTATATTTGAATTTCATTTCAATTCTATTTGAATCTTCTATATTCAAATTTCAAATTCAATTCTATTTGAATCTGCTTTATTCAAATTTCATTTTCACTGAATTTCATATATTCAAACTCCCTTTGAATTTCTATATTCAAATCCCATTTTGAAATTCAACACAACTTGTCTTTCCCAAAACAAATTCAAAACAGTATCTTTGGTAGTAATCCGTCACTTACAACTCGAAAATGAATACTGATGATGCAGCTGTCATCATCAGAATCTATTTCCCAGCGATCGAAGTGGGTTCAATACTATAAAACCATTTTTAAACATTTCCACTTTGAAATTCATTTCAAAATATAATTCACACTGCTTGTAAAACAATTTAAAATCTCCCAGGATCTTAAATTTTCCTTATTTTTAATCCAAATCCATTTACAAACACTTATCCAATCCTCCAGAATTCTAATTCAATTTCTGGTTTAAATTTCAGATTTAACTTATCTGAATTCACGTATTTCACTTATATGAATTTCTGATTGGTTATTTACATAACCATTCAATTTATAATCTTACTCGATTATAATACCAATCAATATATCCAATATATATCAAAATATACGTTGGGTAAACTATTTCGTTTACCCTCTTTTCAAAACATGTCGTGTCGACCCATCGTATTCGAGTGTTTAGTAACTCCTACCGATACAGTGGATCAAACTGATCGACCAGAACTCATAAACAACTCAACCAATGAATCTCCACAATATAAAACCATTTTTATATCAATAACAGATACGTTCACTCGTATATATACACTCAAACTCAATCTAGGGTATTACTAACCCTATCTCTACCGAGTCACGCCACAGAGCCAAGTAAATTTTTAACTTAAGCTCTGATACCAACTGTAACGACCCGGATTTTGAGCGACTTTAGTTATCGACATAAGCACGATGTCGATAACCAAAACATCGAAAAATCCTGGTAATTAGTGAAAGAAATTAGAGGGTGAGAAAAGATAAGATAGAAACTTAGAATAGAAGAAGAAGAAGAAGAAGACAACATCAGAGTAACACGAATCTCACAGCGGAACGAATAACATATAATATATGTAACATAACTTTGAAATATACATCTGTATTTGAATATACATCATTATCAAAGTACAACACTTACAACACAGCGGAAATAACTATAGCTATATGATCCTGAAGCCTCCTGCTCCAAGCTCTTCCAATATATCTGTAAATCCTGACTACTTGACTGCCCATACAAATTTAGGCACCCAAGAGTTTAGGGAAAACAACAAAATAAACTCCGGGTCAGTCATGGGACTGGTGTGAGTAAAACAATTTAAAACAGTTCAAACAAGTAATCGATATCTCATAAGACCACGCCGTATAACGGAACGGGTTTTTCCCTTATGAGAATCCAAAATCTCTTTATATCAAAAACCTTTTGATATTATAATAATGTCTATCAACCACAGTATATATAATCATCTAGTAGAAACGCTTTCATCTCACGTTCTACATATATAGTATACAACTCAAAACCGCAAGCACGTATTGGGTAATGGATTTCCAACTATGACAAGGTATGGAACCACCTTTCGCTAATGTACCTCTAGAGAGGAATACACTGGATTCAACAAGAACATCTTGCAACCCGGCCACACATGACCGACCACTCATTTCGCTTGAGTGTATCGAATGTATATCACCAACAGTTGGGATCAGCAACCGTTTCCCGAATGGGACAGCATCAACAATAGATTTTTAGAAGTAAAAGAAACTCTAGATCAGGTGATTATACACCCTACTTCGGTGCGACCGACTTAGCCATGTTGCCTGCCCGATTTCTGTCATTTACCGGATGTGAGGCTAGAAGCTACGCTTTATCATCATACCAGATTCACTTTGAATGCTACATCGTCAAATCCATCAAATCACCGATTGACGTCCTCAACCATACATTATGTGTTAGCTAAAAGAAGTTTCCTTCTCCGCTTCCACTCTTGGTACAGTTGGAGAAATCAATATATGTGATCGTCTGGAAATACTCTGTCAGACATCCGCCCATACAAGTCATCCAGGAACAGGATGAACCGAAGGCACTATTCTGTAAACAGGATAGCCCTTGCATAACTCCGTCTTCAATTATCTTTGGCATATATGATTCGCAACGCTTATGCCAATACAGAGTGGTTCTTTGGATAATAATCCAACCGGTCTCTCCATATTAACAATGTTAAAATGGTCAAAACTTCGATAGTCTGTGATTTAACTATCGAAGAAAAACAGATGTGCAAACAACGATATTATTTCCAGATGGAAATTATATCGAACAAACATCATTTAACATTAATCTCTTTATTTCATTAATTTACTTATCTCCTGTTTCCTATATTCAATATTTCTTATTTTCTAGATTGGGAAAATATACGTTATTAACAATGGAAAACATTTCCATTCCTTGTTTTCTATGTCAGAAAACATTTCTGGTTCCTTATTTGGAAAACATTTCCAAAGCTTCTTCATTGGACTTAGACAGATGTTTAAACAAACCATCGCGATGCCAACTCAAACCATTTCCTTTACTGCCGAACCTTAACTATTCCTTAGTTAAAAACGAAGCCAATCAAGTTGGGGTAGAACTACCTCTCAGACCTTAACTGAACAACATTTCTAACTTTGAAATAGGCAAGGTTCACTTTATATTCCTTTAACAAACTTCCTTACTTAACTCTCGTTCGAATAAATCTCTATTCGATTTATTCTATTTGATTTACTCTATTCTCTTAACCCCTTTCGAATAAACTATATTCGATTTACTAACTTTATTCGAATAAACTATATTCTATTAACTCCTTTTACTTTAACACTAATCGATTAAACTAACATCGATTAACTCCTTTTACTTTAACACTAATCGATTAAACTAACATCGATTAACTCCTTTCACTTTAACTCTAATCGATTAAACTAACATCGATTAGTTCCTTTGCTTTAACTCTAATCGATTAAACTAACATCGATTAACTCCTTTGACTTTATTCTCTAATCGCTTTACTAACATCGATTAACCCCTTTGACTTTAACTCTAATCGATTAACTAACATCGATTAACTCCTTTCTCTTTATTCTCTAATCGATTAAACTAACATCGATTAGTTCCTTTGCTTTAACTCTAATCGATTAAACTAACATCGATTAACTCCTTTGACTTTATTCTCTAATCGATTAAACTAACATCGATTAGTTCCTTTGCTTTAACTCTAATCGATTAAACTAACATCGATTAACTCCTTTGACTTTATTCTCTAATCGATTTACTAACATCGATTAACCCCTTTGACTTTAACTCTAATCGATTAACTAACATCGATTAACTCCTTTCTCTTTATTCTCTAATCGATTAAACTAACATCGATTAGTTCCTTTGCTTTAACTCTAATCGATTAAACTAACATCGATTAACTCCTTTGACTTTATTCTCTAATCGATTTACTAACATCGATTAAGCCCTTTGACTTTAACTCTAATCGATTAACTAACATCGATTAACTCCTTTTTGAATAAACTATTCACTTATAAAGATTTACTTTTAGTAACGGTTCTTCACTTTACAAATGATTTCCCTTTTATTCTAACTTGTCCTTTGATTTTATAAATATTTCCTTTATAAAAATTCCTTTCCTTTTCTATATAAAATCCATCGATTTTATGTAAATAACTCATTTTCAAAATACACTTTGAAAATATTCCTTTATCAACATTCAGTATGTTATGGTATTCAACATATCAAATCACGATGATCAGTATCGTCCAAACACATATAATCGACAACAGATTATATATCACATCATATATCACAATATATGAAAAACAGTAAAATAAATGTTGAGGAATCCAGTCGGATTCCTCCAACCTGTTTCCCTGCATCACAGATGTTAAACAATATAGATAACACCACTTTCAGCTCTATATGATACATTCTGTTAAACATAATCAATATAGAAATTTAGCTAACTGACTAGCAGTTCAATCAAACAGTCAACACACAGTCAATCAGCCAATATCTAACTGTTCTAAAAATACAACATGAAATTATAAACTGTTCAGAGTTAGTGAGATTTACTCACTTTGGACGATCAATGTTAATAACGATAACCATCGCTTGATTTCGATGGACAATTTATTTCACAATAAATTGTAACGAGCTCGGATGGACTACCAGTCAGTGTCATCGTGTAGTGTCCGTCCATGTGATCCCAACGGATCTTGTTTCACCTGATTTCGATACCGTATGGATTAGATAACAACATTACAAGTTAATACACTAATTAAATAGTTTAAATTAAATACTTAAATTATTGGGCTTTACCCGATTCTCCTCGGCCCATTCAAACTTCAGAACCGTGCCTGTTATCATCATTTTCTTCCCGAACAAAGACAGAAAATGAAACGGTTGCTCTTGTATATATAATATCACCATTTCCGAAACATCTCCACCCAGTACACGTTTACATCCCAACGCCCTCCCCTGTACACGTTTTTCACGTCCCACCGTCCTCCCTCTATACACATTTAAACATCCCAAAGTCCTCCCCCTGTACACGTATAAACACCTCTTGCTCCATCTCATAAACAGCTCCACCTCTTCACCTTATTGTTTTGCAGCACATCATGTTCCCATATATGGGTCATCCCCATGCTATCCACGTTTTCCACATTCACATCCATTTTTCCCAAAATCCTTCCCACTTGAAATCGCCTGCATGCACCTCTCCTATCCAAGTATAACTCACTCCCTCCTATTGCCAGTCTACCCAACGTCTTCCTCCATTTTTCTTTCAACCATTTTTTTCCACAACAGCCACCGCATAAACTATTTCCAATATACATACCGCAAGTGTTTCCCATCTAAAACTATACCGTGCCCACCTCATGATACTGCGCTCGTACACCACCACATTGACGAGCTTCCCATCCCCTTCAAGTTCACTTTAGATCCCAGCTTCTATCTCCTCCCCTCTTGCACTTGCGTTAATCAATACCGCAGCTCGAGTTTTATTTCTTACTTTTACTTTACTGTCTTGCTTTTGGGAACGTTTGAAAAGGGAAATAGTTTCAGTATTTATAAAGAGGGGAAGGCTTATCGTAGGTACACGTTCATAAAGAGAAAAGAAATGTTAGGCTGTAGGCCACGTGATGGTGATAGCGTGTATATATATACGCCACGGATTTCTTCATTTGCAACGTAACTAAGAAGTACAGAACTATTTAATAATATTGTCTTGCTTCTATACTAAGGAAGGGATGGCGTGCAGAAGGTAACATGCATACTTCAATGTCTGCTGTAGATTAGTCGCCTTAGCATACTTCTAGTCCATGTAAACTTAAAACAAAAGCATACATCCTAGTATATATTTTATATTTTAAAAGCTTGGTGTACTCCATTTCGTAAAACCCCGTTCACGAACTGCTACCGACAAAAATAAAAATACTGTTGAGATGAGCAAGGTGTCACGATCCCAAAAATATAATAATACCGGTAGGTGGACTCATAATTTGAAACTTCAAAAATGTTGATTTTAGGGTGCGAAATACTCCAAATAAAAAGTCGCTTATTAAATTAATTAAAAATTATAGTAAAATTCTAAAAATTAATTTATCGTTATGTCCCAATAGAACCTTGTCTGAATTCACACCCGATATCTAGTTATTTGAAATAACCGTTATGGCCGATAAACGATTCTATAGCGACTATTCTGAAATTTGATTTGGACATATCTAAAAATCTACACAATGAAATTCCCATTTTTCTCTTCCACTAGAAATATATACTCCACCAGATCCACACGTTTCTTGTTTCACAGAAATCCGATTTAAAACGAATCCTGTACATTCAATTGAAGTTCGAATCACCAATTTACGAACTGCAGCGCCATTTCGAGCTCGTTTATAATTATTTTATAAACTATACGTTCAACTGTCGACGATTGAATATATTCGTTATTCAAATTCAATTCCAAGCTGAACTAAATATCACAGATGATCTGGTTCACATCATATCGTCATTTCGGCCAATTTTGATTATTTCAGAATTAAATATATTATTTAATTTATTATTTTAATTAAATACTCACCATTATTTAATTCCACGACCACTTAATTCACTATATCACCATTTATATAATCAAATAAACTAATCATAATACCTCTGCCAGTGCGGGTCATTACAAATTTCTTATAACTAAATTTACTTAGATCTTACGATATTAATGCTTAAATACTATCTGTTTGAAATATTGTTACTTTGACACCAAATATTGAGACTATCAACATCTCTCTTAACCATTAATGAAAATGTAAGCTCGTCTAAGTCTGAAAAATACCCATCTAGATGAATGGTACCATTAGGGTAAAAGAGTAGGATGAGAGTGACAAGGTGAGGATTTTAATCGTTAAGAAAAAGATACTTTGATAATAAGTAATGATACTCTTTTTTTTAGGAAGACGGATGGATAGCGTGGCACTACCCAGCCGATTAATATATTATATATGAATAGTAGATAAGCCAATTGACAAGCCCAACTAGTAACAGATCAAACTGAACGAGTAATGTTTAAAGCATAACAACCCTCAAAAACCTACACACCATATATATGCATACTATAATGTACATGGATAAACTGCACTTCACCACTAAATCATTCAATTTGCACTTTTGTATTCGATTAGTGCAAATCCGGACTGGAGCTTCCTTGATTTGATCCAATAGACTTAGCGGGGCTATCTGGAAGAGGCACAACCAGCCTGAATTGTGCCTGAGCTGTTGAACCTGTCCAGTTATAGTAAAGATGAATAATTAGTCTGCATAATCCATCAAACTGTTTATCAAATATAGAGGCATTTCTTTCTTTCCATGTGCACCAACAATAAATGGATAAAAAAGAATCTAGAGAAGGATCCATCGGGTTATGCTGCCAGTAGTAAAAAACAGATGATATATCAGGGATGCGACCAAGAAGATGTACACTAGTTGCGGCAAAGATTGGGAATGATATATCACAGTCAAAGAATAAGTGATATAAAGTTTCTTCCTCATTGCAACATAAGGCACAACTAGGGTTTGATATTAAATTATGCCTATAGAGCCTAGCTATGGTGTTAACTCTTTCATGAATGAGGCACCATTGAAAGAAGATCACTCTTATTTACATTTCCAAACTTTTGAATAGTTGAATAATCACCCAGTAAAGTTGAGGATGTGGTATAGGGATGGAACAGAAAAGCCTTTAGACAGGGATAAAGCCCAAAAATAACAATAAGGGTAATCAGATAATTGAATTTGGCGAAACAAACTTGCCACTGAGAGAAGGTTAAGGAATATGGGAGTGCCAAATATTGAAGAGGGGAGAGGCAAAAGGACCAGAAGCTGATAATGAAGCAACAGAGGTAAACAAATGATTTGAAGTGGAGAAAAGAGTAGGGAATTGAATCGATAGGGGAAGCACACCAAACCAAATGTTGAACCAGAATAGACATGAAGAACCATTGCCCAATTTAACATGAAACATATTTTTAATTCTAGGTAAGGATGAGATAACACTAGACCAAAAAGGAGATGGTTTAGATGAAGGGGAGAAATGTAAAATAGAATGGGGATTGGAGAAATAATAAAGAGAAAGAATCCATGATTTCCAGATAAAAGATCCAAGGGAGATTAGGCACCAAATCCATTTTTAAAGAAGTGCTATGTTGAAGTTTGATAGATTAACAATGCCTAAACCTCCCTGATTGATATGTAAGCATACAGTTCGCCAATTAACAAGTCTCTTGATATTGCCGCCATTCCATAAAAAAGAGCTTCTGATTGAGTCAATTTTGTTAATTGCCCATTTAGGAAGCTTATGAAAAGACATCCAATAAGTGGGAATTGCAGAAAGCACCGATTTTGCAAGTACAACATGTCCAGCATAAGATAAAGAGTTGGCTTTCCATGCAGATAGCTTAGATTCTATCTTATGAATGAGAGCATACCAATCATTTTTCAGTATTTTTGATTGTCTAAGGGGAATGCCAAGATAAGAAATGGGAAAATGTTCAATGGGACAGTTAAGGAGAGAGGATACTGCATGGCTCAAGTGATCAGAATTCCCCAACATGATGATTGAACTTTTGGAGAAGTTGATTGACAGGCCAGAGATTAATTCAAAGACATACAACAGGACTTTGAGACAGTGGATGTGCTTGAGGTCAGGAGAGGAGAAAATGATGGTATCATCAGCAAACTGCCATTAGTGATTGAAATTGTAGAGTTTGGGAGTTGAATACCACCAAAGAGATTATTGGCGATAGTTTTTTTTCATCATTTGATTAAATACATCAGCTATAAGGACAAATATGAATGGGGATAATGGGTCTCCTTGTCTTAGCCCTTTGGTTGATTTGATTAAGCTACCTGAACCACCATTAATTGTGATGGATGAGAAATTTGTGTTCAAAATGTTTTCTATCCAATTGCACCATCTAGCTGGGAAGCCTCTATGTTTCATCATCTGCATACTGAAATCCCAATTGACAAAATCAAAAGCTTTGGAAAAAATATAATTTCAAGAGAATTCCAGGGTTTTTGGTGTTGTGACAGAAGGATATCACTTCTTGTGTAGCTGCAACGCAGTCTAAAATGTTTCAGCCATAGATGAAAATTGATTGCTCAGGACCAACGAGAGGGGAAATGATAGATTGTAGACGATTTGTAAGCACTTTGGTAATGATTTTGGAAGAAGTATTAAGCAAATTGATAGGGCGAAAGGTTGAAAGAGAGTTAGCACCAGCGAATTTGGGAATGATGATGATGTTAGCGTAGTTTAATCTGGATATTTGATTAGGGTTTTCATAAAATTCCATACACATATCAACGATATCCCGTTGAACGACGGACCAAAAATGTTTAAAAAAGGATGGCCCAAACCCATCAGGCCCCAGAGCCTTATCATCATCCATTTCTTTGATTGCGGCCCAAATCTCATTTTCAGTAAATGGTTGATCAGTAGAAAGAGAAGAGGGGTTAGGATATAAATGATGCCAGCCAATAGATAGCAAAAGAGGAGGAGAATTGTCAAGGATTGAACGATAGTAGTTTGAACAGAGATGAAGAATGGTGGTCTGATCAGTAATCGATTGATCATTGTGAATTATTTCTGAGATGATGGATGATCGCTTTCTACCATTGGCTAGTCGATGAAAGTAAGTTGTATTACGTTCACCTTCTTCAATCCATTTGGCTTTTGATCTTTGTTTCCACCTAATTTCTTCTTGTTTAAAGAGTCTGCCTAATTCATTTCCAAGATCTTTCAAAAGTTTTTTTCAAAATATTTTTAAAGATCTTTTAAGTAATGATACTCTTAAAACATGGTCTTATTTAGATACAATTTCCACAGATTTAAGTAAGTATTTTGTAAGAATAAACTAGTCTGATATGATCTTATTACTATAGAAAGTTATCTGTTTATTCCAGCTTTGGTTATTTTCAAAATCATAGACCACAACAACTTTATTTTGCTACAAAGAAAATCTTTATAAAAAAGTTCCAAAAAACATTTAAAAGAGTATACTGTCCCCAAGAAAAACAAATGGAAATACTAGAACAATACTTAGAAAAAACTTCTTATCAAAACCCTTTTATATAATAAAAAATCTAAAGATAAATGATAAACAACTATATTAAATAACAATTATTTTTAAAAATAAATACACTGAAGAATTAATAGACTTAACAGATGATTCTGAAACTGATTTATTTTATACTATAAGTAACATTAATAGACACATAATAATAAAAATTCAAAAGAGTCAAAACCAATAAGCACCAGAAGTTTTGTGAAAACTACAACGAAATCCTTAATAAACAAAGAGAGGATATAGAATACTACTCTGATAATGACTGTGGTTTTAATATAGACATATATAGAGACTAGAAAAGAAAAAAAAAGTTCTAAATAAAATTAGAAGGCTTCCGAATTCAAATAATCCAAGTACCTTATTCTCTATTTAGCATTTGCTTAGTGCATCCTTGGGTAAAACCTACAAGTTTCCACTAAGTTTTCATCTCAAAAAATGAATAATTACTATTTTTATAAAAATACCATATGAAATATTATAATATACAATAAACTACGTAACAGGTTACATATTTGGAATAAATTCAATAGAAATTATTTACCACACCCCCTCCCCCACGCACTTACACACACCCCTGTTTTGTAGCACCCATACACTACCGTAAGCTACACTAATCCATATACAACAAGATTTTGTAGATATTCAATCCACACATATATTATCATTTATCCAAAATTTGAGATCGTTCTGAATTCGTATCATTTTCAAATGGGACAGTTTGTCTTATGTTCCTAATAAGTTTCTAAATTCAGCTCACATCTCTCCCTTAAAATTTTATAAATTAGGTCCCTATTTTTCGAAAATCAGCAAAAAAAATCTCGTAAATTCATAATTAAATTCAACACGTAATAACCATCAAATTTAGGCATTAAAACTGCAAAAAAGGCAACAAGAAAAAAAAAATGATGAAGCTCCAGTATATTGCAGCAAACAATGTAATAATTTGCAACTATTTGCTGATGTTTCAGCAACTATTGCAATCCTTGCATCAAATTGCAGTATTATTGCTGAAAAATCAGCAATAATATGTGATAATTATAGCTTTTGATGCAATATTTCATCCGCCGTCTGTTTTTTCAGCCATATACCATTTTTAAACATTGTTGCTTATATTTCAGCAATTCTAAGCAATAATTGTAGATATATCAGCACATATAGATAAGCCTTCATCAGCTTTAACATTGTTGCTAACATTTTAGCAACTGTACACAATTATTGCTGACATTTTGACAACAATTATTAAGCCTTGCAAAATTATTCAGCTTTAATTGCTAACATATCAGCACGAATATGTAATAATTACTGACATGTATGCAATAATTCATCCCAATTTTCAATTGAAACTTAGGATGAATTATTTCTTACATAACAGCAACTATTGACTATTATTAGTGATTTTGCCGATTTTTTTTCAGATTGCTTCTATGAATATTTGTAATTTTTTTATTTTTTTATTCTGCAATGCCAAAAATTTCGTGAAAAACACAAACTTGTCAAAAATATGGTCTTGCTTTGAATGAAAAGTTTGGGGGAGTCCGTTTGAATTATGAACAATTTTAAGGACATGAGCCTAATTTTCACTTTTCAAAATCTTAGCCCAATTATTCACTGTTCAGACATTTATTTGAACCGATGAATTAAACATCAAATATATTATTCTATGAATATTGGAATAAGCTCAAATTATGGATATATGATAGCATATAAGTGGATTGAACATCTACAAAATTTTGTTGGATTTGGATTAGAGTAGTTCACAGTAGGGTAGGAGTGGTAAAGGGAAGTTGCAAAATAGGGGTACCCCGGAACGCTTCTCTCTCTCTCTCTATATATATATATATATATATATATATATATATATATATTAGGTAAGATCAAGAACACCCCAAATAGTGTAGCCCCCCTAATTTCCACCACACAACCCTCTTTCTCTCTCCTCCCACTAACTCTCTCTCCCACTAATACATTATTTAAAATTAAATGAGTGGCTCTCCTTGAAGTGCAAAAGAGGTGCCACAAAAGAGGGGTGCCATATAACCCTCCTCACATATATATATATATATATATACACATATACATATACATATATATATATTTGTGTGTGTGTGTGTAACTCTCCTCTCACTAACTCTTTCTCTTCTCACTAACTTATTTTATCATAAATGAGTGGTGGAAACAGAGGGCTATTAGGGTGCTGTTGAATGCCTATCTGTGTGTATATGTGTGTGTGTGTATATATGTGTGTGTGTGTGTATATATGTATATATATATATATATGAGAGAGAGGTTATATGACACCCCTCTTTTCGTGGCATGCCTTTTGCACCCCAATAATAACCACACATTTATAAATTAGTGGTGGGCGAGAAAGCTAGTAGGAGTAGAGAGAAAACCGGATGTGTGGTGGAAATTAGAAGGGTTAGAGGGTTGTTGCACTATTTGAGATGCTCCTGATAATATATGTGTATGTAAGTGTATACGCACACACACACACACACATACATACATACATACATATATATGTGTGTGTGTGTGTAGATGACTGCTTAGACATAAAACTAGACACAAGTTGAGAGACACAGAGCTTTATCGTTGGATCATTTTGTCCTAAAATGGAAGAGTGGAGTTAATGAGTTGATTCAATGGTGTAAATTTACTATGTCATCAATTGTGTCAAAATTTTATGTCCATATAGAGTTTCCCTATATATATATATAATAAACTTATATATTAACATATATACACTCTTCTGAAATGACAAACTCTGTCTCGCCTAAAACATCTTCCAATTCACCATGGAATCATTAACCTCCAAAGATGGCGACACCTAACTCCGGTCAGGTCGAAGCTAGTAATTTAAAACCATCGATCAAAGAAGATCTAACTTCTCTCCAATTCATGAAACATTCAGAGAATCATGTCTATATTCCTAAAGATTTTAAAGCTTCGGCAGATTCATGGCAAATCAAAATTGCTCTACATCTAGTGGTCTCAGTGGTTAAATTGAAGGAATATATTCGAAAGGTTTGGAAACCTGGAGGTAATTTTTGAGTTCATATTGCCTCTGTCTTTCATTATACTGAGGAAGTGTTCGATTGTATGTCAGTGTTAAGAACATCAACTTATTCTTACTTTGGAAGATAATTGATGGTTTTGAAATAGTTTCCTGGGTACGAATTTGAGAGGTTCAATGCTAAGAGGGTTTAGATCTGGATTAAACTGTTTAATCTGGATATGGAAATGTGGTCGAATAAAGTTTTTTTGATGATTGCTAGCTAGCTATATTGGGGATCCAATTCGTATTGATGATAATATAGCTAGTAAGAGAGTTACTAAATATGCTAGAATGATATAGATCTAAACTAGTTGATAAAATTCCCATAATGCTAAATAATGGTCTTAAAAAAGAAGTTGTTATTGAATTTGAATATGTGCCTTCTCGATGTGATCAATGTAATAAGGTTGGACATAAATTTATGATTCATGAGATTTCTAAAGAGCCTTCCTGGATATCTAAGAAGTTAAGGGATGAAGCAAGTTCATCTAATGTTGATAATCAAGTTGTTGATAATGATCAAATTAATATTGACAGTTTTGATTAGGATATATATTGGAGTTGGGGATTTGTATTTCCTCAATTCAGAATTACCTCATAATATTCTGCCTGGGGAATTAAATCATGTTGCAGATAATCTAATTGAGTTACCTCCAAAAGTTTATCATCATGATGTTTCTTTTGGTATTACAGCAAAAACCTAATTATCTAGCAAATGTGAAAGGTAACAACAAATCTCTAAAATTGCTCCTCCTAAAAGGCCATTAAGGAGAAATTCTTCCATCAAATGACTATAATGATTTGGAATGTCAGAGGGATGAATATGTCAATGAGGATGTGTGATGTATTATCTCTGCTAACCAAATTCAAACCAGCTCTTGTTGGTTTAGTAGAAAACAAATTAAGTAGTGTCAATTTGAATATGTTTAGTAGATCAATTCCAAATGGATGGGACTTCATTCCCATTGATACCACACAATTTGATGGAAGAATTTTATTGCTTTGGAATATAGAGGTTTGGTCCATCAGTGTGATATCCTCTTCAAATCAGCATTTACAGTTCAAGCAAGGAATATACATGGACTTTGTTTATGTTTTACAGTTGTTTATGCTAGCAGCAATTTTCAAGAGAGGCAGATTTTGTGGCAACATATTATAAATGAGGCAGAAGTTATAAATGAAGAGTGGGTTTTAATGGGTGACTATAATAATTCTACATTTCACTTAGATGAAAGGGGTGGATTACCTATTCCTTTTCAGCAGATTCGAGCTATCAATAACTGTATTACTCAATCTGGTTTGACTGAGATCAAGGCATTTGGATTTAATTATACATGGAGGCGTAGAGGCATAGTAAACAATATTGATAAGATTTTTGTAAACCATTTATGTCTCCATAAATTCACTAACATAAAAGCAATATCACTATCTCAACTCTCAATCGTTTACTCCTTGATTTAATCCCTACTTCTACATCAAAAGGTTATCCTTTCTGGTATTTGATGTTGTATATAACAGTGTTGTATACACAATTATATGATTTTTGTTTGATGATAACAACCAAATATATTTTATTATTGAATGTGTTTGTAACTGTACTGGTATACTACACAACAGATAGCAATATAATATTTCTATTTGAATAAAATACAACTATACATAAATTTAAATATTCACACAGTATTTTATTCAAACAAGAATATTTTATTTCAATATTTAACAGTACAGATTTACAACTTCACTATTTGTATATACATCACTGATATACATTTCAAAATTTTCAATTTTCATACTCAGCCCCTCTCAACAACACTTACACTTTCATATACACTACACTCACTACAGTTACCTCAACAGTCGTTTACATTTCTATACAGTTCACTCACAAATACAAACACACTAACGCTGTTCTTGTCTTCATCTTCAGTCTTCTGTCTTCACAGCTTTCAGTCAGTCATCTTCATACCTGTTCATACAGAAGAACACACACAATAGACTGCAACAAAAATAAAATTAAATAAAAGCAAATAAAAATTTATTTTTAAATTTTATTTGCCTCAGAATTACGGTGTGTTTCTCATCATTTTTCTAGACTTGGTCTGATATGCAGGGACAGAAAAATCTCGTCTGATGGCTGCATGTACACACGTGTATACACGTGTGCACTGCCTCGCCAATCAATATGCATCTGAGGAGTAGCCACAAGGACCATCTCAACTCAGTGCATATGGTCGAGAGTGCTAAATCAAAACAGCAAAAACAAGTGGTCGAGCATAATGAAAAATGCGAGTACAAAGTAAAAACATGATCAGCAATAAAGAATCAAAAAGAAAATCATTTTTTTTAGAGCAACTCAAGGCAGGCTTAAATCAAGTATTTCAAAAATCATGCAAAGAAAAACAGCTCAGTTTTAAGACAGTATGGTGCACAAACAAACATGAAGGGCAACATGAACTAGAAAACATTTCAAAAAGCAGGAAAGCATGATGCAACAGCAATGGATGGTGCAACAACACAACTCAGGTTCAGCCACAAACATGAATGGCACAGAAATCTAGTGGTTTAGTTCTGACTCAAGATTCAAGTCAACATGGCAAAATGGTCGAGACAGTGACAACACAGAAAAACAATTAACTGTTGCTCAATACAAGACTGTGCAAGTACACAAATCATGCAAAGTTACAAGGGATTCAAAAATATATAAGCAGTGGACTTATGGTAAAAAGTTAGCATCAGTTTAAAATGCAAGGCAATGTTAATGCAGAAGTATCATCATGACAGTGTACACACACATATATATATATTTATATATATGATCAGTGTGTATGGCCAAACAAGACAATGACAGAATACACAGATGGTTAGAAGTACAATGAGTATAGTATAGCAGTTCATCAAGCCAGTTTATTTTTAGTTCATACTAAAAACACAAGAGTAAAGCACCAGTTCAAAAGTTTTGAAAAATCAGAGGGAAATGTCTGCTCTTATCAGTTCAAATCTACAAGCATTAGCCAAACAAGTATGTTCGAAGAAATAAAAAAAATCAGGAAATCGGCAACTCGACCACAAAACTCAAGTCTGAAGTACAATATACAGCAAGTCAAGCACAAAAGGGAAATACAGACAACATGCTAACAGGAAAACAGTTTGATCAAGGTAGTACCAAGATCAAATGTAGCATCTGTTCGTATAATTTTTTTTTTATAAAGCAATTCAAGGCCGAGGCTAAAGTAGCTGTCCAGTTTTTTTAAAGAAGCAACTGTTCATATCAAAGACAGGAAAAATGTTTTTTGAAAAGAATGATTCAAAGAAGGTTTTAAAATTCCAGAAATCAGGGTTTAAACTTATGAAATATATTCAGAAAAATCATTCAAGTTACTAACTCAAATTCAACTAGAGAAAGCCCAGAATTCTCATGCGAGTATTCAGGAATTCACATACAAGTTTGAGAGATTTCAAGTTTCAAAAATCAAGGGATTGATTTAAAAGCAGAAAATTCAAGTTTAAAGTATACAGGATAAACGAAAATTACTCCACAAAATTTGAATCGAAGAAATCATCAGAATTCCAGAAGACTTCAAGTCCAAGATTTATGCAATATATTCAAGTTTAAATTCGAAGAAACCTTCAGAATTTCAAGTCCAAAATTCACGAAAATATCACACCGAGTCTTATACGAAATTTCAGAAATCACGAAAAGCTCAATTCAAAGCAGTTGTCAAGCCCCAATATTTCGTATATATCATGAACAAGTCTAAGCATGAAATCAGAGATATTTTAGGATTTTAATCCTATAAATACACCAATCCTCATCAGCAGTAAATTATCCAAGTTTCAACGCAATCAAAGAAAAATTAGAAGTGGAAAAATCATACCAATATTCACTTGGATCTGGATCGAGTGAATCTGCAAATCGAAGAACCAGAAAACCATCAGAGCACGAGACCAACATCGACAAACATCAGAGCAAGAGTACGATCAATCATTTTGCAGAGAATCGGATTCCAGAAGGAAACCCTAGATCGCAAGAAGGAAACCCTAGATCGCAAACCCTAGGCCGCCATTTATTTTTTCACAGAGAAAAAGGAGATCGGGTCAAAGGATAAAGGGGCTAGGGCAAATAGAAGAGGCCGACCAAGCTTTTTAAAAGGGGACAACCTATTTATTTTAACTCCTAAGGGTTTTTCTATTTTTTATTTTATTTTACATTTGTTTTTGTTTAATTCATAAAAACAAACAAACAGTTTCTAGATCTGTAAAATCTAGGGAAGACGAATTACGGGAATTGTAATTCGGGGAAATCTGGTTTCGGGGATAGAAACCAGTGCAGGGTTTTGAGCATAGGGTTAATAACAGTTGGGAGCGAGTGTCGCGAGTTTACAGGAGATTGTAAGCGTAGAGATTGTTTTAACTCCTAGTAGAAACCTTGGGGAATGCAGCAGTAAGCAGGGTTTTGCCGAAGCTGGGTATATCTGTGTGTTATTTATTTTCTGCATTTATTCTGTTTTTAATCTGTGCTGTGATTATTTAATTACTCTGTGAAAATCTGTGATAAACCCTATTCACCCCCCTCTAGGGTTAATTTAGATCCTACAAGTGGTATCAGAGCAGGTATTTTTAACTCTAGAGTCATGAATTTGTCAAACAACGCTTTTTCTGAGGGTCAGTCCATAGCTAGGCCACCAATGTTTAATGGAACTGATTATGCATATTGGAAAGCTAGGATGAAAATTTATTTGAGTTCAGTTGATTATGATGTGTGGGATATTATTGAAACGGGTTATAGATCTCCCACTGTTATTGTTAGTGGTGTTGAAATTCCTAAATCAAAAGATAGGTGGGATGCTAATGATAAAAAATTATTTTCAACTAATGCCAAAGCAATGAATGCTTTAATCTGTGCTCTTGATAAAACTGAATTTAATCGAATTTCTCATTGTGAGACTGCATAGGAAATATGGCATACGTTGGAGGTCACACATGAAGGTACATCTCAAGTGAAGGAATCTCGTCTCGCTCTACTCAGCAATGAATATGAAAATTTCTCTATGCAAAAAGACGAAGATATAAAAGAGATGTATGGACGCTTCTCATCACTGGTCTACAATGCAAAAGCTCTTGGCAAAACCTATACCGAAGTGGAATTGATCAGAAAAATACTGAGAGTGCTACCGATGAATTTTGAAGCAAAGGTGACGGCGATTCAAGAATCAAAAGATCTGAATAAAGTAAGCATGGAAGAGTTGATCGGAATCTGATTACTTATGAGATGGAGTTGAAAGCAAGAGAAGAACGAAAGGATTCTGAATCAAAGAAGAAGACGATCGCTTTAAATAATTCTGTTGAAAGTAATGATGATGACCCCGCTGAAGAGCTAGCCATGGTTTTAAAAAAGTGGGCCAAAGGAAAATACAAACCACGAAAGAAGAATTCAAAAACCAACAAGTCCGAAAGTTCAGATAATTCAGACGATGAAGTATATTGCTACAATTGCAAGAAACCCGGTCATATCAAACCAAATTGCCCACAGCTTAAAAATGAAAAGAAGAAGAAGTTCAGAAGAAAGAAGAAAGCCTTTGCTGCTACATGGGATGACGAAGAAGGAGAAGAAGTTTCTGAAAGTGAAGAAGAGGAAGCTAATTTGTGTCTTATGGCTCAATCTGATTCAGAAAGTAGTGAAGAGGATTCAAGTGAGGTATCGAATTTTACTTATAAAGAATTAATTTTAATGTTTCACGATCTCACAAAAACCGTTGATTCTCTTGAACTAAAAGTTAAGAAATTAAAATCTGATAGGTCAAAACTAGTTCAAGAAAATAACAGTATAGAAACAAAACTTGAAAAAGTTAAGAATTCACCATTTTCAGAATGCGAAAAATGTCAATCTTTGAGTAACGATTTTTTGAAATTAAAAACTGATCTTGAACTACTTAAAAGTGAAAACATGAATTTGAAAAATGAAAATCATGATTTTGAAAAGGTGATTGAAAAGTTTAGAGAATCTGAAAAACTTGATTTTGAAAAGCGAAAACAATTTGAAATTGAAATTTCCAAGTCTGATGCTAGAATCAAAGCACTTGAAAACGAAAATTTGATTTTAAAACAAACTGATGCTGAAAAAAGGAAAATTGCTATTAATCGTTGTTCAAATTTAATAAAAGAAAATAGCGATCTTAAATTTAAAATTCAACGACTTGAGTCAGCTTTGACTAAATTTTCTAAAGGAGAGAAATCGTTGAATATGTTGTTAAAAAATCAATTTTTTGTTCAGAATAAAAAGGGACTTGGATTTGAATCTGATCAAGTTAAAAAACCAAATTTTAATGATTTTAAAAATCCTTTAATTGGCTTTGAAAACAATCAAATTGAATTTTTGAAATTTAATAATTACAAAGGGTTTTTAAATCATAAACAAATTGATAACTCGTTTAAAAACAATTCATTTAAATCTGTTTGGATTCCAAAAATTAACAAAATAAATTTAAGCAAATCTAAACAAATTTGGGTTCCAAAGGGTACGCTAGTGAATAGTAATGGATTGTTATATAAACGGGTTTGGGTACCAAAACGTGTAAACAAAGATAAGAGTGGTAAAACAACTTTTGTTAGACCACTCGATCATATAAACATTTAGGTATCGTAGGAGGCTAAGGAACAACTGTGCTTAAGTAAGATAAAATTCAAGTTGATTCATATATCGAATTATTTGGAGTTCCTTAGCCATAGATTCAGAGTTGGAGATTCATTGCATCACGTTGATTATGGTAAGTCTGGTATGATCTCTAAACTCGTACTTTTATTCCTTTTAGTTTATTTTTACTTGGCTATTTTTGAAATCATTCGTTATGGATTGTTGAAATTCTTGAATTATTAAAAAAAAAAATTTGGAGATTTCAAACAATTATCTTTCGATTTGATAAGTTGATTGTTTCTTGAGTTTGTCTAAAAATTCTCTGAGGATGTCACTTGTGATTCTTGTTTTTGAAAATGATCTTGTGCTACTCTGATAAGGAAATTGATTTGATTCATTTTAAGTGTGTTGGTGATTAAATGATAAGTTAGAAAATCAGTAACTGGATTTAGTTAAAATTCATAGACAATTTGAATTAAATATATAAGTTGTTTTAAAAATTGTCTAGGAGCAATCAGTGTTAAAAATATTAGAAAATTTCATTTTTTAACTGATTGATTTTTTAAGCTGATTTTCAACTTGCATTTTTTTTCAAAAAACTCCTCTTGAAATCAATATTTTCAATTTTAAAATTATTTTTGATTATTTATTCAGAAATTGAAATTATTGATTAATTTGAACCGTTTTTGGAACTCATCAAAATTATTGATAGATTTATGAAACTGTGATGAGTTGCGACTATGGTATAATTCATAACTAGAAGAGATATTATTTTAAATCTCATGATGATTAGACAGATTTTATAATACTTTTGAATTAGAGCTTATTTCACGACCATCTTCTATATCTACCATATTTCTGTCATTCATCATGGTTTTATTTAATTTGGGGAGTTCTAATTATTCTTAAAATTTAAAAAAATAAATAAATAAATAAATTATCCTTGGTATTCACTCCCATTTAAAAATCCTCGCGGTTATGTGTGGGTGAATTACCTTAATTTCTATGTGCTTCCATTCTCACTTAAAAGACCTTCGGGCTGTGCATGGATGGAACTCATTAGAGAGGATAAAGTTAAGTTACTACTAACCCCATTTAAAAGACCTTTGGGCTATGCGTGGTTAGAAAGTGCTTAACACTTTTTTAGCATATTTAAAATCTTTAAAATTCATATTCAAATATTCATTTTTTATTGAACTCTCCTCATTCGATAAAATCCATCGTAAATCCATTCATTCTGAAAGTGAAATTTGCTTCTGATTTAAAGATTATTATGATTTTTGTTTCATTAAATGGGTTTTACGATATATATTCTCTCTTGATTTGAATCTATATTTTTAGTCCATATTCATCACTGTTTCAATTTCTATTATCCTTTTGATGATAACAAAAGGGGGAGAATTGTCAAGATTTTGACTGATGAGTATTTAATTCAAAAATATTTTAAGATTGGAAATTAAATATCTAGAGGAAGAATGGTCAACTGGATTACATCATTCATATTTTTCCACATATATAGGGGGAGTTCAGATGTAGGGGGAGTATACAAATAGGGGGAGTAATATATTTCACGTTCAAAAACATTCAAAATCTTTTATTTGTTTGTCATCATCAAAAGGGGGAGATTGTTGTATATAACAGTGTTGTATACACAATTATATGATTTTTGTTTGATGATAACAACCAAATATATTTTATTATTGAATGTGTTTGTAACTGTACTGGTATACTACACAACAGATAGCAATATAATATTTCTATTTGAATAAAATACAACTATACATAAATTTAAATATTCACACAGTATTTTATTCAAACAAGAATATTTTATTTCAATATTTAACAGTACAGATTTACAACTTCACTATTTGTATATACATCACTGATATACATTTCAAAATTTTCAATTTTCATACTCAGCCCCTCTCAACAACACTTACACTTTCATATACACTACACTCACTACAGTTCCCTCAACAGTCGTTTACATTTCTATACAGTTCACTCACAAATACAAACACACTAACGCTGTTCTTGTCTTCATCTTCAGTCTTCTGTCTTCACAGCTTTCAGTCAGTCATCTTCATACCTGTTCATACAGAAGAACACACACAATTGACTGCAACAAAAATAAAATTAAATAAAAGCAAATAAAAATTTATTTTTAAATTTTATTTGCCTCGGAATTACGGTGTGTTTCTCATCATTTTTCTAGACTTGGTCGGATATGCAGGGACAGAAAAATCTCGTCTGATGGCTGCATGTACACACGTGTATACACGTGTGCACTGCCTCGCCAATCAATATGCATCTGAGGAGTAGCCACAAGGACCATCTCAACTTAGTGCATATGGTCGAGAGTGCTAAATCAAAACAGCAAAAACAAGTGGTCGAGCATAATGAAAAATGCGAGTACAAAGTAAAAACATGATCAGCAATAAAGAATCAAAAAGAAAATCATTTTTTTTGAGAGCAACTCAAGGCAGGCTTAAATCAAGTATTTCAAAAATCATGCAAAGAAAAACAGCTCAGTTTTAAGACAGTATGGTGCACAAACAAACATGAAGGGCAACATGAACTAGAAAACATTTCAAAAAGCAGGAAAGCATGATGCAACAACAATGGATGGTGCAACAACACAACTCAGGTTCAGCCACAAACATGAATGGCACAAAAATCTAGTGGTTTAGTTCTGACTCAAGATTCAAGTCAACATGGCAAAATGGTCGAGACAGTGACAACACAGAAAAACAATTAACTGTTGCTCAATACAAGACTGTGCAAGTACACAAATCATGCAAAGTTACAAGGGATTCAAAAATATATAAGCAGTGGACTTATGGTAAAAAGTTAGCATCAGTTTAAAATGCAAGGCAATGTTAATGCAGAAGTATCATCATGACAGTGTACACACACACATATATATTTATATATATGATCAGTGTGTATGGCCAAACAAGACAATGACAGAATACACAGATGGTTAGAAGTACAATGAGTATAGTATAGCAGTTCATCAAGCCAGTTTATTTTTAGTTCATACTAAAAACACAAGAGTAAAGCACCAGTTCAAAAGTTTTGAAAAATCAGAGGGAAATGTTTGCTCTTATCAGTTCAAATCTACAAGCATTAGCCAAACAAGTCTGTTCGAAGAAATAAAAAAAAAGGGGGATCAGGAAATCGGCAACTCGACCACAAAACTCAAGTCTGAAGTACAATATACAGCAAGTCAAGCACAAAAGGGAAATACAGACAACATGCTAACAGGAAAACAGTTTGATCAAGGTAGTACCAAGATCAAATGTAGCATCTGTTCGTATAATTTTTTTTTATAAAGCAATTCAAGGCCGAGGCTAAAGTAGCTGTCCAGTTTTTTTAAAGAAGCAACTGTTCATATCAAAGACAGGAAAAATGTTTTTTGAAAAGAATGATTCAAAGAAGGTTTTAAAATTCCAGAAATCAGGGTTTAAACTTATGAAATATATTCAGAAAAATCATTCAAGTTACTAACTCAAATTCAACTAGAGAAAGCCCAGAATTCTCATGTGAGTATTCAGGAATTCACATACAAGTTTGAGAGATTTCAAGTTTCAAAAATCAAGGGATTGATTTAAAAGCAGAAAATTCAAGTTTAAAGTATACAGGATAAACGAAAATTACTCCACAAAATTTGAATCGAAGAAATCATCAGAATTCCAGAAGACTTCAAGTCCAAGATTTATGCAATATATTCAAGTTTAAATTCGAAGAAACCTTCAGAATTTCAAGTCCAAAATTCACGAAAATATCACACCGAGTCTTATACGAAATTTCAGAAATCACGAAAAGCTCAATTCAAAGCAGTTGTCAAGCCCCAATATTTCGTATATATCATGAACAAGTCTAACCATGAAATCAGAGATATTTTAGGATTTTAATCCTATAAATACACCAATCCTCATCAGCAGTAAATTATCCAAGTTTCAACGCAATCAAAGAAAAATTAGAAGTGGAAAAATCATACTAATATTCACTTGGATCTGGATCGAGTGAATCTGCAAATCGAAGAACCAGAAAACCATCAGAGCACGAGACCAACATCGACAAACATCAGAGCAAGAGTACGATCAATCATTTTGCAGAGAATCGGATTCCAGAAGGAAACCCTAGATCGCAAGAAGGAAACCCTAGATCGCAAACCCTAGGCCGCCATTTATTTTTTCACAGAGAAAAAGGAGATCGGGTCAAAGGATAAAGGGGCTAGGGCAAATAGAAGAGGCCGACCAAGCTTTTTAAAAGGGGACAACCTATTTATTTTAACTCCTAAGGGTTTTTCTATTTTTTATTTTATTTTACATTTGTTTTTGTTTAATTCATAAAAACAAACAAACAGTTTCTAGATCTGTAAAATCTAGGGAAGACGAATTACGGGAATTGTAATTCGGGGAAATATGGTTTCGGGGATAGAAACCAGTGCAGGGTTTTGAGCGTAGGGTTAATAACAGTTGGGAGCGAGTGTCGCGAGTTTACAGGAGATTGTAAGCGTAGAGATTGTTTTAACTCCTAGTAGAAACCTTGGGGAATGCAGCAGTAGGCAGGGTTTTGCCGAAGCTGGGTATATCTGTGTGTTATTTATTTTCTGCATTTATTCTGTTTTTAATCTGTGCTGTGATTATTTAATTACTCTGTGAAAATCTGTGATAAACCCTATTCACCCCCCCTCTAGGGTTAATTTAGATCCTACATTTGAATGGTTGGCAACTTGAATTTGGGAATGATGATTGTATAATGAGAGGTTTACAAGAAAATGGACGGGGTTACCCTAGTTATATTTTCCAACAGAAATTGAATGCGTGCAAATTGGTACTAAAATGTTGGAATACAATTAGGCTAAAAGATAATGCTCTACTTGTGGAATCTGAAGCTCTTTTTTTTTGGAGATTGAGAAGTTGCATCTGATTTAGAACCAGAGAATTTGGATTTGTATGAAAGCATGCTTGAGGCTAAATAAGCATTGATGGTACAAAATTAGATTAAGTTTTGGAGCTACAAACGTAAGGCAAAAGTATCGTGGCTACAAGATGGAGTACCTAATTCAAGTTTCTTTTATTCTAAAATGTCAACAAGAAGGTATACTAATCATCTCAAAGCTTTAATCAATTCTGAGGGAGATCTTCTTTATAAACGTGATGAAGTTTCTAATGAGGCTATCAAACACTTTAGTTCTTTATTCAACGGTGACAGAATTCAGAGTTCCCTTCATTCCAAGCAATATCTACAATCAATATTGAGCCAACCCCAAACCCCGTACTGACGGTGGCAAGGGTAATCCGTGGAATACAACACCGAAACAGATAATAGCAGAACAAAATTAAATAAATACACCAGATAATGAACAATACAATATACTGGATAAAAGTAATCATCAGAGTTACACAGTATACAGGATCTTACTTAGTACAAAAACAGTTCAGCCATACATAAATGTCTACAGCGGAAAACAAACAAAATATGTACAATAGGAGCTGAACAACATAAAAAGAGATAAATGATAGAATCCATCTTCAGCTCCAGCTATCCAGAAAGAACCAGCTAAACCTGAATACAAGGCTGCCCGTGTAGAAAAAGGGGCACTCGAGTTTGAAAGTGAAACAAACTACGAGTTAGTCATGGGACTGGTATGAGAAATCTACTCAACACATATATATAATTTGGCTAATCACAGTACCACGTCACTTTCGTGGAACGGGTTTTCTCCATTGGATTGCCATTATTTAAAATATTTATTTTAAATATTCAAAATCCATTATTTTAGCCAATTTAAAAATTTTAAATTGGTTCAGATTTTCTGGGTCGTTACAAATATGCATGGCCAACAGGTATTACTTCGATCTATTACTTTAAATGAAGTGAAAACTGTTGTTAGTTCAGTACATATCGATTCAAGACCTGGGACAAATGTGTTTAATTCTAAATTTTGTAAATTACATTGGAAGGATATCAAACTTGAACTTTTGGCTGTAATGCAAGATATGTTCAACTCGGCTAAACTACCAAAGATTATCAATCATACTTTTGTATTAATCCCAAAAGTTGATAGACCAACAAAAATTTCTCAATTTCGACCAATCTCTTGTTGCAGTTTGTACTACAAAATTTTCAGTAAGATTTTGTGCAAGAGAATCAAGTGGTTTTTGCCTCATTCAATATCTCCAAATCAATGTGCATTAATTCCTTCTAGATCAATTAGGGGATAATATTCTTCTTGCTCATGAGTTGTTAAGGGATTTTAAGAAACATGGAGTGAATAAGTTTTTTGTTAAGGTTGATTTTCATAAGGCGTACGATATGATAAATAAGGAGTTTATTTGCCATATTATATTGAAGATGGGCTTCCCCATACATTTTATCAATATAGTATATGAGTGCATCTCAATACCTACCTTTTTAATACTGATTTAAGGGGTTTCTAAAGGGTTTATTGCATCGAACAGAGGGATTCGCCAAGGTGATCCGTTATCACCATATCTTTTTTCAATTGCAATGGAATACTTTACATCTTGCATGAATGAAGCTACTGTGCAGAATTTGTTAATACCTATTCATATTTTGGAGCCAATTGTATCACACTTATTGTATGTTAATGATTTAGTAGTTTTTGGCAAATGCACTCCTACTTGTGCTAATTCTTTGAAAGATACTTTTGGCAAATTAAAGAGACATAGCGGGTTGACTGCTAGCATGTTAAAAACAAAGATTTATTTTAGTTCATTTACACGTAATATCAGTGAGGTATCTTCTATCTTGAGTTTTCAAACTAATCAGTTGCCAGTTAAATACCTTGGAGTTCCATTATTTTCTAACTATATCCACTACAATAATTGCCAGTCTTTGCTGCATAGCATACAGGGTAAAGTTCAAGCATGGGATGCCAAATTTCTTAGTTTTGTTGGGAGGGCGGAGCTCATTCAAATTGTTCTAACACCTACTATATTGAACTGGTTGTTTGTGTATCAGCTTCCAGAGCATGTATTGGATAAATTGAACACTATTTGTGCAGATTTCTTTTGGGGTGGCAATGTTCATAAGGTAAGTTGGAAAAAATTGTGTATGCCTAAAGCTGAAGGGGGAACTGGACTAAAATCGCTCTCTGATCTTAATAAAGCTGCTTGCATTAAATTGATGTGGAAGTTCCTCTCTACTTCATCATTTTGGAGCAAATTGATGCAAATGAAATGCTGTAATGGCAAGTAATTTTGGAATATGAAAATAGATAATAATGCTTCTAGTACATGGAAAGCCATTTTAAGATCGAGAACAACTGGAAATTAGATTTTTAACAAGGTAATCTCGTCTGGACCTTAGACTCTTCTTTGGTTCGAGCCTTGGATTAATAGCGAATGTTTGGTTGACTTGATTGGTTTGTCTAGATTCCAAGCTATAGGCAAACAAGATGAATTGGTTTAAGCTATTATTATGGATGGAAGAATCAATGCAAATTTGCATGCAACAACAAGAGAAGTACAACAAGTAAATGAGGTTGTTCTAAGTAGCTGTGCTCAAGATGATTATTATGAATGGTGTGAAGGTGGGGCATTTACATTTCATAAAGCATGGGATTATATTAGAGATAAGCAAGAGAGTATGTCATGTAACAAGGTAATCTGGCACTCTAAAATTGCAAAGAGAATGGTTTTTATAACCTATTTAGCTACAAACAGTAGGTTGTATACAAAAGACATGATGAGAAGATTTGGAATGATCTATGAAAACTGCTGCATTTTGTGTGGTAAAGAAGAAGAATCTGTTGAACTTTTTTTTTGCATGTGAATACTCTGAATGTATATAGTATGCAATTTCTTGTAAACTGGGTATATCTGTTGTTGGTGCATTCTCTTTATGGAGTGAAGCCGATAAGATTTTGAGAGATTTTAAAGATAAATATCAGTTATTTGATGTGGCATATGAAGTTTATACTATTGCAGTATATCAGTTTCGTTAGAAAGAAATGCTAGAATTTATAATATTCGATGTATTGCAAAGGAGGTTTGGTTATAAATGATTAAGAAGGAAGTGTATTACTTAGTTAAAGATAATAGCAACAAAATAAAAAGAACTTGACAGAAGATTGATATGTTGAAGAGGCAAGGTATTGATTTAGTTGACACTGTTTAATATTCTTGTTTTACTTTTGTGATTGTATATAGTCCTGATATTGATGTGGTAGTATGTGGGAGATGCGGAGTGGTGTTTGTCTGTATTGTTAATATATGGAGTTTATATATACTATTTTCCCTTATATCGCACCCATCTAGGTTAGGGGGTATTAGGTTTTGATGAGGCATATAAACAAAGTATATGATTGATATAAGCAACATAGTGTACCAATTTTAAAGTAAAAATAAAAAATGAGAAACTCGATATGAACACAAAATTGTACACAACTGTAACGTCCCAGATTTTGTCGACTTTGGTTATAGCCATAAACTCACTGACGACTAACCAAACATCGAAAAATACCATATGGTTAATGAAAGAAATTAGAGGGTGAGGAAATATAAGATAGAAACTTAGAATAGAAGAAGAAGAAGAAGAACACAACATTAGAGTAACACGAATATCACAGCGGAAAGAATAACATATAATATATGTAACATAACTTTGAAATATAAATCTGTACTTGAATATACATCATTATCAAAGTACAACACTTACAACACAGCGTAAATAAACAATAGCTATATGATCCTGAAGCCTCCTGCTCCAGCTCTTCAAGTATCTGTAAATCCCGACTACTTGACTTCCCGTATAAAATTAGGCACCCAAGAGTTTAGGGAAAACAAAACAAAATAAACTCCGGGTCAGTCATGGGACTGGTGTGAGTAAAACAGTTTAAAACAGTTCAAGTGGGTAAATGATATCTCATAAGACCACATCGTATAACGGAACGGGTTTTTCCCTTACGGGAATCCAAATTATCTTTATATCAAAAACCTTTTGATATTATAATAATGTCTATCAACCACAATATAATAATCATCTACCAGAAACGCTTTCATCTCACGTTCTACATATATAGCATACAATCAAAACCGCAAGCACGTATTGGGTAATGGATTTCCAACTATGACAAGGTATGGAACCACCTTTCGCTAGTTAACCTCTAGAAAGGAATACACTGGGTTCAACAAGAACATCTTGCAACCCGGCCACACATGACCGACCACTCATTTCTCTTGAGTGTATCGAATGTATATCACCAACGGTTGGGATCAGCAACTGTTTCCCGAATGGGACAGCATCAACAATAGATTTTTAGAAGTAAATGAAACTCTAGATCAGGTGATTATACACCCTACTTCGGAGCGACCGACTTAGCCATGCTGCCTACACGATTTCTGTCATTTACCGGATGTGAGGCTAGAAGCTACGCTTTATCATCACACTAGATTCACTTCGAATGCCACATCGTCAAATCCATCAAATCACCGATTGACGTCCTCAACGATACATTATGTGTTAGCTAAAAGAAGTTTCCTTCTCCACTTCCACTCTTGGTACGGTTGGAGAAATCATTATACATGATCGTCTGGAAATACTCTGTCAAGCATCCATCCATACAAGTCATCCAGGAACAGGATGAACCGAAGGCACTATTCAGTACATCCATCTTAGGCACTGTTATCTAAGACTTATACAATAGCCCTTGCACTTTACTCCATCTTCAATTATCTTTGGCATATATGATTCGCAACGCTTATGCCAATACAGAGTGGTTCTTTGGATAATAATCCAACCGGTCTCTCCATATTAACAACGTTAAAATGGTGAAAACTTTGATAGTCGGTGAGTTAACTATCAAATGAAAACACGTGTGCAAACAACGATATTATTTCCAAATGGAAATACTATCAATCAATCATCAATCATATATATATATATATATTTATTTATTTATGTATATATATTCACATTTCCTTATTTTCTATGTTTTAGAAAATATACGTTATTAACACTGGAAAAAATTTCCATTGTTATTTACATATCACTATCATTTCACAACTATCAGTCCCTGACTGTAAACTAGTAGGAGAACAAATTCTCTAAGTATAAACCCCGAAGGCCGAAACCAACATCAGATCGATACTCAGAAAACTATTCAACGTAACTAATCTCTAGACGGTTTCTAATCTTGTTTAACTCTATTTCTTTTACTCTGTTTGATTAACTTGATTAGATTAACTCTTCTATTTATTTTCTAAATAAAAAATCCTTTATTCCATTTATTTTGCTTAACATCTCTTTTATAACTTATTCAATTTCTAAGTCAATATCCCTTTGTCATAACTTATTCATTTCCTAAATAAATAATTCGTTTAATATCCTATTTATTTATTCTAAATGTTTCCTTTAATAACCCGTTTTATTTAACAAATAAATATGTCCTTTCCTTATTCTATTTATTTAACAAATAAATAAATCCATTATCTTATCCTATTTATTTAACAAATAAATATCTCACTTATTATCTCCTATTTATTTTCTAAGTAAATAGTCCATTTTATAACATCTTGTTTATTTATCCTAAATAAATAATTCACTTTATAATTATTCCAATTTATAAATATTTCTTATTTATAAATATTCCAATTTATACATATTTTGTTTTCAATATCACTTTGAGAATCTCCTTTTCCCATTCCGATATTTTATGGTACTTAACACATCATATCACGATGACCAATATCGTCCAAACACATATAATCAACCACATATTATAAACCACATCATATATCACAATATATGAAAAATAATAAAATAACTGTTGAGGAATCCAGTCGGATTCCTCCAACCTGTTTCCCTGCATCCACAGATGTTACACAATATGATTATCACCACTTTCAGTTCAATGTGAATTATTCTGTTAACAGAATCAATATATATGGATTTAACGGTTTATATATATATATATATATATATATATATATATAACTTCCACTAACTAACTAGCAGTTCAATCAAACGGTCAACACACAGTCAGTCAGCCAATATTTAACAGTTCTAAGAATACAACATGAAATATAAACTGTTCAGAGATAGTGAGATTTACTCACATTTCGCGTTAACCGTTAAATAACGATTTGCGTCTGATGATTCAGACGAACAATTTATTTTGCAATAAATTCTAGACGAGCTCCAACCCATTTCAAACCAATTCTAGAATGTTGTCCTCGTTCATACGATCATGTCGGATCTGAATTTGCGAAATTCTGATTTCGTACGGATAAGTTATTAGCATCACAAGTTATTACATATATTATATATTAAATTTAGAACAAAGATTTGAATTTAAGTTGGGCTCACTCTTATCATAAGGCCCAATCTCCCATGCCCGTTCATCCCATTTCAAAGTGTACTCGGCCCATCTTCTTATACCCGTTCTCCTCACAATACCCTTTCTCTTGTTTACACAATTAAAACAACTCCTCGTTTCAGTGGTTTCTTTGATCTAATCCTTCACCAATACCACTCCTGCTCTCCATTTGCCTTTCTTCCTGATCGAACGAAACCAGCTTCGAAACTGTTCCGGAGTAACCAAAACAAATGCCAATCTTCCTCATCTTATTCCCTCTCTTATCCCATCTTCTCCAAAGCTTTAAGCTTCCATATTCCATCATTCAACCAAGATCCAACCCAACACCATTCACTCAAACAAACTCCTCCAGTATTGAATTCGAACTGGTACAGAAGAACTCCAACACCATCAGTTGCCATATCCTCCACTTTGAAAATGTAAACACCCATATATACAGATTTCCGAACTCATGCTTAAACCACTTTTCACGCAAGCACCTTTCGCCACAACCTTTGCACCCCGGTAATAACCCGGAAATTCTGGGCCAATTTAAAATTTTTATTTTGGCAATTTTAGTGAATTTTGATCATTTAAAATGAATTATTTTAAATAATATCGACAAGAAATTTATTTTGAATAGATTTGAACATGTATATTATATAGATCGTCGTTAGAATATAAATATTTATTTTATAATTATAAAAGGATTTGAAAATGGCGCGGTAGTTCGATAATTCGATTTCAAAATTCAAATGAATGTACTTGACTCAAAATAAACCGGATTTTAGTGAAACCAAAAATATTTGAATCTATTTGTGAATATCTTTCCAACGAATTTGAAAAATTGAAATTTCATAGCGGGAATCAAAAGATATGTCCAGTTGAAAATTCATAATAGTCGTTATGGAATTCTGGCCCTTAAAAATGAGAATTTGGCAAACGACCTCGGTTTTCGACGAAACCACTTTTGTTGCATCCGTGATGTTAAATTATCGCTAGGTTTCAAATTTCATAATTTTTCGAATCAATATGTGAGCATGGCAAAGGAAAACGTGTTTTGACCATTTCAGTTGATTTTAATCGATTGGAAAATGGCCATTTTTCAACCGGTTTCATAATTCAACGAAATGAGTTTTGCTAGGACTGTATCGTCGGTACGAAGCTAGAAAATATTTTTCTGGAATTTTTCGAGTTAGTATGTGACCCCAGTAAATTGAAATGAGCGTTCAAATTCAATATACAGAGTTATATTTTGATTTTGACGAAAACTGATTGAAACGATCGAATCAGCCTACGATACATATCCCATTGTGTTCGGAATGGAGGTAATTAGCTATGGACGACAGGCGGTGGGCCTCGTTTAGAGGTCAAATGAGAAAGTCAACTTTTTGAAATAAAAATAAATAAAATTAATTAAAATATTTTTCCCCCCTTTAACTTTCTCCCTCCTCCTCGTTGACCATTCAAACCGAAAGAAAAAAAATGGAGAACGACGGGGAATCCGTTGCCGCCGCCGCTTCCATCGTGCCCCCCCTCAAGTGGCTCACCACCATCGTCAACCGCCCCCTCCCCTCTCTTCTCCTCCTCTTCCTATTTCCATCCTCCTCTGCTTTGAAACCCGCGCATCCCCCAATCCAATCGCCACCGTCTCCTCGGCCAAACCCCCACCTCGACCGCACCGCCCCAGTCCCCCCACCCTGCTTCTCGCTCCTCTCTTCCCCTTTTCCTCCTTCCTCCCCCTTGAAATCCGACGCCCCCTCCACCCACGGTGCTACCCACCTGACACCGCCGGAGCACGCCTACGCCTCCTCCTCCATCCACCTTCGACGCCACTGACCCCTTCCCCCTTTATACGCTGTAAGTATTTTTATTTATTTTAATTTCTTTCAAATAATCAGTTTTTAATTTAATTTTAGTCTTATTATAAATCAGTTTTACATGTAGTATGAAATTGATAAGGAAGTAAATGATCTTTATTTATATAGTATGGTATAAAAATAGGAATTCTAATGATAAAAATATAATTTTTATATTATAGAAAGATTAAAAATATAATTTTTATATTATAGAAAGATTAAAAATATAATTTTTATATATGGAAAGATTAAAAAATATATGATTTTTATTATATCTATGTTGAAATAAAAATGTGAATTTTATAGCGATAAAATAAAAATTCGATCTTTATATATGAAATAGAAATATAAAAATATAATTTTTATATAGAATAAGTGTTGTATAAATATATAAAGTAGAAGTAAAAATAGGATTTTTATTTATTAGAATTAAGCAATAAAAATATAATTTTTATTGTGAACAGCGTGAAAAGACCGCATTGGAATTTCAAACAGATCCAGACGGTTCAGTAGTTCAAAAGCAAAGCACAGCGGAGTGGAACCCTCTGTGAGAGCTTCTCACCTTTAATTTAATTTTCTAGTTAAAATATATACTAGGATGCAGATGGTGTTTAGTAGCACCCGACACCCGTCGTCCACAGACCATGGACGGCTTGTGTGCTTGTTTGTTTGATTTTGATGTGTAGTTGATTGTGTGATGTGATGTGAAATGAAATAAAATATTTTATAGTGGAAAATATTTTATAGTTAAAAATATAATTTTTAACGTGTATATGAAATGAATATTTATAAACAAATCGATGATTTGTTTATATACACTGATTTGACTGATATTGATTGGGACGATAAATTTTACACATCGCCCAACTGCACAAATAAAATCTATGTTTGATTGTTTGAAACCCCACACGGGTATTGGGATGATATTTGACGTACACTAATCCCGATTGTTTAGTTGTATGTCGATCGATTGATTGACAGACTGTTATAAGCGTTGAATATTTATATTTGATGCTTATACAGTGTAGAATGCACTTTGGATGATGGTTGATTATTTGTCATTATTGAGATATACATGTGTTGTACAAAATCCATATAATTAACACTATATGGTAATTGATTGGGCCTCATTTCAATTTGGAAAATAATTTCATGTGTTGAATAAAAGCCGTGTTGATTAGATTGACGCTATTTCGATGTGAACGATATTTATATCGATTTTATTCATTTTATAATGATTATCGAAAGTGATTTCAAAATCTGATAAATTGAAATGAATTGAAATTCGAATTAAATTGAAAAGAATTGAAATTCGAATTCAATTGAAAAGAATTGAAATTCGAATTAGATTGAAATGAATTGAAATTCGAATTAAATTGAAAAAAATTGAAATTCGAATTAGATTGAAATAGAATTGAAATCGTTTTGAATTGAATTTAAAACGTAATGAAATTGAACTGAAATTGATTTGAATTGAAACCAATTCGAATTAAATTGAAATTGAATTGAAATCGATTTGAAATGAAATTAAAATGAATTTATATTGAAAAATTCGATTTGGATTTGAATTTGAAAAGGAAGTTGAAATCGTTTTGAAAACGAATTTAAAACAATTTATAAAATACGTTTTAAAAGGAAATCGACGAATTATATATTATATATATTATATATATAATGGCCTGAATAGAACGCGCAGCGCTGTGGTAGTTCGCGAATTTCGACCATTGACTTCGAATTGACGTTGTGGGAGATCCGACCGTCGTATTCTCCTAAAACTAGAACCGTTGGGTTCGTATCGAGAAGAGCTTTCTAACGAATATTAGAAATTATAAATCTAACGGTTGGATTTGGAATTATGTCCAAATCAAATTTGGAAAAGGTCGCTGTAAGTGCAGTTCGATGGCCGTTGATTGAAATCGACTGTACGGGCCTTGATAAAATTATTAAAAATAGTAATAATTTGTGTAAAATCATAAGAAATGGTTTGTGAAGAATTGGGATGAAAAACTCCATATTTGAAAAGATAAAAGTAGATTTTTATCGAAATGAACTAGTTTTGAACTAGAATTATAATTCTATTTATTTTAAAATAAATTGGATTTGAAATGGTTTTGAAAATAACCAAAATTTCCAATAAGTGAGTTGGAACAGATTTGAATCGAAATTGTCTTCGGAATATTTCGATGTTGGATTTCGTGATGATACTGATATTGTTATGGGAATTTGAAAGATATATTTATATCGTTATTTCCAATACGATATTTGTTGGTCGTAGAATTTGATATTGAATATCAGCCGATATATTTTCTATTCAGAGCCTTGTATTTAATATCAAATGTGATTTTGGTTTGTCGTGAATGGTGTCTTCATTAACACTGTTCTTAAGCCCAGTTGAGAAAAAGATTAAATCTTTTTATTTAGATTTAATGAAGTGTACCAATTAAATGGAATTTAATTGGAATTGAATTTGAATTGATTCTTAGGTTTATCACGAACGGTGTTTTAAATAACACTTGTTCTTTAACCCGATAATTAATGGAATGTGATTTTGGGTTTATAGTGAATCGTGTTTTTAAATGACATTGATTCTTTAACCCAATTAAAGATTAAAACTTAGTGGGGTTTTAATGAATCTTTAATTAGATTGAAAAGATCGAGAATGGAGTATCACCAGTTTTGCTCCAGGCGATAGTTAAATCTTTAATTAGATTTGAACGTGAAATGGTAATTGAATTTACTGGTTTCGTTCAGACCCAGAACGAACTTGTAAATGGACTGTGTGTCTGACATTGGATTTTATTCTGTGTGATTGATTTCCACTAAATATATATCTGTTTGGCGGCAGAGAATTTATTCTCTTGCTTAACGCCCTTCTCTGAGACGTACACGCTCGGGGGTTATATATTGATGGATATCAATCGCACGGAGTGAATTTCCTGTGTGGCATGCCTAAGTGGAAAATGATCAAGGCTTTTGTTGAAAAGCAGAGTCTTGGGTTGATGATCAAAGCACGGCCTATGTGGCATAGCTTTATGTAGCGTTGATTCGCGAGCCTCACACCCCAGTTGTGAACCAGAAACGAGAGAAGGATCCAGGGAGGGCATGCGTTTCTTTCTAGCTAGAGGTGGTGTCAGTGCTTAAACTGGCTGACATTTATATTACTTTCACCTATGTGGTTGTTGCTGTTGCGAGGCGCCTCGGTTTGATCGGACGATCCGGGTCCGATGGAGTCATTCGTTGGCTCATTTGCGCCCCAAAGGGCGGGGAAACGCAGTGTTCAGGCATTTTAATCCACATTGGTGGACCGGCCCTGTGGCTCCTAGGTGCAGTTGCGGCTGTAGCCTGAGGCTCGGGCTAGAGAGTCTCGAATTCGGTAGAGGACTATCTTTTGCCTCGGTTCACAGATGGAAATCCAACTTCCAATACGTGACTGTGCGGTTTTGATTGTAGAGCCAAGTATGGCGACATGATATATGGTACCCATGCCGTTTATGATTGATATTTATGATTGAAATTGTTTTGACACTATACACTTATAATAGTATCAAATGATTTGTTTTTAACGTATCAAGCATGCTTTGGCTATTATAAGGGAAAACCCTATCCTCCGGCTTGTGTTGCTTTGTGTGATGGGACCTGGGTCTTATAATAGCTTCATTTTTCTTTATTTAGCATTGCGCTGTTTGTTTTATGCACTGGTATTCTTGGGAGGAAACTCGTTCCGTGTTATACAGCGTGGTCCCTTAATTTACCTAACTTTAAAATAAAGATTAATAACTGTTTTAGTTTTCACACCAGTCACATGACTGACTTGGAGTTTATCGTTTTCACCTAAACTCTGGGTGCCCTTATTTTGACATGGGCAGCTAGTAGTTTTGGTTTTGCAGATTTATATTCACAGGATCCTAGTTTACAGCTGGAATGATATCCGGAAAGCTTTATATCCGTATATCTCCTTCAGTTGTGTATTGTATTATTTTTCGCTGCTATGTAATTTATTGTAATCTCTGATATTTTATAATGTATATTATTTGTTAATACTCTGAATATTATTGTAATCTGATGGAATTGTTGTAATATAAAATGAAATGTTCTTCTGTCTGCGTTCTATTTTGTCATGTTCTCAAGATCATCCGGGCTTTCCTAACCGGGGAAGTTACGGGTCTTCTCAGTTGGTATCAGAGCTTTTGTTTACAAAGCTCGAGAACAAGACATGTTAGAACCATACGAAAGAATTCATCATATATTGGATTAGTAATATCCAATGGGAATGACTCGTTAGAGATGGGATCAGTAGTATCCTAGAACGAGTGTGAAGAGTATATTTTTGAAAATGAAAACAAAACTTGTTTTGAAATTTAAATCAATTATTCATATTTGATTATTTATTTATATTGATTTGGACAGTCCAGTGTATAAAGATTTTGCGTGTACGTCTGATCCACGTGTATTTGAAATTTTAATATACTGGATAGATATAGAATTACACTCTAATCGCATGGAGATGATTTATGTTCGAGTGATGAAAGTGAGGTTTCTATATATTTCCAATAGACTGGTGTTAGAACCAAAATTAGATAGGGCCTATTGTTGTGATTTGGCATCAAAAATCTAGTTTTTAGACTATGTATCAAATTATGAATTTGAAATGATAATCAACTAATTGATTGCTGGCTATGTTGTTTGATTATTGTTTGATTAATTAAAATTTGAACCATTTAGACAAATTGAATCAAATAGTGAATTGTATTGAAAATTAGTCGCATTTGCATGCATATACATGTATATACATTGAACAGGTCATAGCAAGGAGGCTAAAGCAGAAGAATAAAATTGTTTGCCCAACAAATAGGTACATGTTTATCATAATTTTCTGTTTTGTTTGGGTGATGATGATTTTGTGAGCCGCTTGGCTTTTTATTTTTATTTTTGATCGAAGAAGGCCATGGGAGGCTATATGAAATATCCCGAAGTCCCCGGTGCAGGGGAGGTTATAGCGATTTTTTTCGAAAATTTAGGGTGTTAGCCAAATTTTTGAAAAATTTGAAAAGTTCTTAGAAACTGAAAAGTTGAAGAACTTAAGCCGTAAAGAAAATAAGGGAAGTTGAGTTGATTAGTTAAACAACTTTCGGCTTCGTTCCTTTTCGGGGACGAAAAGTTTTAAGTGGGGGAGATTGTAATAACCCGGAAATTCTTGGCCAATTTAAAATTTTTATTTTGGCAATTTTAGTGAATTTTGATCATTTAAAATGAATGATTTTAAATAATATCAACGAGAAATTTATTTTGAATAGATTCGAACGTGTATATTATATAAATCGTCGTTAGAATATAAATATTTATTTTATAATTATAAAAGGAATTGAAAATGGCGCGGTAGTTCGATAATTCGATTTCAAAATTCAAATGAATGTACTGGATTCAAAATAAACCGGATTTTAGTGAAACCAAAAATATTTGAATCTATGTATGAATATCTTTCCAACGAATCCAAAAAAATTGAAATTTTATAGCAGGAATCAAAAGATATGTCCAGTTGAAAATTCAGAATAGTCGCTATGGAATTCTGGCCCTTAAAAATGGGAATTTGGCAAACGACCTCGGTTTTCGACGAAAGCACTTTTGTTGGATCTGTGATGTCAAATTATTGCTAGGTTTCAAAATTCGTAATTTTTCGAATCAATATGTGAGCATGGCAAAGGAAAACGTGTTTTGACCATTTTAGTTGATTTTAATCAACTGGAAAATGGCCATTTTTCAAACGATTTCAGAATTCAACGAAATGTGTTTTGTTAGGACCGTATCGTCGGTACGAAGCTAGAAAATATTTTTCTGGAATTTTTCGAGTTAGTATGTGACCCCCGTAAATTGAAATGAGCGTTCAAATTCAATATATAGAGTTATATTTTGATTTTGACGAAAACTGATTGAAACGGTCGAATCAGCCCACGATACATATTCCATTGTGTTCGGAATGGGGGTAATTAGCTATGGACGACAGGCGGTGGGCCTCGTTTAGAGGTCGAATGAGAAAGTCAACTTTTTGAAATAAAATTAATTAAAATATATTGCCCCCCTTATCTTTCTCCCTCCTCCTCGTTGACCATTCAAACCGAAAGAAATAAAAAAAAATGGATAACGACGGGGGAATCCGTCGCCGCCGCCGCTTCCATCGCGCCCCCCCCCCCCCCCCCCCACCTTAGGTGGCTCGCCGCCACCGTCAACCGCCCCTACCCCTCTCTTCTCCTCCTCTTCCTATTTCCCTCCTCCTCTACTAAGAAACCCGTGCATCCCCCAATTCAGTCGCCACCGCCGCCTCGGCCAAACCCCCACCTCGACCGCACCGCCCCTCCCTGCTTCTCGCTCCTCTCTTCCCCTTTTCCTCCTTCCTCCCCCTTGAAATCCGACGCCCCCTTCACCCACGGCGCCACCCACCTGACACCACCAGAGCACGCCTACGCCTCCTCCTCCATCCACCTTCGACGCCACTTGTAACGACCCGGATTTTGAGCGACTTTGGTTATCGACATAAGCTCGATGTCGATAACCAAAACATCGAAAAATCCAGGTAATTAATGAAAGAAATTAGATGGTGAGGATAGATAAGATAGAAACATAGAATAGAAGAAGAAGAAGAACACAACATCAGAGTGTGAGGGTGAGGATAGATTGGTTTACCCCTTATTTCTAATTTCAACTGAACCAATTAATATCGACTAAAATGTTTATTCATTCCGACTAACTAAAATTTTCAAAAATTCTGAAAATTTTCTAACACTTTAAACTTTCGGAAAATTTTGCCATACCCTCCTTTGTACAGCCCTATCGGTAAAACCACAACTCGCCTCTCTAGGCCTTCTCCAACCCAAAAGAAAATCAAACAGCGAAGCGGCTTGCCAATTCGGCTCATAAATCTCATGCTTATATCAAATATAAACTTGTACCTTTTTATCAGGTATATCAACTCTATCACTTTCACCTGTTATCAATCCAACATACGGTGTATTTCCAATCAAACTCCAATCAATTCTTATCCACAAATTCAACCATTCGCTTATACCTAAGTCGAATTTCATTTCAAATCAAAGTCCAATTCTTGATTTCAAATTCTTAACTCATCAATCCAATTGGTCTTGATATCATTCTAACCCAATTTAATTCAATTTTCACCTACTTGATTTCAAATTTTAATTCCAATTGCTTCTCCAACCTTCAATTCAAATTGGTTTTAATTCAACAATCTTTTCCTGGGAATTTTAAATCAATTTATCATATCAAAAATCAAAATGTTTATTTCAAAGTACCAAACAACTTGTTTTTCTTAAACAATTCAAAAACAAAATCCTCGGTAGTAATCCATCACTTATCAACTCGAAAATGAACATTGATGATGCTGCAGTCATCATCAGAATTATTTTCCAGCTATCGAAGTGAGTTCAATACTATATCACTTTTAAAACCATTTCTAAATCATTTCCATTTTGAAATATATTTCAAATACCATTCACAAGGCTTTAAACCAATTTAAAATCTCCCAGGATTTTAAAATTCTCTTATACTTAATCCAAATCTGTTAACAAACACCTTTCCAAATCTCCAAGGTTTTAATTTCAATTCTGATTTAAATTTTGATTCAATCTATCTGATTTCACGTATTTCACTTATATGAATTTATGGTTTGTTATATATAACCATTTCACATGTTATAATCTTACTCGATTATAATCACAACCTATATATGATAATATATCACATATCCATACTGTGTCGGTCCATCGTATTCAAGTGTTTATAAACCCCTACCGATACAGTGGATCAAACTGATCGACCAGAACTCATAAACAACTCAGCCAATGAATCTCCACAATATAAAATTATTTTTATATTAAATAAAAATACGCTCTCTCGTATATATACACTCAAACTCAATCTAGGGTATTACTAACCCTATCTCTACCGAGTCACGCCACAGAGCCAAGGTAATTCTTAACTTAAGCTCTGATACCAACTGTAACGACCCGGATTTTGAGCGACTTTGGTTATCGACATAAGCTCGATGTCGATAACCAAAACATCGAAAAATCCTGGTAATTAATGAAAGAAATTAGAGGGTAAGGATAGATAAGATAGAAACTTAGAATAGAAGAAGAAGAAGATCACAACATCAGAGTTACATGAACCTCACAGCGGAACGAATAACATATAATATATAACATAACTTTGAAATATAACAGTTATGTATACAATAGCACTTATCAGAGTACAGCACTTACAACACAGCGGAAATAACTATAGCTATATGATCTTGAAGCCTCCTGCTCCAAGCTCTCCAAGTATATCTGTAAAATCCTGACTACTTGACTACCCGTACAAAATTGGACACCCAAGAGTTTAGGGAAAACAACAAAGTAGACTCCAGGTCAGTCATGGGACTGGTGTGAGTAAACTGTTTAAACAGGTATATGAACAAGTAAACGATATCTCATAAGACCACGCCGTAGAATGGAACGGATTTTTCCCTTATGAGAATCCAAAATATCTTTATATCAAAAACCTTTTGATATTATAATAATGTCTATGTACAAATAGATATCAACTAGCAGAAACGCTTTCATCTCACGTTCTACATATATAGTATACAATCAAAATCGCAAGCACGTATTGGATAATGGATTTCCAACTATGACAAGGTATGGAACCACCTTCCGATCAGTGTACTCTAGGAACGATACACTGGAGTTCAACAAGAACATCTTGTAACTCAGCCACACATGACCGACCACTCATTTCGCTTGAGTGTATCGAATGTATATCACCAACAGTTGGGATCAGCAACCGTTCCCGTATATCTATGGGACAACATTGATAGATTTGAGAAACAAATGAATATTCTCTAGATAGGTGATTATACACCCTACTTCGGTGCGACCGACTTAGCCATGCTACCTGCCCGATTTCTGTCACTTACCGATTGATGAGGCTAGAAGCTACGCTTTATCATCACATTAGATTCACTTCGAATGCCACATTGTCAGATCCATCGAAAATCACTAATTGACGTCTACAACAGTACATTACGTGTTAGCTAAAGAAGTTTCCTTCTCTGCTTCCACTCTTGGTACGGTTGAAGAAATCAGTGTACGTGACCTTTCTGGAAATACTCTGTCAGACATTCATTCATACAAGTCATCATCATTCACTTAGAATGTCACATCGTCATACCCGCCAAATCACAAATTGATTTATCCAAAAATAACACGGGTATACAGCTAAGAGAAACGAATTCCTCCGCCACCAAACGTGAATACGTTTGAACAGATCAACTTACGCGATCCATTGGATATATTCTGTCAGACCTTCGTCCATACAAGTTGTCCTGGGACTGGACAAACCGAAGGCACTATTCAGTATATCCATCTTAGTCACTGTTATCTAAGACTTATACAACAGCCTTTGCACTTTACTCCGTCTTCAATTATCTTTGGCATAAATGATTCGCAACGCTTATGCCAATACAGAGTGGTTCTTTGGATAATAATCCAACCGGTCTCTCCATATTAACAACGTTAAAATGGTCAAAACTTCGATAGTCTGTGAGTTAACTATCAAAGAAAAACAAGTGTGCAAATAACGATATTATTTCCAGATGGAAATTATATCGAACAAACATCATTTAACATTAATCTCTTTAGTTCATTTATTTACTTATCTCTTGTTTCCCTATATTCTAAATTCTTATTTTCTTTTATCAGAAAATATTTCTGATTCTCGTTTGGAAAACATTTCCAAAACTCCTTTACGATCAAACCTTACCATTTCTTAGTGAAGAAGGAAGTCACTCAAGTTGGGGTATAATTACCTCTCAGACCTTAACTGAACAACGTTATAACTTCGAAATGGTCAAAGTTTATCTTTTAATCTTTAACAACTTCTTCACGCCTTTCTCAGATCCAATTTTACTAATCCACTTCTATATTTAAAACGTTGGTTATAACGATAATGTTATAATCCCTCCTTTCGAATTATCTAACTTTAATTATAACTTCTATTCTTATTAGTGAATAATTAACCTAACACTTATTTATTTATAAATAAATAAATCTCTATTTAAACACTGGAAAGTATAAGTACTTTCCCGAATTCGATATAATCGAATTCGCCGATTTACTCTCTTCGAGAAATCTCTATTTGATTAACTCTTCTTCGAATAACCTATATTCAATTAACTCCTTCCTTTCGAATATACTATATTAGATTACTCCTTCTCGAATAAACGATATTCGATAATCTCTCTTCGAATAACTAATATTCGATAACTCTTTCTTTTCAAATATTTCATATTTGAAAATCTCACTTTCGAATAAACTATATTTGATTACTCCTTCTCGAATAAATGATATTCGATACTCTCTCTTCGAATAACTAATATACGATAACTCTTTCTTTTCAAATATTTCATATTTGAAAATCTCACTTTCGAATAAACTATATTCGATAATCTCTTTCTCGAATGAACGATATTCGATACTCTCTCTTCGAATAACTAATATTCGATAACTCTTCCTTTTCAAATATTTCATATTTGAAAATCTCACTTTCGAATAAACTATATTCGATAATCTCTTTTCGAATGACTCTTATTCGATAAATCTCACTTCGATCAAACTATAATCGACAACTCCTTTCGATGAAACTAACATTGATAACTCCTTTCGATGAAACTAACATCGATAACTCCTTTCGATGAAACTAACATTGATAACTCCTTTCGATGAAACTAACATCGATTAATTTAACTCGACGAACTTAACTTGACTAACTTGTAACACCCCACGCCCGCTATGGTCACTCACTAAGGGAATGCCATAGCATCGGTGGAGTATTTTAGTGAATATAGAACAGAAAAATTACAACAAGACAGATATAAATAGTACTTGAAATTTTAAAACATCATCTCATAACAGCGGAAATAAACATGTCTGGTTACATCATAAAACCACGATAAAAGTCAAGTACAATATCCATCAAATATAAAGAAGTACATAATCCCACTCTCTCATACAATAGCCAGAACAAAAGAAAAGATAACTGGATAAGTGGAGCTTTACATCTACCCAAGCTCCTAAAGACTGGAACAGCAATCCGATCAAGCTCTACTACCGCTAGGATCCACCGTAGGACCTGAGGGTTGGGAAAAAGATAAAAACAACGGGGTCAGACATAAGTCTGAGTGAGCCCTATAACTTTAACAATACAATCATTAAAGTAACCAGAGAAGACATAAACTTGACCTACGGTAATATCTGGGGATGAATGGCTACACTAAGCAGCTTGGTAGACTTAGGATAAACTAAGATAACCGTAAGGACGCATCTACCCACCCAAGGATAATTACTAACTGCACCACACCAGTCATTCCTACTTAAAGGTTGATCCCTTCCAAGGACTTAGAAAATTTCCCCAGTAGTTTCATGTACTCCTAGCCCACTACATAGGTGCCGTCTGCCCCTATCTTCACTAGGTGTACTCAGTAATTCTTACCCAGTAGTTTCGTGTACCCCTACATAGGTGCCGTCTGCCCCTATCTTTATTAGGTGTACCCACTACTCCCCATCGATCGGCTCCCTACCGTAGATACCCGTGCTGGTCCCACAGTGGGGTGTATCACTCCCCTAAAGTGGCTACCCAATACTATCAACGGTGCACGGCTTTATATCTACACGATGCAACAACGGCTTATCTACCAGCCCGGGCCCACACACGCATATGAAACCCGTTGGACTTGCGTTGCCACCGCTAACCCGTTTTGGCCTCTTATAATCAAGCCCAATATGCGTGTCCCGTCACTCGACATGGGTCGAGCCCACAAAGATACGTTTGGGATATTGGTTGAAATGGGCCCCCACAAGCTACCCACCTAAGCTTGTCATATATCTAGTGTATCCCACTTAACCCTTTAATCATGTTTAATTACATGTTTCCACTTGGTTAAGTATTCTAATCGTATTTTCTATTGCCACCCAAGGCAACCCACTAGATTCCACATGCCACCCAAGGCAACAACAAAATTTCCACATGCCACCCAAGGCACCCACTTAACCCCTCATGTCCCACTACATGCTAATATGGTTAAGTGTTTCTTAATTAATTAAGACCGTGATCTCCCATAAAGACCTCCCACATTAGACTGGCTGTTATGACCGCCTGGTTAAGCCGGTAGAGTCCGGGCAGTCTTACGTCATAACAGAGCCTAAGCTCGTGTCTTTACTTTAATCACGTATTTAATTTATGGCTAAGACCTCTCACATTGGGCTGACATTTGTAGCAACTGGTTAAGCCGGTCGGGTCCGGGCAGTTTTACACTACAAATGAGTCCAACCTCGTGTCTTAGTCGATTAATTACACCTAATTAATCACCCCCATATTAATTATCCCTAATTAATATCCAGTTTTCCATAACATGGGTAGACCTAACTCAATAGGTAAATTCCCATGGGGTAGACCTAACTCAATAGGTAAATTCCCACTTATGGTAATTTATTTTTATGGTATGCTTAATCATACCCAATCATACTTTTATTAACATATTTACCAACCCCATCGTTCCCCACGTAAATCGTTCTCATTTCATGACATAAATAAGGGGAAGATCATCACAAATATCATGGGTTTAGCATACAACTTTGTCATGGGTTAAGAGAATGTCAACTTGCATATATGAGCATATATTAACCCAACGACATATAACCCAAACTTGCATATTATCATACACATGATTTGCATAACATATGACATATGAGCTTGCATATTATCATACACATATCTTGCATAACATGTTGAACTTGCATATAAGCATTCTCATAACTTGCATAACATGTTAAACATGCATTTAAGCATACACATAACTTGCATAAGCATTCACATACTTGCATAAGCATTTACATACTTGCATAAGCATTCACATACTTGCATAAACATTCACATACTTGCATAAGCATGCATGACTTGCATATCATGTTAAACTTGCATTTAAGCATATACATATCTTGCATAAGCATTCATATACTTGCATAAGCATTCATAACTTGCAAATCATGTTAAACTTGCATTTAAACATATACATAACTTGCATATGAACTTGCATAACTCACTTTGTTAAACATGCATAAATCCACTTATTAAATATGCATAAACCCACATATTAAACATGCATAAATCCACTTGTTAAATATGCATAAACCAACTTGTTAAGCATGCATAAACCAACTTATCAAACATGCATAAACTCACTTATTAATTATGCATATACATAGAAAAACATGGAATAGCATATCATTACAAACGATTCAAACTCACTAATCCGCATCTAAGACCATAAGTCTCATTACACCCAATCTACTTACTTTAACAATTGATGTTAAAGTGATAGAAACTCACCAAAACCAAGATTAGCAAACTTATGAAGGGGAATTAGTTGCTAAATATGAAGAAGCCAATGATTAGAGATTGATTAGAGAGGGATTAGCTTGCAACTTCCTTCTTAAATTAGTGGAGGCTCCTTCTAGGATTTAATTTGGCGGCATGAGGCCATCATTTCTATTTTTAGTATGGATTAGGGTAGGTTTAGGGTGTATTTATAGATTAAGAGAGTGTTTTAGGCCCTTAGATAAACCCTAGATTAGATTAGGACCCTTAGATTTCGGTACCTTCCAGAAACTAGCCCTAAGACCAAACCCAAACCCCAAACTGGTGCACCCAACCACAGAACTCACTAGAAACTGTGCAGGTTTCTTGGCTCGGCACGGGCGCACTTCCCAAGTGCGCCAGTGTATCTTTGTACTGGCGCACTTCACAAGTGCGCCAGTGCATCTTTGTTCTGGCGCACTTCACAAGTGCGCCAGTGCAATTCTGGCCTGTTTCTGGTTTTTCTGCCTAACTTCGCTCGTCCATATCTCTTTCATAGGGTACCCGTTTTACGCAAACTCGGACTCTATTTCGCGTATTTTTCCGAGACGAACGCAATAACGCAGCCCGTTACCCCCAATTCCCACATCTGAGATTATTTATCCTGTAAGTAGTGAATTTTAGTATTAACTAAAATTCGGGGTGTTACATTCTCCCTTCCTTAAAGGATTTCGTCCCCGAAATCCCTAAGCTAAGGAGAATGCATATCCTACCATCCAAACAACCATCTACTCAAACCATCAACCACTGGCATCCATTGTCCTTAAAACAATTTCTAATGATGTATGAGCATATGCAAAAAGTGTGTGTATATGTTCCCTATCTAATGTATGAACATATGCAAACCATGATAGTGCCATGCATCCATTATGTATGCGAGAGAACCCTATCGACACATACAATATCTACATGAGTGCACAATCATTCACAAAAATGCATCATCCATATGATAACACAACCATTATACATCCATAAATATAGCTTCCTACACACAATTTTATGCAATATGCAATATGAAGTGACTGAGCCGATCTAGTGCCTAGAGTGTGTGTATATGCATCCACAAGCAACCACTAGCAAACACTTGCATCCACTTGCATCCATCAACCATAACATGTCTCAAACACATGTTTCAACCATAGGTTTACCCTATCTAAAGGTCAAGCAGTACTAGCGAGAGGATATACTAAAGATAAGATAAGTACTAGACAACGATAGAGGAGAAAGTAAAGACATACCCTCAAAAAGAAATGGGTACAATGAACGCATCTTCGCTTCCGTCTCCCAAGTTGCGTTGCTCTCATCTTCTCCCCATTGCACTTTGACTAGTTGAACCTCTCAATTCCTCAATTTCCTAGTCTCTGACCCAAGGATGCGAGTAGGAGCTCGTCGAATAGTCGCATCACGCTCTACCTCTACATCTCTAAGCAAGCTCGGCTCTACCACCTCTGCTGCCTCATGTAAGCACTTCCTCAGATGTGATACATGGAATACATCATGAACACCACTAAGTCTGTCGGGCAACTCCACCTTATATGCCATCCGTCCAATCCTTTCCTTGATAGGAAACGGCCCAACAAACCTCGGTGCTAACTTCCCAACGGATCCGAAGCGAACAACATTTCTCAACGGACATACCTTAACAAAAACCATATCCCCAACCTCAAACTCAAGATCCGTCCTTCTCTTGTCCGCATAAGATTTTTGTCTATCTTGCGCTGCTTTCATCCTTCTTCGAATCAAATCGATCTTCTCTGAAGTCTCCCTAACCATATCAGGCCCAAGCAAGATCTTATCCGTAGATTCCCACCAACATGTAGGTGATCGACAAGGCCTTCCATAGAGAGCTTCGAAAGGAGCCATACCAATACTGGACTGAAAGCTGTTATTATATGCGAACTCCACCAATGGAAGATGCTCTTCCCATATACCTCCAAAATCTAAGATACAAAGCCTCAAAAGGTCTTCTAGAACACAATTCACCCTCTCAGTCTGGCCGTCTGTCTGAGGATGATATGCGGTGCTCAGACACAATTGAGTCCCCACTGCTTCTTGCAAACTCCTCCAGAACTCGCTAGTGAAGATAGGATCTCGATCACTCACTATGCTAGAGGGTACCCCATGCAATCGAACTATCTCTCGAAGATATACTGAAGCTAGCCATGGAGTGGTCCTCTTGCTCTTCACAGGTATGAAATGGGCGCTCTTAGTAAGTCTGTCTACCACCACCCAAATTCCTGTATTACCCTTCCTCGATCTGGGTAACCCGTCAATAAAATCCATCGAGACGCTATCCCACTTCCATTGCGGAACCTCCAATGGGTGAAGCAACCCACCAGGTTTCTTTTGCTCCACCTTCACTTGTTGGCACACCAAGCATCGAGAGACATACTCGGCCACATCTTTCTTCATACCGGCCCAGAAGAAAACCCTCTTCATGTCTTGGTACATCTTGTCCCCACCGGGATGAATGGTCATCCTAGAACGGTGTGCATCATCAAGAATAGCCTTCCTCAAACCCTCGTCTTGCGGTACACAAAGTCTACCGTCTCTACGCAAGCACCCCCTATCGTCTAGGGTGTACCTACTCAAATGGCTGGACGACTCCCCCCTTATGAGCTTCTCCACCAACTCAACCAACTGTGGGTCGTCCCTCTGTGCTTCACCAACCCGCCCCAAAAGAGTAGGTCTAACTTCCAAGGAAGCTAGCAAACCGGGTACATAATCAACGGAAGGTCTGAAATCAAACATCGAGATAAATTCCAAGCTTCGTTGTTCCACGAACAATGGACTCAAGGACAACCTCTTTCTGCTCAAGGCGTCCGCCACCACGTTACCCTTGCCAGGGGTATACGCTATCTCGAAATCATAGGATGCTAAGAATTCCATCCACCTTTGCTGTCTCAGATTCAAATCCTTCTGAGAAAACAAGTACTTTAATGATTTGTGGTCGGTGAACAATTCGAATCTCTCACCAAGAAGATAATGGCGCCAAATCTTGAGCGCAAAAACAATAGCGGCCAACTCTAAATCATGGGTAGGGTAATTTTTCTCATGTGCCCTCAACTGCCTTCCACCATAGGCTATTACCCTTCCCTCTTGCATTAAGACTGCGCCAAGTCCTGTCCCACAGGCATCGGTATAGACAACAAATGGCTTGCTCCCATCTGGCAACACTAAAACTGGAGCAGTGGTTAAAGCTCTCTTTAACCGTCGGAACGCATCATCACAATCTACATCCCATGTGAAAACAAGATTCTTCTTCGTTAAGCGGGTTAATGGGGCTGATATCTTTGCGAAGTCTTTAATAAACTTCCTATAATAACCCGCCAACCCCAAGAAACTTCTTACTTCGGTAGCATTTTTCGGAACCTTCCAATCCTGAATTGATACTACCTTCGCGGGATCCACAGCTATCCCTTCCTTGGAGACCACGTGCCCCAAGAACCGCACCTCTTTCCTCCAGAAGTGACATTTAGAGAATTTAGCCTTAAGGCTATGTGCCCGAAGAGTCTTCAATACCTCCCCAAGATGTAGGGCATGCTCTTCTTCACTCTTAGAAAATACTAAGATATCATCCACAAAGACCACCACGAATTTATTAAGGAACTCCCTGAACACCCTACTCATCAAATCAACAAAGTATGCAGGGGCGTTAGTCAACCCAAATGGCATCACCAGCCACTCATAAAAAACATCCGGAGTTCTAAAGGCAGTCTTGTATATGCTATCCTCAGCCACCCTCAACTGATGAAACCCCGTGGCTAAGTCCAATTGAGAAAATACTGAAGCGCCAACCAACTGATCGAAAAGATCATCAATCCTCGGCAATGGGTGTCTATTCTTCTTTGTGAGCTTGTTAAGTTCTCTATAGTCTACACAAAGTCTGAGGGACCCATCCGCCTTCGTAGCAAATACTACCGGAGCACCCCACTCCGATATGCTCCGTCTTATGAACCCCTTCTCAAGCAACTCCCCTACTTGCTTATGGAGTTCCCTCCTCTCACGAGGAGCCATGTGGCGCACTGGTAAAGATACCGGTTTAGCATTATCCACCAAATATATTCGGAAGTCAATCTCCCGCTTCGGAGGTAAGCCCTTCACCTCCTCAAACACATCCGGATATTCCCGGACCACTCTAACAGATTGCAAACTCTCGTCCGAAGCGTCAAGCGATTCAAGATAACTTAGCATAACAGAGTCCCTGGGATTACAAGAAATCTCGAGAGTGTTACCCAAGCGGGTCATGAGCCTAACAACTCTCCTTTCGCAATCAAGAACGGCACCATTACTGGATAACCAGTCCATGCCCAAAATCAACCCATAGCCCGTGAAGCCCAATACAAAAGCATCACATCTAAACTCAATGCTAAGTATAGAAATCTTCAAACCCAAACATATCATGGACAAATAAGTGGAGCTCCCAATTGGGTTTGAAACAACCAAGGGATCATCTACCAGACTGGTGTCTAAGTGCAGTGACTCAACTAATGATGATGAGATAAACGAATGCGATGCGCCTGAATCAAACAATGTACGGACAGGATGATCAAATAGAAAGACCAGACTTTCAACGGAAATAGTTCTACCTCTCTCCTGAATCGGTGGAACCGCGAGAGCCTGTACTTGCCCCCTAGCCTGACCCGGTGCCATAAGAGCTTGCACCTGTCCTCCTGAGGTAGATCCCGTCCTTTGCCCCTTCTTAGGGCAATCCTTCACTAAATGCCCTGCTTCGCCACAGTGGAAGCAGCCAGTCTTCTTCTTCTTGCGACAATCCTTGCTTAGGTGGCCAGGTGTCCCACAATTGAAACACTTCTTCTTCTTGCTCTTGCCACCGTTGCCTTTCCCACCTTTATTTTGCTGTTGTTGCTGAGGTCTCTTTTGATCTCCCTTCTTCTCGGGTGCCTTATTAGCATTGGGACCCTTCTCTTCTTCATACATGAGTGCCATGTCAACTAGCTTCTCAAAGGTGGCCCCCATAGGGATATGAGTCATAGCCAACCCATGCATTGGTTCATTCAAGCCTTTCACGAACCGCAAAGCCTTCTTCTCCGGTGTATTCACCATATCTAGGCCAAACCTTGCCAATTGATTGAATTTGTTGACATATTCCTTCGCCGAGAGATTTCCTTGCTTTAGAGTCAAGAATCTTTCCATGTACAAGTTTTCCTCCGCCCTTGAGAGAAACTTTGCCACAAATCTTTGCCTAAAATCCGCCCAAGAGTCAACGGGGCGTTCTCCATTAGTGACCTCCCACCAGAATGAGGCCTCTCCCTTCATTAACCAACCAGCCAACTTGACTTTCTTTCCTTCTTCCATCTCAAAGATATCTATCAACTCTTCCACCTCCTTAAGCCAATCTCTAGCTTCCACAAAAGTTTCAGATCCTTGAAAAGGTTTCCCTCCCATAGCTTTAAATTCCTTGCAAGTCTTAGCAAAAGTATCCGTGCGAGGAGGAGGGGGAGGAGGAAGATCGGGTGCTACGGTTGGTGGAGGAATATTTGCTGGACCCGCAGTGGTGGCCCTAGCCTCCATCAATCTCCTATACCATACTGGTACCGTCACACCCTCCGGAAAATTAAGATTCTCGGCCATGCTGAAACGAAAAGGAAAGATTCAAAACGAAAGATTCGAAGGATATATATATGGCTATTGGGGATTATGCTTTTCTTTCAAAAACTTTTCTCTTTAAAGACATGTTTTTGAAAATATCTCTTCCAAAAATGTTTTTAGAAAAATAGTTTTCTAAAAATTTTATCTGTTCCGGTAACCTTTGCCCTGATACCACGTGTAACACCCCACGCCCGCTATGGTCACTCACTAAGGGAATGCCATAGCATCGGTGGAGTATTTTAGTGAATATAGAACAGAAAAATTACAACAAGACAGATATAAATAGTACTTGAAATTTTAAAACATCATCTCATAACAGCGGAAATAAACATGTCTGGTTACATCATAAAACCACGATAAAAGTCAAGTACAATATCCATCAAATATAAAGAAGTACATAATCCCACTCTCTCATACAATAGCCAGAAAAAAAGAAAAGATAACTGGATAACTGGAGCTTTACATCTACCCAAGCTCCTAAAGACTGGAACAGCAATCCGATCAAGCTCTACTACCGCTAGGATCCACCGTAGGACCTGAGGGTTGGGAAAAAGATAAAAACAACGGGGTCAGACATAAGTCTGAGTGAGCCCTATAACTTTAACAATACAATCATTAAAGTAACCAGAGAAGACATAAACTTGACCTACGGTAATATCTGGGGATGAATGGCTACACTAAGCAGCTTGGTAGACTTAGGATAAACTAAGATAACCGTAAGGACGCATCTACCCACCCAAGGATAATTACTAACTGCACCACACCAGTCATTCCTACTTAAAGGTTGATCCCTTCCAAGGACTTAGAAAATTTCCCCAGTAGTTTCATGTACTCCTAGCCCACTACATAGGTGCCGTCTGCCCCTATCTTCACTAGGTGTACTCAGTAATTCTTACCCAGTAGTTTCGTGTACCCCCTACATAGGTGCCGTCTGCCCCTATCTTTATTAGGTGTACCCACTACTCCCCATCGATCGGCTCCCTACCGTAGATACCCGTGCTGGTCCCACAGTGGGGTGTATCACTCCCCTAAAGTGGCTACCCAATACTATCAACGGTGCACGGCTTTATATCTACACGATGCAATAACGGCTTATCTACCAGCCCGGGCCCACACACGCATATGAAACCCGTTGGACTTGCGTTGCCACCGCTAACCCGTTTTGGCCTCTTATAATCAAGCCCAATATGCGTGTCCCGTCACTCGACATGGGTCGAGCCCACAAAGATACGTTTGGGATATTGGTTGAAATGGACCCCCACAAGCTACCCACCTAAGCTTGTCATATATCTAGTGTATCCCACTTAACCCTTTAATCATGTTTAATTACATGTTTCCACTTGGTTAAGTATTCTAATCGTATTTTCTATTGCCACCCAAGGCAACCCACTAGATTCCACATGCCACCCAAGGCAACCACAAAATTTCCACATGCCACCCAAGGCACCCACTTAACCCCTCATGTCCCACTACATGCTAATATGGTTAAGTGTTTCTTAATTAATTAAGACCGTGATCTCCCATAAAGACCTCCCACATTAGACTGGCTGTTATGACCGCCTGATTAAGCCGGTAGAGTCCGGGCAGTCTTACGTCATAACAGAGCCTAACCTCGTGTCTTTACTTTAATCACGTATTTAATTTATGGCTAAGACCTCTCACATTGGGCTGACATTTGTAGCAACTGGTTAAGTCGGTCGGGTCCGGGCAGTTTTACACTACAAATGAGTCCAACCTCGTGTCTTAGTCGATTAATTACACCTAATTAATCACCCCCATATTAATTATCCCTAATTAATATCAAGTTTTCCATAACATGGGTAGACCTAACTCAATAGGTAAATTCCCATGGGGTAGACCTAACTCAATAGGTAAATTCCCACTTATGGTAATTTATTTTTATGGTATGCTTAATCATACCCAATCATACTTTTATTAACATATTTACCAACCCCATCGTTCCCCACGTAAATCGTTCTCATTTCATGACATAAATAAGGGGAAGATCATCACAAATATCATGGGTTTAGCATACAACTTTGTCATGGGTTAAGAGAATGTCAACTTGCATATATGAGCATATATTAACCCAACTACATATAACCCAAACTTGCATATTATCATACACATGATTTGCATAACATATGACATATGAGCTTGCATATTATCATACACATATCTTGCATAACATGTTGAACTTGCATATAAGCATTCTCATAACTTGCATAACATGTTAAACATGCATTTAAGCATACATATAACTTGCATAAGCATTCACATACTTGCATAAGCATTTACATACTTGCATAAGCATTCACATACTTGCATAAACATTCACATACTTGCATAAGCATGCATGACTTGCATATCATGTTAAACTTGCATTTAAGCATATACATATCTTGCATAAGCATTCATATACTTGCATAAGCATTCATAACTTGCAAATCATGTTAAACTTGCATTTAAACATATACATAACTTGCATATGAACTTGCATAACTCACTTTGTTAAACATGCATAAATCCACTTATTAAATATGCATAAACCCACATATTAAACATGCATAAATCCACTTGTTAAATATGCATAAACCAACTTGTTAAGCATGCATAAACCAACTTATCAAACATGCATAAACTCACTTATTAATTATGCATATACATAGAAAAACATGGAATAGCATATCATTACAAACGATTCAAACTCACTAATCCGCATCTAAGACCATAAGTCTCATTACACCCAATCTACTTACTTTAACAATTGATGTTAAAGTGATAGAAACTCACCAAAACCAAGATTAGCAAACTTATGAAGGGGAATTAGTTGCTAAATATGAAGAAGCCAATGATTAGAGATTGATTAGAGAGGGATTAGCTTGCAACTTCCTTCTTAAATTAGTGGAGGCTCCTTCTAGGATTTAATTTGGCGGCATGAGGCCATCATTTCTATTTTTAGTATGGATTAGGGTAGGTTTAGGGTGTATTTATAGATTAAGAGAGTGTTTTAGGCCCTTAGATTAACCCTAGATTAGATTAGGACCCTTAGATTTTGGTACCTTCCAGAAACTAGCCCTAAGACCAAGCCCAAACCCCAAACTGGTGCACCCAACCACAGAACTCACTAGAAACTGTGCAGGTTTCTTGGCTCGGCACGGGCGCACTTCCCAAGTGCGCCAGTGTATCTTTGTACTGGCGCACTTCACAAGTGCGCCAGTGCATCTTTGTTCTGACTAACTCGACTTACTTGGTTCGACCAATTCGATTCGATTAACCTAGGCTCGACTAACTTGGTTTTATTTAACTCAACTTGATTAACTCCTATCGAATAACTAATATTTGATTTAACTCCATTCGTTTGACTCTAGGTCGCAGCGATCTCAAATGGTTACACCTGATTCCCTCAGGAAACATCCGACCGCCTTAGGCTATCTGTAGCCCTGCGAATTTCGCTAGCAGTCGTACGAGATGACAACTTAACCTGAATACTATGTTTGACTAAATCTGTCTAAAATAACTATATTTGATTAACTCTAGTTCATTTTAACTCTAATCGATTTACTCTAACTGATTTACCTAACTGGTTAACTCTAACGGGTTAACTCTTACTGATTAACCTGACTGGCTTAACCCAACTGGTTAACTCGACTTACTTAACCCAACTGGTTAACTCTACTGAACTGGTTAACTCTACTGAACTAGTTAACTCTACTGAACTGGTTAACTCTACTGAACTGGTTAACTCTAACTGAACTGGTTAACTCTACTGAACTGGTTAACTCTACTGGACTGGTTAACTCTAACTGGTTATTCATTACGTTCCTTTTAACAACGTTTATTCATTTATAAAGATTTACTTTTGGTAATGGTTATTCACTTTAAAAATGATTTTTCCTTTTCAATTTTCCTATATTTATTTCATATAAATATTTTCTTTATAACTTTATTTATTTCCTACATAAATATTTCCTTTTAACTCTTTATTTATTTTCACAAGTATTTCCTTTATATTTGGTTTCCACAAATATTTCCCTTATATTTGGTTTTCACAAATATTCCTTTTATATATTCTAACTCCTTAAATTTTCGGGAAAATTCGCCATAACCTCCTTTGTATCGGGAGCATCGGGAAAATCCCCAAACCCGCCACATAGGCCTTTCCATTCAAAAAGAAAATGGTTTGTAATTATTTCCTTTTTGAATATCTCCTATTTATAAATATTCCAATTTATAAACATTTCTTATTTAGAAATATTCCACTTTATAAATATCTCTTATTTATAAATATCCCATTTTATAAATATTTTATTTTCAATATCACTTTGAAAATCCCCATATCAACATTTCGGTATGTTATGGTATTCAGTTATATCAAATCACGAAGTTCAATATCGTCCAAGTACATATAATCGCCCACAGATTTTATATCACATCATATAACAATATATGAAAAACAATAAAATAACTGTTGAGGAATCCAATCGGATTCCTCCAACCTGTTTCCCTGCATCACAGATGTTAGACAATAATCAACATCACTTTCAGAGTTTAACGATCTATATATATATTTGTATATATATATAATATTTCCACTAACTGACTAGCAGTTCAATCAAACAATCAACACACAGTCAAACAGACAATTTCTAACAGTTCTAAAAATACAACATGAAGTTATAAACTGTTCAGAGTTGGTGAGATTTACTCACTTTTGCAGTTCATCGTTAAAGAACGATAAACTATTATTTGATTTCAATCAAACAATTTATTTTGCCAAAAATTCAAGCGAGCTCTGATGGACTTCCAGTCAGCTTCATTGTGGAGTGCTCGTCCGTACGATCCTATCGGATCTTGTTTCGTCCAATTCTGATATCGTATGAGGAAGATATACTGTTTCGAAGTTAATACGTATTTAATTAAAATAAACATGGGCTTAAAATAAATAAACGGGCCTTACTTAAATCACATGGCCCATCTCCACTAATTAAAACCCGTCCCATTTCCCTTCTTCCCCAATTAAGATTCGGTCGTGACCTACTCCTGATAAACCCACCACTTTATCAACTTCCTCCACCTCGTTCTTGCACCACAATCCACCGAAGATTCCCAAACCACTACCAAAACCTCCCCCTTCGAGATGCCAATCCATCCATACCCTCAAACCCGAACTCGCCCTTACCATCCAATTTCCGTTCGAACAGTATCCCGTTTGACATCAACAGCAGGTATCGAACTCCATCTTCATGGATTTCCACCAAAGTTTGCAAACACCCTCTATTCGATCACACGAACCCAGAAACAACACCAGAAACTTGAGTTGATGCTTCAATCATTCTCGAACAGGAACCCTAGGTGACGTTGGCAAAACCCCAACACCCAGAACTTCCGTCGAACTCAAGGAAATTGGTACCATCGCGAAGAGAAAAGTCACAGCAACTCAAAACTTCACTCCTATGAATTTATAGAAGTTCATTTGATTTTGTATTGATTTTTGCAACATGAGTTGCTCACGTTTGGGTTTAGAGAAACACCGACGGCGGAAGAGAAAGTGAATTAGGTCTTAAGGTTTTCCAAAGAGGGGTATTTATAAAGGAAACAAATATCTAGATATTTTATAGAGGGAATATTCCCAGTATATTCCCTTTCTATTAATTCGTTTTGCCTTCTAAAAATCCGTGTGATCACATATGATACCTGAAAATCACGAAACTGGACATGCAGCTATAGTTCGACATTACGGTCCCAACGAAACTGGTTTCGTCGAATTCCGACTCCGTTTGCTCACATAGCGTATTTTTAACCGTCGAAATACTGACTGTTTTTCACTCTAAAAATCCGTACGGCCACACAGTGACTCTAAAAATCACGAAACTGGAAATCTAACAACTATTTGATATTGCGGATCCAACAAAACTGGTTTCGTCCAATTCCGACTTCGTTTGCAAAACCGGCTATTTTTAAAGCTCTGGATGACCCATTTAAATATATAAATATATTTAAATATTATTAAATTAAATATAAATAAATTTATATTATCGTATATCTTCACATATGATATCATACAGCTCCAGAATATCATATCAGAATTTACAGCTTGATATTTCAGATTCCAGATTATCCCGGTATTCAGTTTATACTGAAAAATCTCTTTTATAATGTATATAAAGCGTCGCAATTTATAAAGGGAATTCCACAGCGACTTTTCTGAAATTTGATTTGGACGTAAATCAAAATATACACGACGAAATACCGATTTTTCTCTTCCACTAGAAAGATATACTCCACCAGCTCCACACGTTTCTTGTTTCACCGAAATCCGGCTTAAAATGAATCCTGTACATTCAGTTGAAGTTCAAATCGCCATATCGCAAACTGCAGCGCCATTTCAAGCTCGATTTTAATTATAATATAATTATACGTTCAAACTGACGTCGATTGAATATATTCGTCAATATAATTCAACTCTAAGCTGAATTAAATCTAAGGGACGACCCAGTTCACAGAATATTGTGATTTCCAATATTTTTGATTATTTCTGCATTAAATATATTATTAAATTTATTATTTTAAATTAAATACTCCAAGTTATTTAATTCCACGACCATTAAATCCTTTAGTTCACCATTTATATAGTTAAATAAATTAATTATAATACCTCTGCCAGTGCGGGTCATTACATTCTTCCCCACTTAAAATAATTTCGTCCTCGAAATTGCTAAGTTAGAGGACGACCCTATCTATTGGAATTCCTAAGATTTGTTTACCCCTTATTTCTGATTTCAACTGAACCAAATAATATCGACTAAAATATTTATTCATTCCGACTAACGAAAATTTTCAAAAATTCTGAAAATTTTCTAACACTTTAAACTTTCGGAAAATTTTGCCATACCCTCCTTTGTACAGCCCTATCGGTAAAACCACAACTCGCCTCTCTAGGCCTTCTCCAACCCAAAAGAAAATCAAACAGCCAAGCGGCTTGCCAATTCGGCTCATAAATCTCATGCTTATATCAAATATAAACTTGTACCTTTTTGTCAGGTATATCAACTCTATCACATTCACCTGTTATCAATCCAACATATACCGGTGTATTTCCAATCAAACTCCAACCAATTCTTATCCACAAATTCAACCATTCGCTTATACCTAAGTCGAATTTCATTTCAAATCAAAGTCCAATTCTTGATTTCAAATTCTTAACTCATCAATCCGATTGGTCTTGATATCATTCTAACCCAATTTAATTCAATTTTCACCAAATTGATTTCAAATTTTAATTTCAATTTCTTCTCCAACCTTCAATTCAAATTGGTTTTAATTCAACAATCTTTTCCTGGGAATTTTAAATCACTTTATCATATCAAAAATCAAAGTGTTTATTTCAAAGTACCAAACAACTTGTTTTTCTTAAACAATTCAAAAACAAAATCCTCGGTAGTAATCCGTCACTTATCAACTCGAGAATGAACACTGATGATGCTGCAGTCATCATCAGAATTATTTTCCAGCTATCGAAGTGAGTTCAATACTATATCACTTTTAAAACCATTTCTAAATCATTTCCATTTTGAAATATATTTCAAATACCATTCACAAGGCTTTAAACCAATTTAAAATCTCCCAGGATTTTAAAATTCTCTTATACTTAATTCAAATCTGTTAACAAACACCTTTCCAAATCTCCAAGGTTTTAATTTCAATTCTGATTTGAATTTTGATTCAATCTATCTGATTTCACGTATTTCACTTATATGAATTTATGGTTTGTTATATATAACCATTTCACATGTTATAATCTTACTCGATTATAATCACAACCTATATATGATAATATATCACATATCCATACTGTGTCGGTCCATCGTATTCAAGTGTTTATAAACCCCTACCGATACAGTGGATCAAATTGATCGACCAGAACTCATAAACAACTCAGCCAATGAATCTCCACAATATAAAATTATTTTTATATTAAATACAAATACGCTCTCTCGTATATATACACTCAAACTCAATCTAGGGTATTACTAACCCTATCTCTACCGAGTCACGCCACAGAGCCAAGGTAATTCTTAACTTAAGCTCTGATACCAACTGTAACGACCCGGATTTTGAGCGACTTTGGTTATCGACATAAGCTCGATGTCGATAACCAAAACATCGAAAAATCCTGGTAAATAATGAAAGAAATTAGAGGGTGAGGATAGATAAGATAGAAACTTAGAATAGAAGAAGAAGAAGAACACAACATTAGAGTTACACGAACCTCACAGCGGAACGAATAACATATAATATATAACATAACTTTGAAATATAACAGTTATGTATACAATAGCACTTATCAGAGTACAGCACTTACAACACAGCGGAAATAACTATAGCTATATGATCTTGAAGCCTCCTGCTCCAAGCTCTCCAAGTATATCTGTAAAATCCTGACTACTTGACTGCCCGTACAAAATTGGACACCCAAGAGTTTAGGGAAAACAACAAAGTAAACTCCAGGTCAGTCATGGGACTGGTGGGAGTAAAACTGTTTAAACAGGTATATGAACAAGTAAACGATATCTCATAAGACCACGCCGCAGAACGGAACGGGTTTTTCCCTTATGAGAATCCAAAATATCTTTATATCAAAAACCTTTTGATATTATAATAATGTCTATGTACAAATAGATATCAACTAGCAGAAACGCTTTCATCTCACGTTCTACATATATAATATACAATCAAAATCGCAAGCACGTATTGGATAATGGATTTCCAACTATGACAAGGTATGGAACCACCTTCCGATTAGTGTACTCTAGGAACGATACACTGGAGTTCAACAAGAACATCTTGTAACTCAGCCACACATGACCGACCACTCATTTCGCTTGAGTGTATCGAATGTATATCACCAACGGTTGGGATCAGCAACCGTTCCCGTATATATATGGGACAACATTAATAGATTTGAGAAACAAATGAATATTCTCTAGATAGGTGATTATACACCCTACTTCGGTGCGACCGACTTAGCCATGCTGCCTACCCGATTTCTGTCACTTACCGGTTGATGAGGCTAGAAGCTACGCTTTATCATCACATTAGATTCACTTCGAATGCCACATTGTCAGATCCATCGAAAATCACTAATTGACGTCTACAACAGTACATTACGTGTTAGCTAAAGAAGTTTCCTTCTCTGCTTCCACTCTTGGTACGGTTGAAGAAATCAGTGTACGTGACCTTTCTGGAAATACTCTGTCAGACATTCATTCATACAAGTCATCATCATTCACTTAGAATGTCACATCGTCATACCCGCCAAATCACAAATTGATTTATCCAAAAATAACACGGGTATACAGCTAAGAGAAACGAATTCCTCCGCCACCAAACGTGAATACGTTTGAACAGATCAACTTACGCGATCCATTGGATATACTCTGTCAGACCTTCGTCCATACAAGTTGTCCTGGGACTGGACAAACCGAAGGCACTATTCAGTATATCCATCTTAGTCACTGTTATCTAAGACTTATACAACAGCCCTAGCACTTTACTCCGTCTTCAATTATCTTTGGCATAAATGATTCGCAACGCTTATGCCAATACAGAGTGGTTCTTTGGATAATAATCCAACCAGTCTCTCCATATTAACAACGTTAAAATGGTCAAAACTTCGATAGTCTGTGAGTTAACTATCAAAGAAAAACAAGTGTGCAAACAACGATATTATTTCCAGATGGAAATTATATCGAATAAACGTCATTTAACATTAATCTCTTTAGTTCATTTATTTACTTATCTCCTATTTCCCTATATTCTAAATTCTTATTTTCTTTTATCAGAAAACATTTCTGATTCTCGTTTGGAAAACATTTCCAAAACTCCTTTATGATCAAACCTTACCATTTCTTAGTTAAGAAGGAAGTCACTCAAGTTGGGGTATAATTACCTCTCGGACCTTAACTGAACAACGTTATAACTTTGAAATGGTCAAAGTTTATCTTTTAATCTTTAACAACTTCTTTACGCCTTTCTCGGATCCAATTTTACTAATCCACTTCTATATTTAAAACATTGGTTATAACGATAACGTTATAATCCCTCCTTTCGAATTATCTAACTTTAGTTATAACTTCTATTCTTATTAGTGAATAATTAACCTAACACTTATTTATTTATAAATAAATAAATCTCTATTTAAACACTGGAAAGTATAAGTACTTTCCCGAATTCGATATAATCGAATTCGCCAATTTACTCTCTTCGAGAAATCTCTATTTGATTAACTCTTCTTTGAATAACCTATATTAGATTAACTCCTTCCTTTCGAATATACTATATTAGATTACTCCTTCTCGAATAAACGATATTCGATAATTTCTCTTCGAATAACTAATATTCGATAACTCTTTCTTTTCAAATATTTCATATTTGAAAATCTCACTTTCGAATAAACTATATTTGATTACTCCTTCTCGAATAAACGATATTCGATACTCTCTCTTCGAATAACTAATATTCGATAACTCTTTCTTTTCAAATATTTCATATTTGAAAATCTCACTTTTGAATAAACTATATTCGATAATCTCTTTCTCGAATAAACGATATTCGATACTCTCTCTTCGAATAACTAATATTCGATAACTCTTTCTTTTCAAATATTTCATATTTGAAAATCTCACTTTCGAATAAACTATATTCGAAAATCTCTTTTCGAATGACTCTTATTCGATAAATCTCACTTCGATCAAACTATAATCGACAACTCCTTTCGATGAAACTAACATTGATAACTCCTTTCGATGAAACTAACATCGATAACTCCTTTCGATGAAACTAACATCGATAACTCCTTTCGATGAAACTAACATCGATTAATTTAACTCGACTAACTTAACTTGACTCGACTAACTCGACTTACTTGGTTCGACCAATTCGATTCGATTAACCTAGGCCGACTAACTTGGTTTTATTTAACTCAACTTGATTAACTCCTATCGAATAACTAATATTCAATTTAACTCCATTCGTTCGACTCTAGATCGCAGCGATCACAAATGGTTACACCTGATTCCCTCAGGAAACATCCGACCGCCTTAGGCTATCTGTAGCCCTGCGAATTTCGCTAGCAGTCGTACGAGATGACAACTTACCCTGAATACTATGTTTGACTAACTCTGTCTCAAATAACTATATTTGATTAACTCTAGTTCATTTTAACTCTAATCGATTTACTCTAACTGATTTACCTAACTGGTTAACTCTAATGGGTTAACTCTTACTGATTAACCTGACTGACTTAACCCAACTAGTTAACTCGACTTACTTAACCTATTGGTTAACTCTACTGAACTGGTTAACTCTACTGAACTAGTTAACTCTACTGAACTGGTTAACTCTAACTGAACTGGTTAACTCTACTGAACTGGTTAACTCTACTGGACTGGTTAACTCTAACTGGTTATTCATTACGTAGCTTTTAACAACGTTTATTCATTTTTAAAGATTTACTTTTGGTAACAGTTCTTCACTTTAAAAATGATTTTTCCTTTTCAATTTGCCTATATTTATTTCATATAAATATTTTCTTTATAACTTTATTTATTTCCTACATAAATATTTCCTTTTAATTCTTTATTTATTTTCACAAGTATTTCCTTTATATTTGGTTTCCACAAATATTTCCCTTATATTTGGTTTTCACAAATATTCCTTTTATATATTCTAACTCCTTAAATTTCCGGGAAAATTCGCCATGACCTCCTTTGTATCGGGAGCATCGGGAAAATCCCCGAACCCGCCACACAAGCCTTTCCAATCAAAAAGAAAATGGTTTGTAATTATTTCCTTTTTGAATATCTCCTATTTATAAATATTCCAAATTATAAATATTTCTTATTTATAAATATTCCACTTTATAAATATCTCTTATTTATAAATATCCCATTTTATAAATATTCTATTTTCAATATCACTTTGAAAATCCCCTTATCAACATTTCGGTATGTTATGGTGTTCAATCTTATCAAATCATGATGTTCAATATCGTCCAAGTACATATATTCGCCCATAGATTTTATATCACATCATATAACAAAATATGAAAAAAAAATAACTGTTGAGGAATCCAGCCGGATTCCTCCAACCTGTTTCCCTGCATCACAGATGTTAGACAATAATCAACATCACTTTCAGAGTTTAACGATCTATATATATATATATATATTTGTATATATATATATATAATATTTCCACTAACTGACTAGCAGTTCAATCAAACAATCAACACACAGTCAAACAGACAATTTCTAACAGTTCTAAAAATACAACATGAAATTATAAACTGTTCAGAGTTGGTGAGATTTACTCACTTTTGCAGTTCATCGTTAAAGAACGATAAACTATTATTTGATTTCAATCAAACAATTTATTTCGCCAAAAATTCAAACGAGCTCTGATGGACTTCCAGTCAGCTTCATTGTGGAGTGCTCGTCCGTTCGATCCTGTCGAATCTTGTTTCGTCTAATTCTGATACCGTATGAGGAAGATATACTATTTCGAAGTTAATACGTATTTAATTAAAATAAACATGGGCTTAAAATAAATAAACGGGCCTTACTTAATTCACATGGCCCATCTCCACTAATTAAAACCCGTCCCATTTCCCTTCTTCCCCAATTAAGATTCGGCCGTGACCTGCTCCTGATAAACCCACCACTTTATCAACTTCCTCAACCTCGTTCTTGCACCACAATCCACCGAAGATTCCCAAACCACTACCAAAACCTCCCCCTTCGAGATGCCAATCCATCCATACCCTTAAACCCGAACTCGCCCTTACCATCCAATTTCCATTCGAACAGTATCCCGCTTGACATCAACAGCAGGTATCGAACTCCATCTTCACGGATTTCCCCCAAAGTTTGCAAACACCCTCTATTCGATCACACGAACCCAGAAACAATACCAAAAACTTGAGTTGATGCTTCAATCATTCTCGAACAGGAACCCTAGGTGACGCTGGCAAAACCCCAACACCCAGAACATCCGTCGAACTCAAGGAAATTGGTACCATCGCGAAGAGAAAAGTCACAGCAACTCAAAACTTCACTCCTATGAATTTATAGAAGTTCATTTGATTTTGTATTGATTTTTCCAACATGAGTTGCTCACGTTTCGGTTTAGAGAAACACCGACGGCGGAAGAGAAAGTGAATTAGGTCTTAAGGTTTTCCAAAGAGGGGTATTTATAAAGGAAACAAATATCTAGATATTTTATAGAGGGAATATTCCCAGTATATTCCCTTTCTGTTAATTCGTTTTGCCTTCTAAAAATCCGTGTGATCACATATGATACCTAAAAATCACGAAACTGGACATGCAGCTACAGTTCGACATTACGGTCCCAACTAAACTGGTTTCGTCGAATTCCGACTCCGTATGCTCACATAGCATATTTTTAACCGTCGAAATACTGACTGTTTTTCACTCTAAAAATCCGTACGGCCACACAGTGGCTCTAAAAATTACGAAACTGGAAATCTAACAACTATTTGATATTGCGGATCCAACAAAACTGGTTTCGTCGAATTCCGACTTCGTTTGCAAAACCGGCTATTTTTAAAGCTTTGGATGACCCATTTAAATATATAAATATATTTAAATATTATTAAATTAAATATAAATAAATTTATATTATCGTATATCTTCACATATGATATCATACAGCTCCAGAATATCATATCAGAATTTACAGCTTGATATTTCAGATTCCAGATTATCCCGGTATTCAGTTTATACTGAAAAATCTCTTTTATAACGTATATAAAGCGTCGCAATTTATAAAGGGAATTCCACAGCGACTTTTCTAAAATTTGATTTGGACGTAAATCAAAATCTACACGATGAAATCCCGATTTTTCTCTTCCACTAGAAAGATATACTCCACCAGCTCCACACGTTTCTTGTTTCACCGAAATCCGGCTTAAAACGAATCCTGTACATTCAGTTGAAGTTCAAATCGCCAAATCGCGAACTGCAGCGCCATTTCAAGCTCGATTTTAATTATAATATAATTATACGTTCAAACTGACGTCGATTGAATATATTCATCAATATAATTCAACTCTAAGCTGAATTAAATCTAAGGGACGACCCAGTTCACAGAATATTGTGATTTCCAATATTTTTGATTATTTCTGCATTAAATATATTATTTAATTTATTATTTTAAATTAAATACTCCCAGTTATTTAATTCCACGACCATTAAATCCTTTAATTCACCATTTATATAATTAAATAAATTAATTATAATACCTCTGCCAGTGCGGGTCATTACACCACTAACCCCTTCCCCCTTTATACGCTGTAAGTATTTTTATTTATTTTAATTTTTTTCGAATAATCAGTTTTTAATTTAATTTCAGTCTTATTATAAATCAGTTTTACATGTAGTATGAAATTGATAAGGAAGTAAATGATCTTTATTTATATAGTATGGTATAAAAATAGGATTTTTAATGATAAAAATATAATTTTTATATTATAGAAAGATTAAAAATATAATTTTTATATTATATAAAGATTAAATATATAATTTTTATATATAGAAAGATTAAAAAATATATGATTTTTATACAATAGAGAATATAAAAATTTTATCTTTATATATGTAACGAAATAAAAATCAGATTTTTATTATGTCTATGTTGAAATAAAAATGTGATTTTTATAGTGATAAAATAAAAATTTGATCTTTATATATGAAATAGAAATGTAAAAATATAATTTTTATATAGAATAAGCGTTGTATAAATATATAAAGTAGAAGTAATAATAGGATTTTTATTTATTAGAATGAAGCAATAAAAATATAATTTTTATTGTGAATAGCGTGAAAAGACCGCATTGGAATTTCAAACAGATCCAGACGGTTCAGCAGTTAAAAAGCAAAGCATGGCGGAGTGGAACCCTCTCTGAGAGCTTCTCACCTTTAATTTAATTTTCTAGTTAAAATATATACTAGGATGCAGACGGTGTTTAGTAGCACCCGACACCCGTCGTCCACAGACCATGGACGGCTTGTATGCTTGTTTGTTTGATTTTGATGTGTAGTTGATTGTGTGATGTGATGTGAAATAAAATATTTTATAGTTAAAAATATAATTTTTAACGTGTATATCAAATGAATATTTATAAACAAATCGACGATTTGTTTATATACACTGATTTGACTGATATTGATTGGGACGATAAATTTTACACATCGCCCAACTACACAAATAAAATCTGTGTTTGATTGTTTGAAACCCCACACGGGTATTGGGATGATATTTGACGTACACTAATCCCGATTGTTTAGTAGTATGTCGATCGATTGATTGATAAACTGTTATAAGCGTTGAATATTTATATTTGATGCTTATACAGTGTAGAATGCACTTTGGATGATGGTTGATTATTTGTCATTGTTGAGATATACGTGTGTTGTACAAAATCCATATAATTAACACTATATGGTAATTGATTGGGCCTCATTTCAATTTGGAAAATAATTTCATGTGTTGAATAAAAGCCGTGTTGATTAGATTGACGCCATTTCGACGTGAACGATATTTATATCGATTTTATTCATTTTATAATGAATATCGAAAGTGATTTCAAAATCTGATAAATTGAAAAGAATTGAAATTCGAATTAAATTGAAATGAATTGAAATTCGAATTAAATTGAAAAGAATTGAAATTCGAGTTGGATTGAAATAGAATTGAAATCGTTTTGAATTGAATTTAAAACGTACTGAAATTGAACTGAAATTGATTTGAATTGAAACCAATTCGAATTAAATTGAAATTGAATTGAAATGAAATTAAAATGAATTTATATTGAAAAATTCGATTTTGATTTGAATTTGAAAAGGAAGTTGAAATCGTTTTGAAAATGAATTTAAAATGATTTATAAAATATGTTTTAAAAGGAAATCGACGAAGTATATATTATATATATTATATATATAATATAATGGCTTGAATAGAACGCGCCGCGCTGCGGCAGTTCGCGAATTTCGACCATTGACTTCGAATTGACGTTGCGGGAGATCCGACCGTCGGATTCTCCTAAAACCGGAACCGTTGGGTTCGTATCGAGAACAGCTTTCTAACGAATATTAGAAATCTAACGGTTGGATTTGGAATTATGTCCAAATCAAATTTGGAAAAGTTCGCTGTGAGTGCAGTTCGATGGCCGTTGATTGAAATCGACTGTACGGGCCTTGATAAAATTATTAAAAATAGTAATAATTTGTGTAAAATCATAAGAAATGGTTTGTGAAGAATTGGGATGAAAAACTCCATATTTGAAAAGATAAAAGTAGATTTTTATCGAAATAAACTAGTTTTGAACTAGAATTATAATTCTATTTATTTTTAAATAAATAATTTGGATTTGAAATGGTTTTGAAAATAACCAGAATTTCCAATAAGTGAGTTGGAACGGATTTGAATTGAAATTGTCTTCGGAATATTTCGATGTTGGATTTCGTGATGATACAGATATTATTATGGGAATTTGAAAGATATATTTATATAGTTATTTCCAATACGATATTTGTTGGTCGTAGAATTTGATATTAAATATAAGCCGATATATTTTCTATTCAGAGCCTTGTATTTAATATCAAATGTGATTTGGGTTTGTCGTGAATGGTGTCTTCATTAACACTGTTCTTAAGCCCAGTTGAGAAAAAGATTAAATCTTTTTATTTAGATTTAATGAAGTGTACCAATTAAATGGAATTTAATTGGAATTGAATTTGAATTGATTCTTGGGTTTATCGTGAACGCTGTTTTAAATAACACTTGTTCTTTAACCCGATAATTAATGGAATGTGATTTTGGGTTTATAGTGAATCGTGTTTTTAAATAACATTGATTCTTTAACCCAGTTAAAGATTAAAACTAAGTGGAGTTTTAATGAATCTTTAATTAGATTGAAAAGATCGAGAATGGAGTATCACCAGTTTTGCTCCAGGCGATAGTTAAATCTTTAATTAGATTTGAACGTGAAATGATATTTGAATTTACCGATAACACCGTGGTGTTAGATATGATGTATGACCAGTTTTACTTCATGGGATGAATAGGTTGGGATTGGGAAATAAAATAAATGATTACTTCGGTGTGGTCCGCTAATCCTGACAAGTTTGAATTGATATTCAAAAGAAGATTAAAGAATAAATTTAAAGAATTTATCTTTGATAAAATTATTGGGAATCTTTCCTAAAGTGTAAGAATATTTGAATAAAAGAATATTCTGAATTGGAATGAGGCGTATGTTGTGTTTGTGTAACACTTGTTTATTATAAACGCGAGTTATTTAGAAAGACCGGGTTTATCCCATTCTGAATAACTGATTCGACGTGGTGTTGAGAATGAAGACGGTGGTTGAAGACCGGAGGTCTTCACATCGTTTGGGTGATTACTGATGATCTTGATTGGGCTGTACACCCAAGAGGAGGGAATCAGTTGGTGATCGTCCAGACGTACTTGGAGATCGATGGATATGCGGGGTACTAGGTGCCTCCGGTTTCGTTCAGACCCAGAACGAACTTGTAAATGGACTGTGTGTCTGACATTGGATTTTAGTCTGTGTGATTGATTTCCATCAAATATATATCTGTTTGGCGGCGGAGAATTTATTCTCTTGCTTAACGCCCTTCTCTGAGACGTACGAGCTCGGGGGTTATATATTGATGGATATCAATCGCATGGAGTGAATTTCCTATGTGGCATGCCTGAGTGGCAAATGATCAAGGGTTTTGTTGAAAAGCAGAGTCTTGAGTTGATGATCAAAGCACAGCCTGTGTGGCATAGCTTTATGTAGCGTTGATTCGCGAGCCTCACGCCCCGGTTGTGAACCTGAAACGGGAGAAGGATCCAGGGAGGGCATGCGTTTCTTTCTAGCTAGAGGTGGTGTCAGTGCTTAAACTGGCTGACATTTATATTACTTTCACCTATGTGGTTGTTGCTGTTGCGAGGCGCCTCGGTTTGATCGGATGATCTGGGTCCGATGGAGTCATTCGTTGGCTCATTTACGCCCCAAAGGGAGGGGAAACGCAGTGTTTAGGCATTTTAATCCACATCGGTGGACCGGCCCTGTGGCTCCTAGGTGCAGTTGCGGCTGTAGCATGAGGCTCGGGCAAGAGAGTCTCGAATTCGGTAGAGGACTATCTTTTGCCTCGGTTCACAGATGGAAATCCAACTTCCAATACGTGACTGTGCGGTTTTGATTGTAGAGCCTAGTATGGCGACATGATATATGGTACCCATGCCGTCTATGATTGATATTTATGATTGAAATTGTTTTGACACTATACACTTATAATAGTATCAAATGATTTGTTTTTAATGTATCAAGCATGCTTTGGCTATTATAAGGGAAAACCCTATTCTCCGGCTTGTGTTGCATTGTGTGATAGGACCTGGGTCTTATAATAGCTTCATTTTTCTTTATTTAGCATTGCGCTGTTTGTTTTATGCACTGGTATTCTTGGGAGGAAACCCGTTCCGTGTTATACGGCGTGGTCCCTTGATTTACCTAACTTTAAAATAAAGATTAATAACTGTTTTAGTTCTCACACCAGTCACATGACTGACCTGGAGTTTATCGTTTTCACCTAAACTCTGGGTGCCCTTATTTTGACACGGGCAGCTAGTAGTTTTGGTTTTGCATATTTATATTCACAGGATCCTGGTTTATAGCTGGAATGATATCCGGAAAGCTTTGTATTTGTATATCTCCTTCAGTTGTGTATTGTATTATTTTCCGCTGCTATGTAATTTATTGTAATCTCTGATATTTTATAATGTATATTATTTGTTAATACTCTGAATATTATTGTAATCTGATGGAATTGTTGTAATATACAATGAAATGTTCTTCTGTCTGTGTTCTATTTTGTCTTGTTCTCAAGATCATCCGGGCTTTCCTAACCGGGGAAGTTACGGGTCTTTTCAGTTGGTATCAGAGCTTTGGTTTACAAAGCTCGAGAACAAGACACGTTAGAACCATACGAAAGAATTCATCAGATATTGGATTAGTAATATCCAATGGGAATGACTCGTTAGAGATGGGATCAGTAGTATCCTAGAACGAGTGTGAAGAGTGTATTTTTGAAAATGAAAACAAATCTTGTTTTGAAATTTAAATCAATTATTCGTATTTGATTATTTATTTATATTGATTTGGACAGTCCAGTATATAAAGATTTTGCGTATACGTCTGATCCACGTGTATTTGAAATTTTAATATACTGGATAGATATAGAATTACACTCTAATCGCCCGGAGATGATTTTGATGATGGAGCTTCATCATTAGAATTTATGTTCGAGTGACGAAAGTGAGGTTTCTATATATTTCCAATAGACTAGTGTTAGAACCAAAATTAGATAGGGCCTATTGTTGTGATTTGGCATCAAAAATCTGGTTTTTAGACTGCTATGTATCAAAATTATGAATTTGAAATGATAATCAACTAATTGATTGCTGGCTGTGTTGTTTGATTATTGTTTGATTAATTAAAATTTGAACCATTTAGACAAATTGAATCAAATAGTGAATTGTATTGAAAATTAGTCGCATTTGCATGCATATACATGTATAAACGTTGAACATGTCATAGCAAGGAGGCTAGAGCAGAAGAATAAAATTGTTTGCCCGACAAATAGGTACATGTTTATCATAATTTACTGTTTTGTTTGGGTGATGATGATTTTGTGAGTCGATTGGCTAGCCGCTTGGATTTTTCTTTTTCTTTTTGATTGAAGAAGGCCATGGGAGGCTATATGAAATATCCTGAAGTCCCCGGTGCAGGGGAGGTTATGGCGAAATTTTTCGAAAATTTAGGGTGTTAGCCAAATTTTTGAAAAATTTGAAAAGTTCTTAGAAACTGAAAAGTTGAAGAACTTAAGCCGTAAAGAAAATAAGGGAAGTTGAGTTGATTAGTTAAACAACTTTCGGTTTCGTTCCTTTTCGGGGACGAAAAGTTTTAAGTGGGGGAGATTGTAATAACCCAGAAATTCTGGGCCAATTTAAAATTTTTATTTTGGCAATTTTAGTGAATTTTGATCATTTAAAATGAATGATTTTAAATAATATCGATGAGAAATTTATTTTGAATAGATTCGAACGTGTATATTATATAGATCGTTGTTAGAATATAAATATTTATTTTATAATTATAAAAGGAATTGAAAATGGCGCGGTAGTTCGATAATTCGATTTCAAAATTCAAATGAATGTACTGGATTCAAAATAAACCGTATTTTAGTGAAACCAAAAATATTTGAATCTATTTATGAATATCTTTCCAACGAATCCGAAAAATTGAAATTTCATTGCGGGAATCAAAAGATATGTCCAGTTGAAAATTCAGAATAGTCGCTATGGAATTCTGGCCCTTAAAAATGGGAATTTGGCAAACGACCTCGGTTTTCGACGAAACCACTTTTGTTGGATCCGTGATGTCAAATTATTGCTAGGTTTCAAAATTCGTAATTTTTCGAATTAATATGTGAGCATGGCAAAGGAAAACGTGTTTTGACCATTTTAGTTGATTTTAATCGACTGGAAAATGTCCATTTTTCAAACGGTTTCATAATTCAACGAAATGAGTTTTGTTAGGACCGTATCGTCGGTACGAAGCTAGAAAATATTTTTCTGGAATTTTTCGAGTTAGTATGTGACCCCCGTAAATTGAAATGAGCGTTCAAATTCAATATATAGAGTTATATTTTGATTTTGACAAAAACTGATCGAAACGATCGAATCAGCCTACGATACATATCCCATTGTGTTCGGAATGGGGGTAATTAGCTATGGACGACAGGCGGTGGGCCTCGTTTAGAGGTCGAATGAGAAAGTCAACTTTTTGAAATAAAAATAAATAAAATTAATTAAAATATATTGCCCCCCCCCCTCTTATCTTTCTCCCTCCTCCTCGTTGACCATTCAAACCGAAAGAAATAAAAAAAATGGAGAACGACGGGGGAATCCGTCGCCGCCGCCGCTTCCATCGTGCCTCCCCCCCCTCAGGTGGCTCGTCGCCACCGTCAACCGCCTCCTCCCCTCTCTTCTCCTCCTCTTCCTATTTCCCTCCTCCTCTGCTAAGAAACCCGCGCATCCCCCAATCCAGTCACCACCGCCGCCTCGGCCAAACCCCCACCTCGACCGCACCGCCCCAGTCGCCCCTCCCTGCTTCTCGCTCCTCTCTTCCCCTTTTCCTCCTTCCTCCCCCTTGAAATCCGACGCCCCCTTCACCCACGGCGCCACCCACCTGACACCGCCGGAGCACGCTTGCGCCTCCTCCTCCATCCACCTTCGACGCCACTGACCCCTTCCCCCTTTATACGCTGTAAGTATTTTTATTTATTTTAATTTCTTTCGAATAATCAGTTTTTAATTTAATTTTAGTCTTATTATAAATCAGTTTTACATGTAGTATGAAATTGATAAGGAAGTAAATGGTCTTTATTTATATAGTATGGTATAAAAATTGGATTTTTAATGATAAAAATTTAATTTTTATATTATAGAAAGATTAAAAATATAATTTTTATATTATAGAAAGATTAAAAATATAATTTTTATATATAGAAAGATTAAAAAAAAATATGATTTTTATATAATAGAGAACATAAAAATATTATCTTTATATATGTAACGAAATAAAAATCTGATTTTTATTATATCTATGTTGAAATAAAAATGTGATTTTTATAGCGATAAAATAAAAATTTGATCTTTATATATGAAATAGAAATATAAAAATATAATTTTTATATAGAATAAGCTTTGTATAAATATATAAAGTAGAAGTAAAAATAGGATTTTTATTTATTAGAATGAAGCAATAAAAATATAATTTTTATTGTGAATAGCGTGAAAAGACCGCATTGGAATTTCAAATAGATCCAGACGGTTCAGCAGTTCAAAAGCAAAGCACGGCGGAGTGGAACCCTCTGTGAGAGTTTCTCACCTTTAATTTAATTTTCTAGTTAAAATATATACTAGGATGTAGACGGTGTTTAGTAGCACCCGACACCCGTCGTCCACAGACCATGGACGACTTGTATGCTTGTTTGTTTGATTTTGATGTGTAGTTGATTGTGTGATGTGAAATGAAATAAAATATTTTATAGTGGAAAATATTTTATAGTTAAAAATATAATTTTTAACGTGTATATGAAATGAATATTTATAAACAAATCGACGATTTGTTTATATACACTGATTTGACTGATATTGATTGGGACGATAAATTTTACACATCGCCCAACTGCACAAATAAAATCTGTGTTTGATTCTTTGAAACTCCACACGGGTATTGGGATGATATTTGACGTAAACTAATCCCAATTGTTTAGTTGTATGTCGATCGATTGATTGACAGACTGTTATAAGCGTTGAATATTTATATTTGATGCTTATACAGTGTAGAATGCACTTTGGATGATGGTTGATTATTTTTCATTGTTGAGATATGCATGCGTTGTACAAAATCCATATAATTAACACTATATGGTAATTGATTGGGCCTCATTTCAATTTGGAAAATAATTTCATGTGTTGAATAAAAGCCGTGTTGATTAGATTGACGCCATTTCGACGTGAACGATATTTATATCGATTTTATTCATTTTATAATGAATATCGAAATTGATTTCAAAATCTGATAAATTGAAATGAAATGAAATTCGAATTAAATTGAAAAGAATTGAAATTCGAATTAAATTGAAAAGAATTGAAATTCGAATTAAATTGAAAAGAATTGAAATTTGAATTAAATTGAAATGAATTGAAATTCGAATTAAATTGAAAAGAATTGAAATTCGAATTGGATTGAAATAGAATTGAAATCGTTTTGAATTGAATTTAAAACGTACTGAAATTGAACTGAAATTGATTTGAATTGAAACCAATTCAAATTAAATTGAAACTGAATTGAAATCGATTTGAAATGAAATTAAAATGAATTTATATTGAAAAATTCGATTTTGATTTGAATTTGAAAAGGAAGTTGAAATCGTTTTGAAAACGAATTTAAAATGATATATAAAATACGTTTTAAAAGGAAATCGACGAAGTATATATTATATATAATATAATGGCCTGAATAGAACGCGCCGCGCTGCGGCAGTTCGCAAATTTTGACCATTGACTTCGAATTGACGTTGCGGGAGATCCGACCGTCGGATTCTCCTAAAACCGGAACCGTTGGGTTTGTATCCAGAAGAGCTTTCTAACGAATATTAGAAATTAGAATTCTAACGGTTGGATTTGGAATTATGTCCAAATCAAATTTGGAAAAGGTCGTTGTGAGTGCAGTTCGATGGCCGTTGATGGAAATCGACTGTACGGGCCTTGATAAAATTATTAAAAATAGTAATAATTTGTGTAAAATCATAAGAAATGGTTTGGGAAGAATTGGGATGAAAAACTCCATATTTGAAAAGATAAAAGTAGATTTTTATCGAAATGAACTAGTTTTGAACTAGAATTATAATTCTATTTATTTTTAAATAAATAATTTGGATTTGAAATGGTTTTGAAAATAACCAGAATTCCAATAAGTGAGTTGGAACGGATTTGAATCGAAATTTTCTTTGGAATATTTCGATGTTGGATTTCGTGATGATACAAATATTGTTATGAGAATTTGAAAGATATATTTATATCGTTATTTCTAATACGATATTTGTTGGTCGTAGAATTTGATATTAAATATAAGCCGATATATTTTCTATTCAGAGCCTTGTATTTAATATCAAATGTGATTTGGGTTTGTCGTGAATGGTGTCTTCATTAACACTGTTCTTAAGCCCAGTTGAGAAAAAGATTAAATCTTTTTATTTAGATTTAATGAAGTGTACCAATTAAATGGAATTTAATTGGAATTGAATTTGAATTGATTCTTGGGTTTATCGTGAACGGTGTTTTAAATAACACTTGTTCTTTAACCTGATAATTAATGGAATGTGATTTTGGGTTTATAGTGAATCGTGTTTTTAAATGACATTGATTCTTTAACCCAGTTAAAGATTAAAACTAAGTGGAGTTTTAATGAATCTTTAATTAGATTGAAAAGATCGAGAATGGAGTATCACCAGTTTTGCTCCAGGCGATAGTTAAATCTTTAATTAGATTTGAACGTGAAATGGTAATTGAATTTACCGATAACACCGTGGTGTCAGATATGAAGTATGACCAGCTTTACTTCATGGGATGAATAGGTTGGGATTGGAAAATAAAATAAATGATTACTTCAGTGTGGTCCGCTAATCCCGACTAGTTTGAATTGATATTCAAAAGAAGATTAAAGAATAAATTTAAAGAATTTATCTTTGATAAAATTAATGGGAATCTTTCCCAAAGTGTAAGAATATTTGAATAAAAGAATATTCTGAAATTGGAATGAGGCGTATGTTGTGTTTGTGTAACACTTGTTTATTATATACGCGAGTTATTCAGAAAGACCGGGTTTATCCCATTCTGAATAACTGATTCGACGTGGTGTCGAGAATGAAGGCGGTGGTTGAAGACCGGAGGTCTTCACATCGTTTGGGTGATTACTGATGATCTTGATTGGGCAGTACACCCAAGAGGAGGGAATCGGTTGGTGATCGTCCAGACGTACTTGGAGATCGATGGATATGCGGGGTACTAGGTGCCTCCGGTTTCGTTCAGACCCAGAACGAACTTGTAAATGGATTGTGTGTCTGACATTGGATTTTAGTTTGTGTGATTGATTTCCATTAAATATATATTTGTTTGGCGGCGGAGAATTTATTCTCTTGCTTAACGCCCTTCTCTGAGACGTACAAGCTCGGGGGTTATATATTGATGGATATCAATCGCACGGAGTGAATTTCCTGTGTGGCATGCCTAAGTGGAAAATGATCAAGGCTTTTGTTGAAAAGCAGAGTCTTGGGTTGATGATCAAAGCACGGCCTGTGTGGCATAGCTTTATGTAGCGTTGATTCGCGAGCCTCACGCCCGGTTGTGAACCAGAAACGAGAGAAGGATCCAGGGAGGGCATGCGTTTCTTTCTAGCTAGAGGTGGTGTCAGTGCTTAAACTGGCTGACATTTATATTACTTTCACCTGTGTGGTTGTTGCTGTTGCGAGGCGCCTCGGTTTGATCGGACGATCCGGGTCCGATGGAGTCATTCTTGGCTCATTTACGCCCCAAAGGGCGGGGAAACGCAGTGTTCAGGCATTTTAATCCACATCGGTGGACCGACCCTATGGCTCCTAGGTGCAGTTGCGGCTGTAGCCTGAGGCTCGGGCTAGAGAGTCTCGAATTCGGTAGAGGACTATCTTTTGCCTTGGTTCACAGATGGAAATCCAACTTCCAATACGTGACTGTGCGGTTTTGATTGTAGAGCCTAGTATGGCGACATGATATATGGTACCCATGCCGTCTATGATTGATATTTTTGATTGAAATTGTTTTGACACTATACACTTATAATAGTATCAAATGGTTTGTTTTTAACGTATCAAGCATGCTTTGGCTATTATAAGGGAAAACCCTATCCTCCGGCTTGTGTTGCATTGTGTGATGGGACCTGGGTCTTATAATAGCTTCATTTTTCTTTATTTAGCATTGCGCTGTTTGTTTTATGCACCGGTATTCTTGGGAGGAAACCCGTTCCGTGTTATACGGCGTGGTCCCTTGATTTACCTAACTTTAAAATAAAGATTAATAACTGTTTTAGTTCTCACACCAGTCACATGACTGACCTGGAGTTTAACGTTTTCACCTAAACTCTGGGTGCCCTTATTTTGACACGGGCAGTTAGTAGTTTTGGTTTTGCAGATTTATATTCACAGGATCCTGGTTTACAGCTGGAATGATATCCGGAAAGCTTTGTATCCGTATATCTCCTTCAGTTGTGTATTGTATTATTTTCCGCTGCTATGTAATTTATTGTAATCTCTGATATTTTATAATGTATATTATTTGTTAATACTCTGAATATTATTGTAATCTGATGGAATTGTTGTAATATATAATGAAATGTTCTTCTGTCTGCATTCTATTTTGTCGTGTTCTCAAGATCATCTGGGCTTTCCTAACCGGGGAAGTTACGGGTCTTTTCAAACTGACTTCACTTCCTTACCTTACTGCTGCCTTTTTGCTCCTCCTTCACCCACTCAAAAACTACTCCACTGCTTCATTAACTTCACGCCAAGCTCACTGTATACCTCCACTTCACCTGAGACTGGCCGACCCCACCACAACCGCGACTTCCTCTTTTAAACCCTATCCAAAAGGTTGAACTCGGACCCACCATCCCACCCGCGTCGGCAGGAGCATCTCGAGCTTCCAACAGCTGCGTCGAATTGCACAAAACGGAGATGAGCTCGAAGCACTTGAGTCCAGGGTCTCAGATATATAAGTTTCTCGATTTATAAGTTTTTCTATGAGCTTTCCTTGATATATTTTTTGAAGTTGGAAATTTTCGGTTTCGGGATTAAGAAACTGGCGACGGATTTGTTGCTTGACCGTGGGAATGAAGTCTGTAGGATTTAGGTTAAGGGGGGTATACTTATAGTAATTTTCTTTGATCTTTTACTTGGATGGTTTTAGGCCACGAACTTGTTTTTAGGCCAAAGAGAATGGAGGAATGCGTGGCCTTTTCTAAGTCATAAACAAGTTAGATATTTTCGGGTAAGGGTCAGCCTTGTAAACTACAACTTAATTTTATTAATTTATATAGTTACGTACTGCTACAGACAGAAATAAAAACACCATCGTGACGAGCGAGGTGTCCCGATCCCAAAAGTATAATAATATCGATAGGTTAACTCATATTGTGAAACCCCGAAATGTCGATACAGGGTGCCCAATACTCCAAATAAAAAGTTGCTTATTTAATTAATTAAAAATCACTATAAAATTCTAAAAATTAAATTATCACTATGTCCCAAAAGAACCTTGTCTAAATTCGAAACAGATATCTAGTTATACCGAATAAATCGTTACGGTTGATAAACGATTCTATAACGACTATTTTAAAATTTGATTTGGACATATCTCAAAATCTACACGACGAAATCCCAGTTTCTCTTCCACTAGAAAGATATACTTCACCAGCTCCTAACGTTTCTTGTTTCACAGAAATCCGGCTTAAAACGAATCCTGTATATTCAGTTGAAGTTCAAATTACCAAATTACGAACTACAGCGCCCTTTCAAGCTCGATTTTAATTATAATATAATTTCATATTCAAACTGTCGTCGTTTAAATATATTCGCTAATATAATTCAACTCTAAACTGAATTAAATATCACAGATGATCCAATTCACACCATAACGTGAATTCCACTATTTCTGACTATTTCAGAAATTAAATATATTATTATATTATTTATCTTAATTAAATATTCGATATTATTTAATTCCACAACATTTAGTTCTAATTCACCATTTAAATAATTTAATAAATTAATTATTATACCGCTGAAAATACGGGTCATTACATTCTTTCCTACTTAAAATAATTTCGCCCTCGAAATTGCTAAGGTAGAAAACAAACCCTATCGTCTGGTTAGAACTTATCTGTTCACTTCTTAACTTCAGTTTCAACTGAACCAATTTAATTTCAATTAAAGTATTAATTAATTCTTATCAACGAAAATTTTCAAAAATCCTGAAAATTTTCTAACTCCTTAACTTTTCGAAAAATTTCGCCAGCACCTCCTTTGTACTGGTCAATCGGTCAAACTCCAACTCGCCTCTCTGAGCCATCTCCATCCCAAAAGAAAATCAAACAGTCAAGCTGCTTGCCAATTCGGCTCATCAAAATCTCATATCCAATAGAAATATAAACTTGTACCTTTTTTCGGAATATCATTATATCCTTTCCACGTGTTATCAATTCAGCGGATACAAGGGTCATCCCAATCAAATTCCAATCTGCTTTTATCCACAACACAACCATTCGCTTATACCCGAGCCAAATACCATTTCAACTCTAGTTTCTTCTCGATTCCCAACTCTTAACTTGATTATCACATTACACTTCAAATTTGAATCTCACAGTCCAATTTGTCTTGATATCATTCTAATTCAATCTCAGTTACCACTTTACTAGCTTTACTTTAATTCAATTTTTCTTTCACAAATTTCTGTTAAATTTGTTTTTAATTCAAACAGTCTTTCCCTGGGAGTTTTTAAACAGTTTACTCTTTTCAAAAATCAAATTTTCCTTTTTGAAATTCAACCCAACTTGTCTTTCCCAAAACAAATTCAAAACAGTATCTCTGGTAGTAATTCGTCACTTACAACTCGAAAATGAATACTGATGATGCAGCTGTCATCATCAGAATCTATTTTCCAGTGATCGAAGTGAGTTCAATACTATAAAACCATTTCTAAACTTTTCCACTTTGAAATTCATTTCAAAATATAATTCACACTGCTTGTAAAACAATTTAAAATCTCCCCGGATCTTAAATTTTCCTTATTTTTAATCCAAATCCATTTACAAACACTTATCCAATTTTCCAGAATTTTAATTCCAATTTTGGTTTTAATTTCAGATTTAATTCATTTCGTAACACTTATACGAATTCTGATTGGTTATTCACATAACCATTTTACTTATAATCTTACTCGATTATAATCACAACTAATATATCCAATATATTATAATCATTCCAATATAAATCCTTTATATCAAAATATAATTTGGTTAAAATTATTTCATTTACCCTCCTTTCAAAACATACCATGACGGTTCATCGTATTCAAGTGTTTAGAAACTCCTACCGATATAGTGGATCAAACTGATCGACCAGAACTCATAAACAACTCAACCAATAAACCTCTACAACATAAATCATTTTATATTGAGTAACAAATACGTTCACTCGTATATATACACTCAACTCAATCTAGGGTATTGCTAACCCCATCTCTACTGAGTCACGCTACAGAGCCAAGGTAATACTTAACTTAAGCTCTGATACCAACTGTAACGACCCGGATTTTGTCGACTTTGGTTATCGCCATAAACTCACTGACAACTAACTAAACATCGAAAAATACCAGATGGTTAATGAACGAAATTAGAGGGTGAGGAAAGATAAGATAGAAACTTAGAATAAAAGAAGAAGAAGAAGAACACAACATCAGAGTAACACGAATCTCACAGCGGAACGAATAACATATAATATATGTAACATAACTTTGAAATATAAATCTGTACTTGAATATACATCATTATCAAAGTACAACACTTACAACACAGCGAAAATAAACAATAGCTATATGATCCTGAAGCCTCCTGCTCCAGCTCTTCAAGTATCTGTAAATCCCGACTACTTGACTGCCGATACAAAATTGGGCACCCAAGAGTTTAGGGAAAACAAAACAAAATAAACTCCGGGTCAGTCATGGGACTGGTGTGAGTAAAACAGTTTAAAATAGTTCAAGCGGGTAAATGATATCTCATAAGACCACGCCGTATAACGGAACAAGTTTTTCCCTTATGAGAATCCAAATTATCTTTATATCAAAAACCTTTTGATATTATAATAGTGTCTATCAACCACAATATAATAATCATCTAGCAGAAACGCTTTCATCTCACGTTCTACATATATAGCATACAATCAAAACCGTAAGCACGTATTGGGTAATGGATTTCCAACTATGACAAGGTATGGAACCACCTTTCGCTAGTGTACCTCTAGAAAGGAATACACTGGGTTCAACAAGAACATCTTGCAACCTGTAGTAACCCGGATTTTCGGCGACTTTGGTTATCGACGTAAGCTCGACGTCGATAACCAAAACATCGAAAAATCCCGGTAATTAATGAAAGAAATTAGAAGGTGAGAATAGATAAGATAGAAACTTAGAATAGAAGAAGAAGAAGAAGAACATACAACATCATCAGAGTAACACGAATCTCACAGCGGAACGAATAAAATATAACATAACTTTTAAAATACAAAGTTATAACTGTATATACATACCATTTCAGAGTACAACACATAACATCACAGCGGAATAAATAATAGCTATCGCCTGCTGAAGCCTCCTGCTCCAAGCTCTTCAAGTATACCTGTACATCCTGACTACTTGACTGCCCGTACAAATTTAGGCACCCAAGAGTTTAGGGAAAACAAAATAAACTCCGGGTCAGTCATGTGACTGGTGTGAATAAACTCAAATCATTTAAAACAGGTATATGATATCTCATAAGACCACGCCGTGGATACGGAACGGGTTTTTACCTTATGAGAATCCAAACATCTTTGAAAAGCAATATCATTCTGATATTATGATAATGTCTAAGTACAAATAAATATCAGTCTAGTAGAAACGCTTACATCTCACGTTACTACATATATAGTATACAATCAAAACCACAAGCACGTATTGGGTAATGGATTTCCAACTATGACAAGGTATGGAACCACCTTCCGATCAGTGTACTCTAGGAACGATACACTGGAGTTCAACAAGAACATCTTGCAACTCAGCCACACATGACCGACCACTCATTTCGCTTGAGTGTATCGAATGTACATCACCAACGGTTGGGATCAGCAACCGTTCCCGTATATATATATGGGACAACATTGATAGATTAAAGAAGCAAATGAATATTCTCTAGATAGGTGATTATACACCCTACTTCGGTGCGACCGACTTAGCCATGCTGCCTGCCCGATTTCTGTCATTTACCGGATGTGAGGCTAGAAGCTACGCTTATCTTTTTCATATCATATCTTCATTCACTTGGAATACCACATCGTCATACCTGCCAAATCATTATCGATTTCCCTAACAGTATCACGGGTATGAAGCTAAGAGAAACGAATTCCTCCGCCACCAAACGTAATACGTTGAAGAGATCAACATATATGATTCGTTAGGAATACTCTGTCAGACATTCGTCCATACAAGTTGTCCTGGGACTGGACAAACCGAAGGTACTATTCAGTACATCCATCTTAGTCACTGTTATCTAAGGCTTATACAATAGCCCTTGCACTTTTACTCCGTCTTCAATTATCTTTGGCATATGTGATTCGCAACGCTTGTGCCAATACAGAGTGGTTCTTCAGATAATAATCCAACCGGTCTCTCCATATTAACAACGTAAAATGGTCAAAACGTTGATAGTCTGTGATTTAACTATCAAAGAAAAACTTGTCTGCAAACAACGATATTATTTCCAGATGGAAATTATATAAATCAATCATCATTCAACATTTATCTCTTTAGTTCATTACTTTACTTATCTCCTGTTTCCCTATATTCAACATTTCTTATTTTCTAAATTTAGAAAATATATCTTATTAACAATGGAAAACATTTCCATTTCCTGTTTCCTATATTAGAAAACATTTCTGGTTTCTTATTTGGAAAACATTTCCAAAGTTCCTTGATTGTATTTAAACTGATGTTTAAATAAAACATCGATATGCCAACTCAAACCATTTACTGAATTCACTTAACCATCAATCACTATCAGACCTTACCATTCCTTAGTTAAGAAGGAAGTCAATCAAGTTGGGGTAAAATCTCCTCTCAGACCTTAACTGAACAACGTTATAACTTCGAGATAGTAACAGTTTATCTTTTAAAACCTTTATCAAAATATTTACGTAACTCTCGGATTCAATTTACGAATCCACTTCTTTATTTGAAAACATTGATTTTACCGATAACGTTAAAATCCCTACTTCCGCAATATCTAACTTCAATTATTACTTTTATTCTTTAATTCGAATAATTAAACCTACTCTAGCTTACTAGTGTAAACTCTTGATTTAAAAGCTGGAAAGTAAATATTACTTTCCCGAATTCAATATAATTGAATTCGACGTATAATTCCCTTTCGAGTAATCTCTTATTTGATTAACTCTTCTTCGAATAACCTATATTCGATTATCTCTCTTCGAATAACTTATATTCGAAATCTCTCTCTTTCGAATAAACTATATTCGATCTCTTTCTTTCGAATATGCTATATTCGAAAATCTCCTTTCGATTTACTAATCGATAACTCCTTTCGATCAAACTAAAATCGATAACTCCTTTAACTCTATTCGAATAACTAATATTCGACTAACTCCTTTGGATCAACTCATTTGGATTAACTCGGTTTGATTAACTCCTTTTGACTAACTTAACTTAATTAACTTGACTCGATTAACTCCTATCGAATAACATATACGATTTAACTCCATTCGCTTGACTCTAGATCGCAGCGATCACAATGGTTACGCCTGATTCCCTCAGGAAACATCCGACCGCCGTAGGCTATTTACAGCCCTGCGAATTTCGCTAGCAGTCGTGCTAAATGGCAATCTATTTATTTTAACTCCGACTTATTAACCCTATTTCAATTTGACTTTATTTTCGAATAAACTAGATTCGATAACTTTTTTCGAATACTAGATTCGATAACTTCTTGATTAACTCAAACTGATTAACTCTAACTGGTTAACTCGACTTACTTAACCCAACTGGTTAACCCTAACTGTTTAACTCTAACGGGTTAACTCTAAATGTTTAACTCTAACTGGTTAACTCTAAATGGTTAACTCTAACTGTTTAACTCTAATTCATTTACTCTATTTGATTAACTCAAATCGAATAACTAATATTCGATTAACTCATTTCGATTAACTCTGCTGAATTAACTCTTTTGATTTATTCCTTTGAATTATCTCCTTTGATTAATTCCTTTTCTATTTGATTTCTTAACAAATAAGTATTCCCTTTCCAATTCTATTTATTTAACAAATAAATATTTCTTTTATCTTTTCTATTTGATTTCACACATATTCTCCTTTATATTTGATTTCACAAATATTTTCCTTTATATTATGTTTATCCATTTTAGAAAGATTTGCTTTTAACAATGTTTATACATTTATAAAGATTTACTTCTAGTAACAGTTCTTCACTTCATAAATGATTTCCTTTATCTTTCTATTTATAAGTGCTTTACAAATATCTCCTATTCGATTTCATTTGTAAAGGCTTTACAAGTATTTCTCTTTTGCTTTCATTCTTAAAAATATTCTAACTCCTTACATTCCCGGAAAAATTCGCCATAACCTCCTTTGTAACGGGAGCATCGGGAAAATCCCCAAACCGCTACACAAGCCTTTCCATTCAAAAAGAAAATGATTTGCCGTTATTTCCTTTTTAAATATCTCCTATTTATTTAATCAAATAAATATCTTATTTAATATCCCTTATTTATTTAACAAATAAATTAATCCATTATCTTATCTTATTTATTTAACAAATACATAATTCACTTCTAATCTTATTTATTTAACAAATAAATAATTCACTTTATAAATATTCCATTTATAAAGATTTCCCTTTCATTTATAATTCCACTTAAACGTATTTTCTATTTATAAATAATCCATTTATAAATATTTCTATTTATAAATATTCTATTTATAAATATTCTTTTTTCAATATTCCGGTATGTCATGTTGTTTAACTTACAGTGTCCAACATCGTCCATACACATATAATCAACAACAGATTATAAATCATGTCATATATCACAATATATGAAAACAATAAAATAACTGTTGAGGAATCCAGTCGGATTCCTCCAACCTGTTTCCCTGCATCCACAGATGTTACACAATAAAATCAATCATCACTTTCAGTTTCATTTGATATATTCTGATAAACAAAATCAATACGGAAATTTAACTAACTGACTAGCAGTTCAATCAAACAATCAACACACAATCAAACAGACAATACTTAACAGTTCTAAGAATACAACATGAAAATATAAACTGTTCAGAGTTAGTGAGATTTACTCACATTGCCGGTTTATCGTTGAATGACGATAACCGTTGTTGATTCAGAATTGACGTTTAATTTCATCAAAGATCTAGACAAGCTCCACATCATTCCAGACTAGATCCGTGTTGTTGTATTTGTTACCAAGATCCCATTGCAACCCATTTGGTCGGATTCTAATAACATAACAAATAGTTATATACGTTTCAATGTATACGATATTTAATTTATTTAAACCTGTCCCTTAATTATAATAATTAATGTTTGATCACTCTTTTAATTAATAACCTAAGAAATGCTAAATTGATCTTTTAAATGTTTCCTATGTCCTAAAAAGCTTGATTAACATCTTATCATCAGTTGGAACATTGTATAAATCTTGGTTCAGATCTTAATTAAGGCTTAGTTTTAAATTAATTATACTTATACACAAATTAACGGTGATCTTTACTTTGGTTTATATTGTCAGATCTTCACCGTCCTTACTTGAACATCAGACCGACGTTGTCTCCATTCCCGTAAATCCCAAGCTTGACCTCAACTTCAAGGATCCCACTGCAAACCCTTTTTCATCTGCTCGACTTCTGCAACTCGTTTTCATGCCTCCCCCTTTCCTGTTGCATTCCGCTACTTCAAACAACAATCCCCTATGTCCACACTTCCCCACCACCTTCTCGTTCAACCTCCTCCTGCAAGCAAGCCCAGCCCTTCTCCATCAAATCAAAACCGTAACCTCCTACTGCTACTTCACGTTTTTAAACACAACTCAGTACATCCTCTCAGACAACTTCGACCATACTCCCCTAGTTCAACCCGCCGCAGCTACCTCCACCCGTCCACACTCCGTTGTCTCCTCAAACACCCGGTCGCCACCACCACCTCGTCATTCAACTCGCACAAATATTCGGCACCTCGACTTGGAGCACCGTCTCACGGTGGCGGTTGAAAAAGGTTTCGACGGAGAAATCAAATTCGAGCTTTATAAAATTGATATCAATTTGAGGAGAAATATCTCAGCATCTTATATATGATTTTTCCAGGAATTATAGAATTTTATTTTAGGAGATTAGGGATTTTGAAGGTTTCGATTTCGTTTTCCAGAGCTCAAGAAAGAAGCGGCGGAAAACAGGAGGAATGAGATGTTAGGTTTTAGCTGAGTTGAAGTTATTATATAGGGTTAAGGAGATATTTTGTTTTATTATTTTAATATATTAAAACTTAACGATGAAATACTCCTTAAAACCAACTCATACGATACCCATTCTTGACAAACTAAGTCAATGCTAGCATAGAAAAATATTCCGGATCCAATGGGACAGGTTTCGTCAAATTTCGACACCGTTTGCGAAAACCCTTTAGAAAATATCGATGAAAAGCACCGAGCATTATTTCCTTAAAATTACAGAAAAAATCCTAAAAATATGAGGCCTTGACGTTTCACTAGACCTCTTCCTAAGGTTTCGTATGAAACTTGTTTCGTTGAATTTCGAGTTCGTTTGACCAGTTAACCATTCCGTTTAGTTTGTTTTAAGTTAAAAACATAGCGTACCCCACCATGAAATATTCTGTTCACGTAGGGACAGTTATGGATAGAAACAAAAATACCATTGAAATGAGTGACGTGCTCTGGTCCCAAAAATGTAATAATACTGGTAGATGGACTCATATTGTGAAACCCCGAAATGTCGATACAGGGTGCCAAATACTCCAAATAAAAAGCTGCTTATTAAATTAACTAAAAATTACCATAAAATTCTAAAAATTAAATTATCGCTATTTCCCAAAAGGACCTTGTCTAAATTCAAACCCGATCTCTAGTTATATCGAATAAACCGATACGGTCGATAAACGATTCTATAGCGACTATTTCAAAATTTGATTTGGACATATCTCAAAATCTACACGACGAAATCCAGATTTTTCTCTTCCATTAGAAAAATATACTCCACCAGCTCCACGCGTTTCTTGTTTCACTGAAATCCAGCTTAAAACGAATCCTGTACATTCAGTTGAAGTTTGAATTGCCAATTAGCGAACTGCCACGTCGTTTCAAGCTCGATTTTTATTATATTATAATTATTAATTAAATATTCAATATTAATTAATTCACGTTCTCGGTATCAATAAATCAATATTTAATAATTAAATAAATTAATTATTCAACAGCTAAAATGCGGGTTACTACACAACCCGACCACACATGACCGACCACTCATTTCGCTTGAGTGTATCGAATGTATGTCACCAACGGTTGGGATCAGCAATCGTTTCCCAAATGGGACAGCATCAACAATAGATTTTTAGAAGTAAATGAAACTCTAGATCAGGTTATTATACACCCTACTTCGGAGCGACCGACTTAGCCATACTGTCTGCCCGATTTCTGTCATTTACCAGATGTGAGGCTAGAAACTACGCTTTATCATCACACCAGATTCACTTCGAATGCCACATCGTCAATTCCATCAAATCACCGATTGACGTCCTCAACAATACATTATGTGTTAGCTAAAAGAAGTTTCCTTCTCCGCTTCCACTATTGGTACGGTTGGAGAAATCAATATACGTGATCGTTTGGAAATACTTTGTCAGACATCCGTCCATACAAGTCATCCAGGAACAGGATGAACCGAACGCACTATTCAGTACATCCATCTTAGGCACTGTTATCTAAGACTTATACAATAGCCCTTGCACTTTACTCCGTCTTCAATTATCTTTGGCATATATGATTCGCAATGCTTATGCCAATACAGAGTGGTTCTTTGGATAATAATCCAACCGGTCTCTCCATATTAACAACGTTAAAATGGTCAAAACTTTGATAGTTGGTGAGTTAACTACCAAATGAAAACACGTGTGCAAACAACGATATTATTTCCAAATGGAAATACTATCAATCAATCATCAATCATATATATATATATATATATATTTATGTATATATATTCACATTTCCTTATTTTCAATGTTTTAGAAAATACACGTTATTAACACTGGAAAACATTTCCATTGTTATTTACATATCACTATCATTTCACAACTATCAGTCCTTGACTGTAAACTAGTAGGAGAAAAAATTCTCTAAGTATAAACCCCGAAGGCCGAAACCAACATCAGATCGATACTCATAAAACTATTCAACTTAAATAATCTCTAGTCAGTTTCTAATCTTGTTTAACTCTATTTCTTTTACTCTGTTCGATTAACTTGATTCGATTAACTCTTCTACTTATTTTCTAAATAGAAAATCCTTTATTCCATTTATTTTGCTTAACATCTCTTTTATAACTTATTCAATTTCTAAGTCAATATCCCTTTATCATAACTTATTCATTTCCTAAATAAATAATCCGTTTAATATCCTATTTATTTATTCTAAATGATTCCTTTAATAACTCGTTTTATTTAACAAATAAATATGTCCTTTCCTTATTCTATTTATTTAACAAATAAATAAATCCATTATCTTATCCTATTTATTTAACAAATAAATATCTCACTTATTATCTCCTATTTATTTTCTAAGTAAATAGTCCATTTCATAACATCTTGTTTATTTATCCTAAATAAATAATTCACTTTATAATTATTCCAATTTATAAATATTTCTTATTTATAAATATTCCAATTTATACATATTCTGTTTTCAATATCACTTTGAGAATCTCCTTTTCCCATTACGATATTTTATGGTGCTTAACACATCATATCACGATGACCAATATCGTCCAAACACATATAATCAACCACAGATTATAAACCACATCATATATCACAATATATGAAAAATAATAAAATAACTGTTGAGGAATCCAGTCGGATTCCTCCAACCTGTTTTACACAATATGATTATCATCACTTTCAGTTCAATATGAATTATTCTGTTAACAGAATCAATATATATGGATTTAACGGTTTATATATATATATATATATATATATATAATTTCCACTAACTGACTAGCAGTTCAATCAAACAGTCAACACACAGTCAATCAACCACTATTTAACAGTTCTAAGAATACAACATGAAATATAAACTGTTCAGAGTTCGTGAGATTTACTCACATTTCGCGTTAACCATTAAATAATGATTTGCGTCTGATGATTCAGACGAACAATTTATTTTGCAATAAATTCTAGACGAGCTCCAACCCATTTCAAACCAATTCCAGAATATTGTCCTCGTTCATACGATCATGTCGGATCTGAATTTGCGAAATTCTGATTTCGTATGGATAATTTATTAGCATCACAAGTTATTACATATATTATATATTAAATTTAGAACAAAGATTTGAATTTAAGTTGGGCTCACTCTTATCATAAGGCCCAATCTCCCATGCCCGTTCATCCCATTTCAAAGTGTACTCGGCCCATCTTCTTATAATCGTTCTCCTCACAATACCCTTTCTCCTGTTTACACAATTAAAACAACTCCTCGTTTCAGTGGTTTCTTCGATCTAATCCTTCACCAATACCACTCCTGCTCTCCATTTGCCTTTCTTCCTGATCGAACGAAACCAGCTTCGAAACTGTTTCGGAGTAACCAAAACAAATGTCAATCTTCCTCATCTTATTCCCTCTTTAATCCCATCTTCTCCAAAGCTTTAAGCTTCCATAGTCCATCATTCAACCGAGATCCAACCCGACATCATTCACTCAAACAAACTCCTCCAGTATTGAATTCGAACTGGTACAGAAGAACTCCAACACCATCAGTTTCCATATCCTCCACTTTGAAAATGTAAACACCCATATATACAAATTTCCGGACTCATGCTTAAACCACTCTTCATGCAAGCATCCTTCGCCACAACCTTTGCACCCCGACTGACTTCACTTCCTTACCTTACTGCTGCATTTTTGCTCCTCCTTCACCCACTCAAAAACTACTCCACTGCTTCATTAACTTCACGCCAAGCTCACCGTATACCTCCACTTCACCTGAGACTGGCCGACCCCACCACGACCGCGACTTCCTCTTTTAAACCCTATCCAAAAGGTTGAACTCGGACCCACCATCCCACCCGCGTCGGCAGGAGCATCTCGAGCTTCCAACAGCTGCGTCGAATTGCACAAAACGGAGATGAGCTCAAAGCACTTGAGTCCAGGGTCTCAGATATATAAGTTTCTCGATTTATAAGTTTTTCTATGAGCTTTCCTTGATT